>VXAC01006305.1:44410-67322 GCA_013399225.1 Rhipidura dahli
GCGCATCCCTGAGGCCAGGGCCGGCCAGGAGGGGCTGCTCCCGGCCGGGGGGAGCGCCTTGGGATCGGGATGGGAGCGCTCCTGGCAGGGGATAAGGGAGACCCTCACCCACAGCGCGGGGCAGGAGCTGGGGAAAAGAGGGAACAGACTGGGAAGGGGAGATGGAGGTGGGGAAGGGGGGCAGGAAATAGGGAAGGGACGGATGTAGGAGACGGGAGCGGGGGGGTGATCCAGGAGCTGCAGCTGGGAATGGGGGTGTGAAGGGGCTGGAAAGGGGGGGATCCAGGAGCCGGGGAAGCGGGGCAGATGCGGGAAGGGGGGATGCGGGAGCCGCTCACCCGAAGAGCCCCCGCAGGAAGGAGTGCGAGCCCTTGACGCGCTTCTCGGCCTCCGCCATGAGCTGCACGGCCTCCCGCTCCTTGCCGGCGCTGTCCATCGCTCCCGCTTTTCCTGCTCTCCTTCCTCTCCTCTCCTTCCTCTCCTTCCTCTCCTCCTCCGCCGCGGCACCGGGAGCGCGGCGGGCGCGTGCGCGGGGCGGGGCGCGCGCAGGATGCGGGATGCGGGATCCGGCGGGGATGGGCGAGCAGCGGCTCCTCCCGGCGGCTCCTCCCGGCGGCTCCTCCCGGCCCCCGGGTGATTCCCCAAGGCCGGGGATTCCTTCGGCAGCTTCCCGGGGAAAATGGCTCTGCTCGGTCGCCAGGGAAATGGGAGCGCGATCCCAGCTCAGTGCTGCAGCTGGGATTTGGGTCAGGTCAATCCTTATCCCGAAGGTTATTTGTGTTCCTCTCCGAGTTTCCTGGGAATGACCTCACCTGTAGCGCAGGAGAGCTGAAGCTCAGACTCCCGGGAATTGGAATATTCCCCGGGAATATTCCGCCCTAAGGACAGTCAGGAGGGACACCCGTGTCCTGCTCCCGTTACCTGAGCGCACATTTGGATTGTTCCGAAACGCCCCTGGAAGGAGGGAGCCCTGTGCGGGGAAAACTGGGATATTCCTGCCTCATCCCTCCCCTCCCCTGCGCACCCGGGCCCAGGGAATTCCGTAACCCCGGACAACCCGCCGGACTACAATTCCCGGCGCGCTCCGCGGCCGGCGCGCGGCGCTGACGCCGCTGCTCCGCGACCGCCGTTTCCATGGCGACGCTGGCGCATCCCGGCGTCGCTCCCGTGGGAACGTCCCGCACGGCGTCCCGGGAGCGGCGGGAACCGGGGAAGGGACACCCCGCCATCCCTCCCTGGGAGGCAATACCGGCTCTACGGTGCCGGGAACACCCCTGCGATCCTCCGGGAAGGGAAATCCCGGCCGCGGTGTCCCGGGAATTTCCAGGTGAGCGACCTGATTTCGGGGCTGGGAGAAACTGAAGCCGGGAGCGACTTCCAAGCCGGGAACTGCCATCCCGATCCAAGCTCGCTGGGAAAACCGGGAACTGTTCCACACCGGATCCCAACTAACCCCAGGGGTTTTCCCCTTTTCCAGGCAGGACAACATGGAGCCTTTTTCCCTCTCTGAGCTGGGGCTTCCAACAGAAAACAAGGCTATCCAGGGAATTCTCTGCCCCATGGCTGTGGAGCTCTGCCACCTCCTCCTCGCCCTGGAACGGGAAGATGGGATTTGTCCGGCCTTTCCCAATTTGGGGGAAAAGGCAGAAGAATTAGCCAAAGCCATGGAAGAACTCGCTGCTGTGGCAAGGAGGTGAGGTGGATGGGAGTCTCCCAGGTCGATCCGGGGGCTGGGAAGAGATGGAAAAGGTGGCAGTGGGGAGCAGACAGGAGCACTGAGCGCAGTCCTTCCATTCCAGGCTGTCTGAGGATTCCATGGAGGGGTGTCCTGTGGGTGAATCCCTGGTCCAGGCCGGGAGGGACGTGGTGCTGGCAGCATTCCAACTCCAGGAGCACCCGGACAGCCCTCGGCACCGGGAGCACCTGGCAGCGGCCACCAGGAGGGTCCTGCTGGAGACAGCAAAGGTGAGGGGGACACTGGGAACGGACACGGGCCGAGGGGGAAGCTCCAGCAGATCCATGGAGCAAACCACACCTCCTCCTCCTCCCCCTCGGGGGATGGAACGGGAATGGGAATTCCTGACCTTTTCTGCCTTGTTTCCCGGTCAGATGCTTCAGCTGGAAGAGGCTGCGGGGATGAGGAGGATAACGGGGGCTGCCAGCTGGCTGCTGGAATGCCTGAGCGTGCTGCGGGATGCCCAGGACGCTCCAGGGCTGCTGGCGGCATTCCAGGCCTTTTCCGAGGCCGTGCTCCTGCTGAGCCGCCTGACAGCCGAGCGCCTCCAGGAACTCGGAGATTGTCCTGGATGGAAAAGCTTGGCCCAGGCCCTGCAGCTGCTCCACAAATGCGTCTCCCTCGTCCGTGCAGCCAAGCACGGTGCCCTGACACATTCCAGGGATTACCAAGCTGACCTCTCCCAAGATTCTGTTTTCCAGCTGACGGAGAGGACCACCAGGGAGCTCCTCTCCCTGCTCAGGGAGCCACGGGACAGGAGTGGGATCTTATCCCAGCAGGTGAGCAGGCTCCAGGCTCTCCTCTCCCAGCCTGACGCCCTGCGCCTCTCCGAGGGTGGGTTCAGCTCCCACTTGGAAGCGGTCATCCTCCATGGAATGCTGCTGGCAGAGTCGGCCAGGCCGGATCTGCAGCTGGAGCTGGTGGAACGCTGCTGGGTCCTGCTGCAGCTGAGGAGGAGCATCTGCAGCCGCATGAGCCAGAGGCAGGGACAGCCAGGGTCGATCCAGGGAGAACACGGACTGGAGCGGGAATGTCACAGCCTGAGGGCCGAGCTGGAAAACCTGGACCGGGCAGCACTCAGGGCCACGCTGGACCAAATCCTGGATGGATTCTTCCAGGAGAAGGAGCCGCTGAGGCAGCTGGTTGAAGGTGCCCTCAGCCTTGCCGGTTCTGGATGTTTTCCAACAGGACCAGGAGGGATTTTAAGGAAGCTCCAGCCCTTTATTGCCGCCTTCTTCGCTCAGGCCCAGCAGATGCTCCGAGCGGCCGATCTGGTCCTGGCCAGGTGCGCCAAGGCCCAAACTGCCAGGGAAATCCGGGAGGGCGTGGAACACCTGCGGAGCCTCCTGGCCAGCCTCCCTTCCCTGCTCATGGGGACAAGCGGGAATGCCACAGAGCAGCTCCAGGCCCTGCACTGTGCCTGGGCCAGAGCCACCGACCGCCTCCTGCGCTGCTTTGAGGAGACCGTCGGCATGGGGGAATTCCTTGAGTTATCCATCCTGGAGCTGGCCAAGCACAGGGAATGGTGTGCAGCAGCGCTGGAATGCCAGGATCCCGAGAGATTCTCCCGGCATGCCGCTCGCCTCACAGGCTGGGCGCGCTGGATGGTTGGAGCTACCACCCGGCACGTGGACAGGGCCACGGATCCCATCTTCAGGAATGGCTTGCTGGTGTGGGTGGAGCAGCTGGCCAAGTCCACCCTGGAGCTGGGAGCAGTCACGGCCCTCCTTCCGGGAAGGTTTTCCTGCCTCCAAAGCCGGGATGCCTTTTCCCAGGCAGCGAGCTCCCTGATGGTCTCTGCTCTCCGTGTCCAAGCTGGGCTGGATGGGTCCAACCACCCGGAGATCCTCAACCCGCTCCGGGAGCAGGTGCGGAGCACCAAGGTGGAAAAGGGGCTGGAGCTCAGCCCATCCTACGCTGGGATACAAACCAGCACGGACGAGGCAGCATTCCAAGGAGACATCCGCAGTCATCCATCACACCTGGATCTGCACCCTGTCATTGCAGCTCTCCTGGGAGCATCCCAAGCTGGCGACACGGACACCATCCGTGCTGCTGGCTGCGTCCTGCTGGAGCTCTCCGATGGCTGGGTGGAAGCAGCACGGGAAGCGCTGCCAATGGCCGAGCCCGCCCAGCTCCAGGTGCTGGAGCAGCACCAGGATATCGCGGCACTGACCCCACGGATCATCAGCCTGGCCACGGAAACGGCCCCCAGGCAGCCCCCTGCTCCGGGCAGCCTCCTCCAAACGGCGCTCAGGCTCTCGGCAAGGATCCACGAGACTCGGGAGTGCCTGGCAGCCGTGGCGGGCTCTTGGAATGGTCTGGCCCAGCAAGTGCTGGGGTTTATCCTGTCAGGTGACTTTCCAAGAGGGAAGCAGGCTTTGGATGACACCATGCTGGGTTTAGCGGGAGCAGTGCAGCTGGCAGGAGACATTGCAAGCACAGCCTGCAGTAAGGGAAATGCCAGTGCCTCCCATGTCCGGGAGAGCTTTCTGCAGCTCCAAGCCAAGTTCTCCCGTGCTCAGCTGAACACCAAAGTGTTCCTGGAGCAGGCAGCATCCTTCAGGGAGTCCTGTGGGATGGAAAAGGCCACCCTGGAGCTGCATGGAGTCCAGTGGGCCGTTGGCATGTGTGTCCTGCTGGATGCCATGGATCAGTTTGTGGGCAGGGATGTCCTATTCCTGAGGGAGCTGAGCAGAGCCGTGAGGGACAAGGTTGGCCCACGGAGCCTCCTGGCTGCCACAGCTGAGAATTCCCTGAGGTTGCAGGAGGCTGCTCGGCTTTCCTATCTATCCTGCCCTGAAGACTGCAGTGCCAGAGAAATCCTGGCGCTCCGGGAGGAGATCCAGGTGCTCATGGAAGCGCTGCTGGATGTGTCCAACACCCTCCTGCTCTCCCCTCTGCCTACTGCCAGCTTGGCCGTCCGCTTCGAGCTCCTGCGCAGGGACGTGGCCCTCAGGGCCAAGGCGTTGTTGCTCCACATGGAAAGGGTCAACATGAAACAGCTGCAGCTCATCCAAGATGTGGCTGGAGCATCCCTGTCCACCCTCTCCCAAGAGGAAAGGGAGAGGAGCAGAGAGGCCTTTGAGGAGAAGGCAGATCGGCTCATGGCTGATGTGCAGTGGGTCAGGAACACCCTCCGGGATGCTCCAGAGGCTGGTGCTCAGCTTCCATCACAGCCTGACCTGCTGTCCATGGCTGACCACCTCCTGCTCCTCACAGCTGACGCGGTGGGAAGTGCCCGGCAGCACTTCTGGAGCCACCGGGACACTGGGAATGCCTGCGGGGACACTGGGGATCCCCACCTGGACACGGTGCTGTGGTACTGGTCAGCCAAGGCACACTACCTTGTCACACAGCTCCGGGTTATGCACGGAATGGACAGGGACATCCTGTGGCGCCTCACGGAATGCCTGCAGCAGGAGCGCTTCCTGGGATCACCCAACGGCACAGCCGGGCTCTCCCCAGCCCCGGAGCCCACCAAGGCAGCGAGAATTCCTCCAAGCAGGAGCAGAGGAGCAAGCAGAGCCGTGCGGGAAGTGGGTGAGCTGGTACGGGAGCTCTTTTCCCTGGCAGGGTCCTGGCCAGGGCTGTCCATCATTCCTGCTCTTCCCAGCACAGAGCAGGAATGTGAGGGATGCTGCCAGGGCCTCTGGAGGTCAGTAGGCTGACCCCGGGCCACTCGGGCAGCTCAGGTTGCTGGCAGCCCTGGATTCCTGTATATCCGATCGGCCAGGCTCTCCTGCATCCATCCAATCCACCAGTTGGGAGGCAGGGGGCTGTAGTACTGTACCTCACCTCCACACATTCCCTCCAGGAATACCAGCTACTCCATTCCCATGGGTGTCAGGAGTTGGGAAGGGCTTTGGCACAGACCCAGGTCCCTCAGCAAAGTGCTTTAGAGCTCTAATTATGCTGGGAATTAATTGCAAACTGTCAGCTTGCAGGACACCCTATTCCCATTTGGAGGTGGCTCCAAGGGCTTTGGATTTAGGGAGAAGGGCTGGTGGGAAGGTGGAGTGGACCCAGCAGGGGGCAGGCAGCTCTCCCACCAACTTTACTCACCACCATCTCCTTTAGGAACACCCAGGTGGAGGAGACCGCTCGGCATCGCTGCGTGCACACATTCCAGGCTTGGAATCTGCTCCATTATTGTCCCGCCAGCACTGGGATGGCCCTTCCAGCATCTCCCCTGCAAAGCAGGAGAGAGGGAGCTGTGACACGTGGCAGGGTGGCCCCAGCAAGGTGTCCCAGGTCACCCAAGACATGGCCACGAGGATGCTCCACATGGCTCAGTTCCTGCGGAAGAAGGGCCCCATTGCGGTAGGCAGCGTTTCACCCCTCCCGTTTTCCCTTAGGATCATGGCAGCTCTATCCCAAATCCCTGTGTCACCCCGCTCCTGGGAGAGTGGCACCACTTCTGTTTATGCACAGTGCTCCAAATTCCTTCTTCCTGATTGGATGTGAGCTTGGCATCCTGTCCTCTCCTCAGGATGTATCTGAGCCTCCTGGACCCTCCCCTGTCCTGCAGGAAAAGTGTTTTTTCCCTTCCCTCCCCAGTCCCACTGACTTTTATCCCGTTCCAGAGCAAGGAGCAGTTTGTTGCCTGTGCCAGGCAGATGGCTTCCGATGGGCAGGTGGTTGTTAAGTTTGGGAACATCCTGGCCAAGCACTGCCTGGATCGAAGATGCTCCGTGGAGCTGCTCCGCGCTGCCGAGCACACCCAGTCTGTCAGCAGCCAGCTCGGCATCGTGGCCAGGTGAGCTGCCAGCAGCAGGGATCACCTCTCCCAAGGTCATCCAAAAGGGATTCCCTTCTCCAAGGAATGTGGGTGGTGGTCACCAGAGGTCCTAGGGGAGGTGGGTATTGTCCAGGAGCTGAGGAACAGTTTGGAGGCCTCCCTCCCCTCCCTGGATTTTGCTGTTCCAATGGCATAGGGGACAAGCCGGGTTTGGAATAACAATGCTGTCGGGATGTCCAGTGTCCTTCCAATAAAATCCTTTGGAATGTCTTTGAAGGGTGAAAGCAGTGACTGGGGAGAGCAAGGCCTCCTCTGAGCTGCTGCTGAGCAACGTGCAGAACCTCATCCGAGCGGTCCAGCACGTCCTGAGGGCGGCCGAGGCAGCGTGCGTCAAAGTGAGTGCATCGTGGAATCAGTTCCAGAATTATTTGGGTGGGAAGGGTTGCTCCAAGCCCCACCTAGCCCGACTTTGAACACTTCCAGGGATGGGGCAGCCACAGCTTTTCTGTGCCTGGGCCTCCCCCCGCTCACAGGGAAGGATGGCAGCAATTCCACACTGTGGGAGCTCCTCATCCAGGTCTCTCCATGGGAGCTGGGACCTGGCTGCTGTGGGACTCCAGCTGGAGCAAACATTCCTCCTGGAATGTTTTTATTTTGTGCTTTTCTGTCTTGTCTCCAAAGCCCACCCAGGCACTGACTCTTTCCTTGAAGTCACCTTTACCTAGTCCATTTCCCACCTAATTTTTGGATCATAGAGCACCTTTTATTTGGAGTCAGTCCATGCTATCCCCCTTTATTCCCGAAAGCCAAATTCCCCAGAGTTTCCCATGCAGCTGCCATCAACAGCCACCTGATCCAACTGTAGAGTCTGTGGGAGCAGATTTATCCTGAAAACAACTGCAACCACCACCAGCCTCTCCCTGAGGCAGCGTTCCCACTGAATCCCGTCCTCCTCTATAATCCTACTCCTTTTCCTGGGATCAGCATCTCTTTTTGAAGGCTTTTTAGAGTCCCACAATCATCCCCAAGGGGGACAAAGCTCCTCCTGTGCTTAATTAAACCTAAAACTCCCTCTATTTGTCCATTTTTTCACTTTGCTAATACCAGCCTGGATTAATTAATTAATTTTGACTGTCTAGATTCTCAAGTCCTTTATGACCTGGGAATTTCCCTTTGGAAAATTCCCTGCTTATCAACAAGCTGCCCTCCTTTTCTTTCCTCTCCCTGTAAGACACTTTGGAAGCATTTGAAGCATTTTGAAGTGTTAAGAGGTAGCGCTGCCGCGTGGATCACACACACATCAGCACATCCAGACTTTTCCATAATTTAGGATGCACAGGGAGGTATTAAAGCAATTCCTTTGTCCAACAGGGTTTGGGACAAGCCTCAGCTGACCCTGAGGAAGAAGAAGTTGCTGCTTTCTGCCAGCAGTGGAGAAAAAACCTGACACAGCACAGAGCCAAGGAGGCTTTAAATTCCGAGCGGGATGAATTAGGGCTCCGGAAAATTCAGGGGGCAAAGGCTGAGCCCACCCTGATGTCCCTGGTGCAAGAACAACCCCCTCGGAGCCGGAATATCCCAAAGCATCCCAGTCCTAGGAAAGGATACACAGTTATGGACAGACACCTGTAAATCCAGAGTGGCTCCTTGTCCTGATGGCATTGGAAGCAGAGGAGGAATATTTGGCAGAGTGAAGGATTCACGCTGGGAGTTTTTCATCGTGGCAGGAAAATCTTGGAACGGGATCCGTGGGGAGGCCAGGAATCTTGTGGTGAGTGTTTTACCCCCAGGTGGTGAGATGGGATGGATGGGGCTCGCAGCATCCTGATTCAGTGGGAGGTGTCTCTGCCCACAGAATGGGATGAGTTTAACATCCCTTCCCACCCAAACTATTCCAGGATTCTGTGATCCAGAGATGCTCAGGCTTTCTGCAGCCTTCCAACCTTTCCTCCTTCACACATCCAGGGATACAGTGGGGAGCATTTTGTCTCACCTGCTGCCCCTGATCCTTCACAAAAGGAAGACTTCTTCCCAAAATCCCACTCGCCCCCAGGATTCTCTCCTACTCAGAGGGAACATTCAATCCCCATGATCACCCACCTCACAGCTTCCAGAGTATCCCAGACTGGTGGCACTGCTGCTCCTCTGTCCTGGCTCTCCACATCCATCCTTCCCAGCCTTGGGATCATGAGGTGTCCAATGCTGCTCCATGCTGGAATTCTGCAGGAGAGGTGGAAAGGAGCCTCCCCTGTGGATTACACAATCCAAAAGCACAGCAGATCACCACTGGCTCCATGGTGGCTGCAGCCTGTTCCAGCCCACCTTGGTGTCCCTCAGCTGCATCCCTACCACCTTCCCCATCCAGGAATTCCATTACTTGCATGGTAGCAAGGAATCTCCTCTGTGTTCTGAGGAAAAGCAGCAGCAGGCCCACCAGAGACTCGGGGAAGCAATCTCCAATGGATAAAGCAGGGAGCAGGGGTGGATGGAGGAGCTAAACAGCTGGAATGAAGGAAGGAAGGAAGGGAGGAATTACACATGGAGACAACAGGCTGGGAAGACTGGCAGGCCTTTGTATCCATGTCCTGTTTCCACACTGTTTTTCCCTGCTGGCTTGGTTCTTTGAGGAAAACCTTGACCAGCCACACCAGTGAGAAGATAAACAATGAACTAATAATAAAGGACCAATGGATTACTCAACATAACAACCCAGTTCCATGTCTATTTTCTACTCTTCCTACTCAAAAAAATCATAGAAGTAATGGAATTCATGCTCTGGGAAATCAGGAAGGTGAATTGAAACCGCGATTGCCTTCGGAGATGCCTCCTCTGCCATGCAGGAATCCCCAGCTCCCCTTGGCTCATCCAGGCAAGGCAAAAGCTCAGAATTTGGGATAAACACTCTGCTGTCCCAGTGAAAGCACCACTTGGCCAACAAACGAGGAAAAGGTCCAGGACCATCACTTGGCCAGGGGAAAAACAAGAGGAAAAGGCCCACCAAGGACGAGACTTAAAGCAGAGAAAGATTCCAAAGGGGCGGGAAGCAGACGGTTGATTGAGCAGCCAACACGTTTTTATGGGAAAAGCAGCTGCCTGGGAATGACCACATTTCCTCTGGAGAAAAAGCAGCCCCAAAGGCAGGACAAGAGGTTTGGAGGACACCTGTGTTCTCCCATGCAAAACCTTGGGAATTCAAGACATGCAGGATGTTCCAAGATGGAAAACGGCAACTAGGTACAGGATTCCATTCAAATCCCACAAACCATCCCAAACCAGCCCGGCTGTAGTCCCCCTCATCCCAGCTGCCACCGTACGCACACGGAGTCGTCAGCAGGAATTAACTGTACCCTTTTTAATTGTTTTGTTAAAAATGTCGTCGAGACACCATGAATACAAGTACTGCAGTTACAGCCATACAAAAAAAGCAATACAAATTAAGCAGCTGAATACAAAAATACGTTGAAATACATGAACACCACAATGGAACTCTGAGCACTAAATCCCAATCGTGTAGGTGTGGAAAAAAATTAAATAAAAACCTTTTTTTTTTTTCTCGTATTAGACAACGTAGTTTTCTCCACTTTGAACAGTTACTTTTGCTAGTTATGTACTTCACAATTTCTTCTATGTACAGCATAGAATAAAATACTTTTAAAAGATATGACATTTTTCATCCTCAATATGTGATATAGTCTCTTTTACACTAATATTGACTGCAGGAATAAAAACTGTCCGTGTCTTACATCAACTCATTGGAAAAGGAGGAGCGACGCTTTCCTTTGAATTCATTTCCGTGGGGTTTTCCATCAGTTCAGGGGTTTGGCAGTCCTGGAACAGCGTCTCTCCTGGGAATTCATGTACATAATATTGCTTGGATTTATACAAATGTGGCAATCGGATCTAAGTAAGTGGTGGTTGGGAAAGAGGCAGCTCACACATATACAGCTCTGGGGACTTTCCATGACTTATTTACAATGAAAGTGCTTTTCTCAGCTCTAACACGATCCGGGGGGATTGGTTTCCTTTCTACATGTCAATTATTAGTCTCCCTGAAACTGGAAAGAAGAAGGACTCTCTAGAAAATACCACAGCCTTGCAAACACTCGAGCGTACTGGAGAACTGCATGTGGTTCGGAGATTAGCAGCTGAAAAGTGGTGGGAATTATAATTTAAAAATAAATAAAGCCAGAAGAGGTAACCCAGGTACAAAACAGCAGAGAACTGCAATATCCACAACGGTAAAAAGACTCCAAAGCCATCTGCTAACAAAAGGGGGAAGCGGTTGGATCGAAAGTCTTGAAAACATCTTTTAAGGATTTATCATCCGACTCCCCGTTGGGATCGCTCTCCGGGGCCTGCGTTACCTGTCCGGGCTGCCTCACCTGCCTGGGGTCGCTGTACTGCGGCCGGATTAACCCCGACAGAGCCTGGATCGGGAGATTATGGACGGCAGGAGCAGCGCTGGAGTGTTTAGCCTGAGATTTACTGGTGCTGTTTGCTTTGTCTGAAGCGGCTTCCGCTGATCCTTCCGTGGGTTTCTCCGTGTTGGAGGCAGCCTTCTGCTGGGATGCATCTTCCGTGAGACTCGGCTCGTTTTTACTGGAATTTTTCAGAATACTTTTTTTCTGGTTCTCTCCATTCTCTCCCGAGCTGGCTGGAGCCGTGTCTGAGGATGAGCTGTGATCCCTGGGATCATACAAACTGATCCCGCTCAGGATGGAGCCGGGAGCTCCCAGCCTAACACCACTGGACGATAATTTGGGCGCGTATGGAGGCAGAGCATCGGGGTCAGATTTCGGAGTCGCGGCTTCCGAGGGCTGGGATGAGCTGGCAGCAGCTCTGGCGAGGCGGGGGTCAAACTTGGGAGGGTGGGAATCCTTCCCGACTCCATGGTGAGTGTCTGCACTCGACAGTCTGTGGAGTCTGGGATCTACGTTCTTTTGCAAGCGAGGATCCCCCAGTTTGCTGGAGCTACTGGCATGGGAATCTGTGGATGGATCCAAGTAGCCACCCCGGCCCACGAGGCTGTTTTTGGCCTTGGCAGCGAGCCGGGGATCAGCCGGCATCGCGTTGGGATGCGGATCGTTCTTCAGATTCCGCAGTTTATTCAGTCTCTGGTCGGCAATGAGCGGAGGGAGAGGTAAATTGATGGAAGAGATGGGGTCGGGTTTGGGCAGAGGGATTGGGAGCAAGTCCTCAGGGGCCCACACGATGTGCTTGGCAAAGTTGGGTTTCATCAGGGTCACATCCATCTTAATGTGGCTGAACTGCCGCAGCTGGGAGCGCGGATCCCGTAACGTGACGCCCGGCAGAGGTTCCAAGGGAATGAGGAACGCTCGCTCCCTCAGCTCCCTCTCCGAGTCCTCCTCATCGTCATCCAGCCCTTTCTGCTTGACCTTCACTCCAGCGTGGGCATGGTGCAAATCCAGCTTGGCCCCGGCCAGGGAGGAGCCGGGATGGCCGCCCTCACTGACCTTGTGCATCCGGGGATCGCGGGCCAGCCGGGGATCCAGGGACGCCGACTCTGAAGGCTTCCTGGGATTGGGCCTTGGAGAGGCCCGGAGCCTCGGGTCAGCAGCCTGAGGCCCCACACCTTTGTCTTTGGCCAGCCTCGGATCCGTAGGCATGCCAAGCATGTGCTGCTCCGTGGAATGTTGCTGCCGATTCCGAAAGTTTTCACTTTGTTTCTTTAAGGTTTTGAGGATTGATTTAACACTGCTCCCCTCTTCCTCCTCACTACTGGAATACCAGTTGACATTGTCATCTAAAAATCAAAGAAATGCCAAAAAATTTAGATTATTATAGTAAATAATCCTTAGAGAATCCAACACTCCATACCAGGAAACTTCCCAGTAGAGTCAAACTGAAAAGATCTGCTATTAAATCATAAAAATCATAACCCCAAATGACAAAAATCCATTTAATCAAAGGACTGCCAGAACAAAAAAAAATGGAGGTAGTGGAGATGGAATGCAGCAGAGCATGGGAGTCTCTCCATATCCATCAATATTAATTTGGGAAAATAACCTGCTTTCAAACAATCTTATCAGTATTAGTAAAAAAACCGTATCTAAAATCTGTGTTTTGATGGGAGAAGGAAAAGTAAAGTGGCCCCTTGCAGTGGTCTTTAATTCAGGAAAACTATGAATTTGCTGCCTAATTTAATCCAAATCCCCAGGTTTGCAGGAGAGGTCAAGATTCAGGAAGGGAAGAAATCAGAATTTTATTTTAAAGGATATCAGAGAGGGAAAAATACTGCTCTAGAAGGGCAATGAAACAACAGGACCTAGGATGCACTCCCGGTCCTGGCTGCGAGAAACAACCCCTCTGGTTCAACTACGCATTTTCCAAAGTCATTATCAACCAAAGAACCTTTTAAAAGTGCAAGTAGATCCAAAAACTTTTCACTGGAGCTAGGATGGACTGAGCCTACACTAAGATCCTAGAAAAACCTGGGAAGAAGAGGTGGAAACACCGAGCTGCTGCTTGGACATCCCCAATAACTGTGAACGGTGATACAACCGGTGAGCGACTCAACGTCAGCGGATTTGCTGACCATAGCCACTAAGCACGATGAGAATTCCAACCAAATCCTGCTCACCTTCATCTTTGCTCATGGCCCTCTGGCCCTGGCTGCTGGCAGAGTCTCCATCACGTTGGTGCTTCTGGCTGAGCCTCACATATAGCGCTTTCTGCATGGCCGGCAGGAAATCAGGCACGTTGATGCCCTGGTTGTGGCCCATGTGGCCACCCATGCAGTCCGACTCGCTCCCACCTGGATGCGACTCCGGAGCCATGAGGTGAGCCTGGTGATCTGTAAACTCCCCATGCCATGCTCCATCTGCGGGACAAAGCTCCAGTTAGCAGTTATCCTAGAGAAACATTGACAGCTATAAACATGGAATCATGGAATGGGCTGGGTTGGAAAGGAGCTTGAAGCCCAGCCAGTTCCTGCCATGGCAGGGACACCTTCCGCTACCCCAGGTTGTTCCAAGCCACATCCAACCTGGCCTTGGACACTTCCAGGGATGAGGCAGTCAGAGCTTCTCTGGGCAACCTGTGCCAGGGCCTCCTCACCCTCACAGCAAAGGATTTCTTCCCAATATCCCATCTCAACCTCAAGCAAAACATGACTTATACAACACAACTGAACAACATCAGCTGAAAAAGCCAGAACACTGAAGATATCCCAGGAAGCTTCTATCCAAAATTCACGCAGCAGACGTCCTTACCTCCGGAATTATTGGCTGGCTGGAAGTTGTGCACAGCTTGGTGGGAGTAATAGTTGTCGTAGAAGTCGGCCGGGTTCTGCATGGGCTCGTACTCCCCGGGCATCTGCTGGTACTGTGGCCCCGGGGGACAGTGATTGTCCCGTGGCATGTTCACCATATGTCCCTGCACTCCAGGGGAATTGTAGGATCCTCCCATGCCGGGTGGGGTGAGGGGCGGCCCACCCTGCTGCCCCTGCATGGGCATTCCAGTCTGGTTCTGCGGGCCCATGTATCCCGGGGGAACGCCCTGCATGGGGGGGCTCTGCGGCATTCCCGGCCCCTGGGGGCCTCCGCAGGGATGGTGCCCAGGAGAACCAGGATGCATCGGGGGCCCGTTGTGTCCTTGGGACATGCCAGGACCTGGCCCTGGACTCGAGCCTGGATTGTACATGTGCTGGGAATGTGGGTCGTTGCCCTGGAACGGCGGCCGCGGGGGCGACCCGCTGTTGTAGAAGGCTGGTGGCCTGGAGGCAGAAGAAAATCAAGGAATCAAATTCTGGACCTACGAACACCAATAGTTGGCTCTCTCCTCCCACTCTTATTTGACCTGGCATTGGATAAAATTCCCAAAGGAGCATTATTTTCCAACTACATCCACTCCACATTCCTTAACTTGGCCAGAAACACATTTTTTGCAATATCTGCTCAACTCCATCAGTTTTGCCCAAGAAAAAGCCAACTACAAAAAGCTTGGCGCAGGGAATGAACTGTGCCACCTGCAGATGGAGATGCCAAACCAAGAGCCAGCTTTTGGAAGGTCAGGCCTCAGTTGCTTTTCATGGGAAGCACAAAATAATTCTGGTATCAAGTAACTGGCAGATCCTTAACTTATCCCAGAATCCGACAGGAACAATGATTAAATGACAAATATTCAGGAGAGTTCTCCCCAGAATTCTGACACTTACTTCTTCCCAATTTTGTGTGCCAAATCCACAGTGGGCTTCACGACAATTTCAAAAAGAGATGGGATTTTCTTATAATCTCCTGAAGGATCTTGGTAATTTTCCATGTCGGACTCGGAGAAGGGATATTGCTCCGGGGGGGTTGGGAGGAGTCCGACCCCCGGGGGTGGTTTGGGAAGAGGAACAATGCCCCGCTTCCGGAGTTCCTCCAGCTCCTTCTCATCTTCATTTTGGGGTTCCTCCTCGTTATTCAAAACCTGGAACAAAGCCACATGGCAGACATTCCATCAATTTTCCAGTATTCCAGATCAATTTAGTCTCGTGCCTTTTATTGAAATAATATTTCCATATTTAAATAAACAACCTTCTCGATACCTGCTACAATACTGTTGGATGTTGACATCCAGCTCAGAGGATTCTAAACCCATTTTGAGGGTTGTCTTCCAGGACACCAAATCCCAGCCAGAAAAATATTTCTCTATTTCATGAAGGAAAAATTTCCCACAAGTCCACTTCCTTCAAACAGGAGTCGAAGGAGTTATTCCAAGATTCCTTCACACCCCTTTTCTGTTAAGGCATGGTGGGCAGGGACTGGAGAGGGACACAAAAACCTCACCTAAACCAATTTCCCAGAGCATGTGGAAAAGGCTCCTCCATCCCTTCCCTTCCCCACTCGTGCAGCAACTCCGGTATTCCCGGTATCCGGATCACTCACCTTATCCAACAGCTCCTTGGTTTCTGCAGTCAGGGGAGCGTGAGAGAACTTGCATTTATCTCCTTGATAACACTTGGCTCCTGTGTGGTAGAATTTGCAGGGGAATTCATGTGAGGAAGGAATTAAGGATTCCTAACCGTTTGGGAAGGTCATAAAATCCAGTTGGGATCACTAGGAATTCATCTTTATGGCAGAAATTTTGGGAGATAATAACCAAGTTACCTCTTACCTCCATTTGAAATTCTGCTAAAAATTGTATTTCTGAAGACTTTGGATTTAATTTTCCAATTGTGATTAAAAAGGGAAAGGTCTCAATTCCAGAGGACAACACCAATATAATGACAGAGAGGAACAGATCGGGGGTTTAAAAGTGTGGGCGAATGTGTCTAAAATTCCAGGGATTTTATCTTTGAAAATGTTACAAATCACTAGTTTTGTATTTATTTTTTCCTCTGAAGTATTTGAGAAAAAGAATAATCTTGTCATTAATCTACACAGTCAGTGGTAGAATCTTGTAAAAACCAATCACCTTTAAAAATCATTTATATCAAAAGAAATAGAAATAAAATAATAGAAATTAAAATTTCAGTTGCGTTTAGAGGAACTTTTCAAGGATATTGTGCAAATAAATGCAGTTCTCTCCTTTGGTGCAGTAACCCTGGATGTAAAACTTGCAGATTTCCTTCTTCTTTTCAATTTCTGCATCATGATCAAATTTACACTGTTCTCCCTATAAATAAATTGGAAAAAAACCAAAGAAAAGCCATTATCCATCTGAAATGATGAATAATTTCATTCTATAGTAAAAGAACATCCTCCTCAGCTGAATTTAGATTTTTCATCTTTACCAACATTAAATTCCATGATAAGCAATAAAAAACTGTGAATGGGGGGGAGGTCTGGACATAGAGAGAATTCCTGTGTTGGAATTTGAAGGAATGTATGGAGTGGTGACAGAAAACAATCCCTGTTCTCCACCTCCACCTGGGAATTTGCATAAAAAAGGCACTGAAATAATATTTTACTGAATTATTTTTGAATATTCTGTTCTTCTTTAGGATTATTCTGCTGGATAGGGGTTTTGGGTACTTTTTTAGGATTGATTTTCCTGGAAAAGACACCAAGTGCTCTTTCAGTCCATTCTAAAACTGAAGGTGGCAGCAAATACTCATCTGAGCCAAAGATATTTAAATGCAGCAAGAAACACAACATTTCCAGGCATTTTCACTTTTATTTCCACCATTTGGGAAAGAAACAGAAAATTCTACCTCTAAATCCCCAGGAACCAAATTAAAGTGAGAAGCATTCAGTGGTTAAATTGTATTTTCTAACAATCCCACTTTTTCAAGTTGAGAACCACAAAGCAATTCCTTCAAAGCTCCCAAACTAGCAGGAAATAATTTAATATATTCAGGAATTGTTGCCTATTTAGAGATTCCAGACTCATGGGATTTGATGTCTTTGAAACATTATCATTCTCAGGGTAAGTTTAGGATGTTTTTATTGAATATATTAATAAAACTGTGAATTTTTTATAGAATTTAATTCAAAAAGTGTAACGGAAGGGGATGTTTTTCCACAAATCCTCAGCACATCAGAAACCAAAATATTGAATTTCAACACCCAAATCAGCTAAAAAGTGATTTTAAAACAGAATTAAATTTACCTTAATGCACCTCCCTTCGAGGAAATATTTACAGATCTGTTTGCCCTTGTGCTCCACTGTGTGCTGGTTGATGAACTCCTGGCTCATATTAACCCATTTCTTCACTGGTTTGCCATCCTGGGGAAAAAAACCCCAGATTTTATCAGCTCCTGCTTGGAGCACTGGTGATCCAGATACTGGGAATAAGGATTGGAATTGCAGGTACCTCATGGAAGCCGTCGGATCCTTTATTGCTGCCTCTGCCCCTCCCGCGATCTTTGCGCTTCAGTTTCTTTTGCATTCCGCGCCCTCTTCCAACGTTGTAGTTGTTCCCTCGTTGGGAAATGCCTGGAAAACAGGGATAACCTCTTTAAAGGATCACAGAAATTAAGGGAATATGATTCTCTCATGGCACCAAAGAGAGACAAATGGAATGAATTAAATCCCTCCCTTTTTGCTGTTGGGAGGGTTATTTCTAAGCAGCCCAAATATTCCAGGAAAACCATCCCCGGCTGCTCCCCTCATCCAGGTCTTCATCCCAAAATGCCACCAAAACCTCCTTTACCTTTCTGGATCCCTTTCATCCCCTGTTTCTTCACTGGTTCCTTTGGGAATGGAGGTCCCATATCCCCACTGGAAGTCTCTTTAGCTTGTCTGTACTGTTTGAGCTGGTCAGCAAAATCCTCATCCTTTTCCTCCTCATTGTAATTCCCAAAGTTTTCGTCACTGTAATGACTGTAGTCATCATATTCCTTACTTTTGACACTTTTTTTATGCTGCATTTTCTGGGAACTCATGTAATTCCCTGACACGTGTCCATGCTGTAAGGAAAGGGACTGTATTAGGAAGCAATTCCAGATTTCCAAACCCCACCCCTCCAAAGTGATCTAAAAATCCTTTTTTGGGGCTGTTTTACTATTACCAGATTTGCCCCAAAAAAGCATCAATAATACAGGAAAAATTAATAATTTTAATTCACAGGCTGAGAAGATCCAGGAAAACTGAGCTCCCAAAAAGCAGGATCAACTTTATATATTGAAAAGTGGCTTCTCCAGAGCTCTTTCCTCTGAGTCTAGCCTAAATCCAGTGCAGGCAATAAGAAGACTCCTTAAGAATAAAGATTCCTTAATTCCTGTTGCCTGGTGGAGGAAAAATTGGTAGCAGGCTTATTTTCTACCACAGATCCTGCTTTATATCTGGGAAGCTCCTCAGAGAGATGAGAACTGGATGAGCTTCCAGAAATCCAGAAGAACAGGCACTGTGATCAAGCCAAACTTCCAAAACCGCACTGCTTACATTTGTATTTTTGGAATGTCACCTTGATAAAGACCTCGGGAATGAGCTTCAAAAATTCCCACCTGACTGAAGGAGGAATCATAATCCCTGTAGGAAGAGCTGCTGCTTTTCTTGTGGGGTCTTTCTGTGCGCTCCATGTCCGAATCGTGGCTGTAGTCGGAACTGTCATCGCTGGAAGGGGAGTTATGCTGGAAAACAGAACAAAAAAGCTGGGAATTTTCAGGGAATCATATTCTTTCCATAAATACAATGAACACAAAAGTGATAAATGTACATTGTGTCTCCTATCCTAAAAACTCTCAAATCCCTCTGGTTCAGCTTCCATGACCTGGGCTTAACTCTGAACATTTAAGCCCAGTTTAAGTCTTAATAGTAATAAATCCATTTTAGTTCCTTCTCCAATCCCCTGGATTCTTGTCCTGGACACCCATGAACCAAATCAGCACTCCCAAAATGTTGGGGGTTTTCCTAACCTTATGCTTGTCCCGTCTTCTCCTTTTGGATTTTTTCTTTTCCTTCTCTTTTTTGCGTTTTTTCCGGGATTTCCGGTGACCTTTCTCATTTTTCTGTTTATCCTCCCCTTTTGAGCCATGTTCCTTCACATCCTCATAGGCTGCATCATCTATTTCCCCATCTTCCAGCTCTCCATCTTCCCTGGAAGAGGAAAACCAGGAAACCCATGAAATTCCATGTTATTATCCAGCTCACCTGTCACTGGGAAAAAAAGCAGTTAAGAAGTCTGAAGCAACCCCAAGCTGTGATTTTTGGGATAGCTGGATATGCCAGGGAGAAGACACAACTGCTCTATGACCTGGAATTTCTTGGAATTACATTAATGCAAAAAATCTGCAACATTAATATTCCTGAGAAACCTGCAGCTATCCCAAAAAAACAATTACGTTTTGACAACATTAGTTAAACCCATTCCCTCAAGGATCAATTAAAATATCCTCATCCATAAAAATACCTACTGAAAATGCTCCTTGGGAACTAAGTTGTTCCCATGTCCCAGTTCCTCTGGGAATTAGACTCACGGATTTCCACTTTTGGGATGCAACCACGACTGGAATAACTGTCCAGGTAAACCAACCCCAGTAACACAATCCCTTGGATTGCATGGCAGAGGGAAGATTACAGCAGTCCTCTGATCCCTAAATTCTTTCCACAACATCCCAGCATTTTCCAAGCACTGAGCTTCAGGAATGTAAAAAGAAGGGTGGGGGGGAAAAGGAAAAATTTTAAAAAACCCCAACAACTGGATAAATATGGATTGAAAAGACAATGGTCAAAAATGCACCACTTCTTGGAAAATAAGTTATTTTTCAAGGAAGTGCCAAGGCAGGAATTCTCATCTGGTTTAGCTGCTTTTATTCCCATTTAAATCCCGAACTGCACCAGGAAGGGAGAGCAGAAGCTCCCCCATTTCCTGAGGAAGGTCTTCCACAACCTGCAGATACTTGGAGCTCGATGGATATTTGAGAACAATCCCAGAAAACATTCCCACTGTCGGAGTGGATTCCTAGAGCGTCTCCCAAATGGATCAGAAAGGCACAGAAGCCAAATGGCCTTCCAGGGAAAAGCAACCTGATGCAATCACTGGGCAGTTCCACAGATATTTGGGAAGGGAAAATCAAAAACCCCAAATCCTGGTAATTTTAATTTCATTTCAAACCTTCCAACCTGGATTTTAGCTCCCCTGCCTTGACCTTATTTCAGGTCATCCTTAAAAATAGAATTCCTTATGCCCAAAGAAGATTTACTCCGGAAGCTCCTTAAGTCCAAGATTCAAACCCAGGATGCGTTTTCGGAAATATTCCGTGAATCTTTACCCTCAAACATTATTGAAGTCTTTAAATTTTCATTCCTCACCATTTCATTTAAGAATCATTTTACTTTAGGTTAAAATTCCTCAAGGGCTCAGATTCCCCCAAATTTTGATCCTAAGGTGCTGCCAAAGAAATTAGGAATTCATAAGGAAAATAACTCCAAATAATAGAGAAATTTCACTGGGAAAATCAAATAAAAGCAGAGGGGCGGCTGGGAGCAGTGAAAAGTGAAAGTAAATTAATTCCAAGCTATTTTCTGGGAAATGTGGCACTGATTTGTGTGTAAATAAATTTGCCTCCAACTTTTTCCTTACCCTGCCATGGATTTACCCACACAGAACCAAGAAATCCTCACTAAATCCTTGCAGGAAAAATCTTTCCAGGACCTTTGTGTTGGAAGGCTCAGACCCTTCATCACCAAAATAATGTCAACAACAGGAATTAACTAAAACTAATTAAAGAATTAAAAACATGCTGGGCTTGAGAAAACTGGATTAAAACAACATCCCAACTTGGAATATTCAAAGGATGAACAGAGAGGGCTTTTTGCTATTTTCTATTGCACAAAAACACCAGTAAAATCCAAGACTTTGGATAAACCAGGATGAAAACAACCTTCCAACTTGGAGTATTCCAAGTGTGGCCAGACAGGGATTTTTTAAATTATTTTCTACTAAGTAGTTTCTTTATAATTCACCAGATCAGCTTGAACCAAACTAATACCAGAATTCCTGCTGCACAAATTGATTGGGAATCATGAGGTTCCCAGTATGGGTGTTCCCTGCAGTGAACTGGTTTTACTGGTTCTACACCTGCACACCTGATGTAATACAAAAGCCTGGGAGTTGGGCCTTTTTTGATATGAAGTAACTTATTTTACAGAGCTGAAGTTTCATAAAGAATACAAATTACCATCTCCCAGGTTATGTTTATTGTTGCTCTTCACCTCATGCATTAAAACATTATAAAACAACACTTGTAAATTAAAATTAATTAGGCTGTTAGGTGGCACTTATTGGCTCTACTTCACAATTACCAGTGTCACAACTGGTTGTACTGGTGGGAACAGCTGGTGAGAGGATGAGAACTCCAAGCTGAAAAAACTCTGCTCCCAGCACAACCCAGAGTCTCTCGGGCTTGTCCTCAAGGATTTGAAAACTCCCGATATTTTCAATCCCTGAAACAGTGAAAAGCCACAGCCTGATTCCAGGAACTCCACGGCACAGCTCTGCCCCAGCTCCAGAGATCCCAGCGAATTCCTGGTGTGCACTTGGCTTGGAAAACAGAGCATGACACAGCTTCCACCCTCTCCCAAGGACAAGCAGGAAGGGGTAAACAAGAACCAGGAGCTCTGGGCTCTGCCTTGAACTTGCACTAAAGCCCAGGCCCATTTTAGGGATCACTTCCCAAGGACAACCAGGAAGTGGAAAACAAGCACCAGCAGCTCAGGGCTCAGCCCTGACCCTTGCACTAAATCCCAGGAGCATTTCCCAAGCATAAGCAGAAAGGGGAAAACAAGCACCAGCAGCTCTGGGCCCTGCCCTGACCCTTGCACTAAATCCAAGGAGCAGTTTGGGACCACTTCCCAATTTGTACCACAGACCTTGGGACTCTTTCTCCAGCGAGGCAACAGTTTTGCATTTACCCACAAAGCTTTTTTTTTTTTTCTTTTTGTCTGTTTGTTTGGCTTTTTTTTTTTTTTTTCCCCAGTGTTTTCCGGTCCTCTGAAGTACCACAAAGGGTTGTGGAGCTGTGTGGGGGAGGCCAAGCTCTGGGAATCCCAAAACCCTGGCGCTTTTAACTCCTGCAGCTGTGTCAGGAATGCTCAGGGTAGACGTGGGCTCAAGCACTGGGAAGTGCCACCCCGGCACAGTATTTTTGGAACTAGTTAGGAAGGCCAGGGCTGCCTGGAGAAAGGATTTGAATTTCCAGCAGCTGCAGGAGAGAAAAGGAGGGAGGGAAGAAGGGAGGGAGGAACAGAGGTCCTTTCACCAGGAACAGGACTCTGGGTTTCTGCGCATGGGGATTGAGAGGTGGCAAAGATAACGTCAGTCAGCCCTTAATCTGCATAAAAAAGATCCAGTTAAATGTGTAAGGTGGAATCTGGCAAGAAAATGACGTTAAATATGGCTCTAGTGAGAGATTGTGGTATCAACAAAAACAGCCAAAAATAAAAAACCCGCCCAACTCGGAGCACCCTTTCCTGCCTGAGACAGAGAACAATGGTGACATTCAACAGACACCCCCTGGAAAGTGCAATTTATGGAAAGAATGGCAAACAGCCCCCCTTCCCAGCCAGAATAAATCAATGAAGATGTAAAAACGCATGCATTCCAAAAGGAAAAATTAAAACCTTGCTAAAAAAAAATGCACTTTTAATGCAGTGACACCCCCCCTCCCCTCCTTGCATTCCCCACCACCACCACCCCGCTCCAGCCTGAAGGTGACCTGCCCCCCAAAAACATCGTTAACCCCCTCAGGCACATTAACAGAGCATCAGCATCATCAGCATCATCATCATCATTACCAGCATCACCCCACTAAGTACCACCATTATGAGAAGCGGAGAGAGAGAAGAATGTTACTCGACCTTTCGTCCCCTGCATGTTGCCTGTCAGAGTCGGGCATGTTTGGGTCAAGAACTGGGTTTGGGGGTTTGGAGAACAGGCTTTCAAAGGCCATTGTGCCTGGCTGTGGTGTGGTGAGGAGGAGGAGGAGAAGGGAGGTGGAGGAAGGCAGGGCCCCGCCGCTGCCCGCGGTGCGGAGCGGCGGGAGGAGGCG
>VXAC01006305.1:75199-96575 GCA_013399225.1 Rhipidura dahli
CCGCCCCCGCGCTGCCCCGTGCAGGGGACGCGGCGCTTCCCCGCCCCGGCGCCGGGCCGGCCCCGCGCATCCCCCGGGACACCGGCCGGGATCTGCGGGCATCCGTCCCTCCCCGGGGACACCGGCTGGGCGCTGCGGGCACCCATCTCACGAGCATCCATCCCCAGCGGTCGGGGTGAGGGTGCGTGGCTTTCACCCCCAGCAAAGTTGTTCTGGTGCTGCCAGGACGAACGGGCACCGTGCGGGAGCCCCCAACAGCCCCCCGGCTCCGGCTGGGCCGGGACCACCCACGCCGGGCAGGGAAACCCTTTCCCTGCCCTGCACCTCCTCCCCAGCTCGGTACCCCCTTCTCCAGCTCCTGCACCCGCTCCCCAGCACGGTTCCCCCATTCCCAGCCCAGCCCCCCCGCAGGAGCGGCAAGAGATGCTGGGTCCGGCTCCGGTTGCTGCCAGGCAGCCCCAGCTCTGGAAGCAGCAGAATTCCCCGCAAACAGAGAAGGAGCAGCAGGGAAGGGCAGGGCCATGGCTGGGGGAGGCTCCAGCCTTCCCGGGACCCCCCTCAGGCTCCTGTTTCCCCGGTGTTGCAGCAGGAGCGACAGTTCCTCAGCAAAGGGATGGGAGGGATGGAAACGCATCAGGGAGAAGGGAATGTGGGAGCACCCGCTGCTCCCACTGGGGCTCCCATTGCTGTTTTCCGTGGGGATTTCTTGTGGTGTGAAATCCCCCAGCAGGCTGTAGAGCTGGAGCCCTGATCATCCTGGGGCTGCCCATCCCAAAAACCTCAATGTGTGATGGAGAAGGGGGAAAACACCAGGCCCTGCAAGGGCCGGCTGCCCCCTCAGCCCCATCTGCCCCACCCTGCTCTGCTCCTTCTGGAAAAGATGAACAATTACAGCAAAATAATTCCACTGTTAATTCCAAACCCCTGGGACTCCAGCCCAGGAAAGAGCTCCTGGGAAGAGCCAGCCTCCACAAGGAACACCGTGTGGGAGCTAACAAATAAAAGAGACAAGTGTTTATTAAAATATTCCCTCTGTGTCCTTGCCCTGGTGCCGCTCACACCGTTCCCAGCGGCACTTCCGAGTCCTCCCTGCGGCTCCCGGCCTGCGGCCGCTCCGATGCCGGCAAAGTGCCGGCCTGGCTCCATCGGCTCCCGGGCTGCGAGGCCTGGCACGGGAGCAGTGGCACGTAGGGCTCCTCCGTGGGGCCGCCGAGCTGCTCCTCCCCGACGTACCTGGTGGCCCAGGGCTCACCGGGGTGCACATCCACAGCCACCAGGGCCGCCTCCGCGCCGGGGGAGCCGGGCTCCGACGCCTCGCCGGCGTCCAAATCCGAGTCCGCTTGCGGGAAGCCTGAATCCTGCGTGGAGTCCGGGCTCTGATCGGGAAGGCCGGTGTTGATGTAGATGACGTCCCCGCAAGCCTTGGCACTGGGCAGGCTTTCCAGCAGCTTCTCCAGCTGCACCTTGAGCTGGGAGAAGGTGGGGCGGGTGGCAGGGTCGGCTCTCCAGCACTCAGACATTATTTCATACCTGGGAACCGGGAGAGGAGCGTGGTTAATAGAGGATCCGGGAATTCCAGAATGGCTTGGGTTGGAAGGGACCTTAAAGCTCATCTGGTCCCTCCTACCCTCTGCCATGGGCAGCACTTCCACTATCCCAGGTTGCTCCAAGCTGTTCTTGAACACTTCCAGGGACGGGGCAGCCACAGCTTCTCTGGGCAGCAGGCACATCTCTGGATTATGGGAGGTGGGGGGGCTAATTCCCACTTTCCCTCCAAGGTGGGCAAGCCTTGAAATTCCCATTAAATCGAAGTGAAACCAGCTCCCTCTGCTCAGGCTGTTTCCAGCAAGGGCATAGATTTATCAGCCCAAGCTGCTCTAGAAGTGCGAGAAGTCTCTTCCAGTGCAGCCCTGGGATCTGTTCCATGAGAATATCCCAGCTATGGGCCTGGGATGCCCAATCCTTCCCTTGGCAGGTGTCTGCTCCCAGGCTGGATGTCAGGGAGCCCCAGAAGCTCCCACCATGGCCCTGCCAGCCTGGAGCAGGCTGGATTCTTAGAGGTTCCTGCACTGCTTCCTTGAGGAACAGGCAGTGGAGAGGAAGTGTTGTAGAGCTCTGTTGATCCCGTTTGGATTCAAAGCTCTCAGCCATGGGGGGTTGAACACCTTCAGCTCTAATGGCACTGTTGAAAAACTCAGGAAGGAAGCTTGGGAGAAAGGCCTTTGCTGAGCTGCTCAGAAATCCAGAGGTTTGTGTTTTCCGTGTTTTCCCTTTCCAGACTTATGGATTTGAGGCAAGGAAGGGCCCTAGAGGGAGTTTTGCAGGACAAAGAGGAGCATCACCAGCCAGGACCTTTCAGCCAAAACAAATCCAAAAATAAATAAAATGCTGAACTGCTCCTGGTGACCCTGCCAGCCCTAGAAACCCATTGCTTCCCCTCAGGATATTTGTTGGGATTTCTGCCTGGAGCTCAGCAGATGCTGACACACACTCTGCTCCAGGATCCAGCCTTCCTTAGGCACATTGTGCAAACATTAAGGGGTTTGTTCCTGGGAAAATCCATTTTCCCAGCTGGGATCCCAGTACTCACAGCTCATCCAGGCAATCCTCGGGCTTCTTCAGGCGCTGTCCATGGAAGAGGTACTCATAGATCTCGTGGTTCGGCACCCCTGGGTACGGTGTCATCCCGCGCGTGGCGATCTCCCACATGGTGACGCCGAATGCCCACTGCCGGCACAAAGGGAAAGGCCGAGGCTGAGGGGACACTTACGGGAGCAATGAAAGAACCTTTTCATGGGGAAAGGTCACTGCCTGGCGTCCCAAGGACAGTGGGCAGAGCCGTGGTGCTCCCAAAACTGGGAATGACCCGGGCGGAGGCGAGCGGCCCACTCAAGGAACCGACTGCGGCGGCAGCAAAAGGGCTCCGGCAGGCTCCTGCACTGCCAGGGAACGGCACCAACGGGAACACGGCATGGCTCAGCCCAGGGGACTGTCCCTCTGGGCACAGGGACCTACCACGTCACTCTTGGTGGTGTAGACACGGTCAGCCAGGGACTCGAGGGCGATCCACTTGACCGGCATCTTGGCGATGCGGCCCTGCCGATAGTAGTCACCGCTGTAGATCTTCTTGGAGAGCCCGAAGTCTGCCACGCACACCGTCATGTCATCCCGCAGCCTGGGAAAAACGGGGATCAGCACAGCCCCAGGGCCACAGCCCGAGCCACAGGGCCCGGGCTGAGCTCTGTGCCTCGAAACCAAGGGAAGTTCTATTGAAGGGAGCAGCGCTGTGCCATAAATCCCCAAGGTGCTCATCCCGTGGGGTGGGCAGAGGAAAACACTCACATGCAGTTCCGAGCTGCCAAATCCCTGTGGAGGAAGTTCCGGCTGCTCAGGTATTCCATGCCCAGGGCAATGTCCACCATGAACTTCACCAGGGTCTGCAGGGGCACAAACTGGGCCAGAGGGAAGCTGGGGGTTACACAGTGTTGATCCGAAAGGCTTCCCTGTGCCGGGCTGCCATCCCAATGGATGAGCCCGCGGCGGCGCAGGAGCTCTCATCCTTCAGACCCTGCCATTCACTGACCCACGAGCCTGCAGGAGCTGCAGGGGGGGATTGCTTACCCACCCCGATCCCGCCCAGCTGCTCTGCTCCCGCTGCTCCCTACCTGCGGGGCCATCTCCAGCCGGGAGCGGAGCAGGAAGCTGTGCAGGTCTCCGTACTTCATGAATGGCAGGATCACCATGGGCTTGGGCACCTGCAGGGAGCTCAGCTCGATGCACACCCCTGGGGAACACAGACAACTCTGGGAAAAGGGATCCAGGCCCGCCCAAATCCCGGCTGCAGGGCGCGAAGGGATGGCCCATACCGAGGAGCTTGATGACATTGGGATGGTCAAAGTCTTTCATGCATGCTGCTTCGCTAAGGAACTCCTCGATCTCCCTCTGGGAAAAGTTATCCACTGGGAAGCAGAGAGAATGGAAGAGCTTTAGAGGTACTGGGAATGCTGGCATCCAGTGGGACAAACAGCAGGGAGGGGCAGGGACACAACTTACACTTCATGGTCTTCACAGCCACCTTCTGCGGGGCCCCTTCGGGCTGGCTGAGCCGTCCCTCCATCACGGATCCGAACTCCCCTGTGCCACGGGAAAGAAGGAATCCTTTAGCCTTTCAGGACACCACCCTATCCTTAAGACGGAGCCACAAGGTTTGTTCCCCCTCAGTGATAGGAGGAGGACAAGCTGGGCTCAGGGAAGGTTCCCTGCCCATGGAAGGAGGCTGGAATGAGATGAGTTTTGCTCACCCTCTCCCAGGACCTTTCCCAGGCTCAGGGCGTTTCTGTCCACGACAACATCCTGCAGCTTCTGCTGGAGCTCCCTGCTGACCCCCAGGCTTCCCACTGCAGGAGAGGGGAACAGGAGCTCAGGCACCTCCCACCTGCTGCCATCTCCCCCTCCAGCTCCTTCCAGAGGGATAAAAAGGGATCCTTACAGGTCAGTTCCACAGCTCTCCGGCAGTAGGACTTCTTGGCCCTGTAGTTCACTGCCAGCTCCGAGTCGTTCCTGCTGAAAGCATTCCTGGGGGGACACAAACACATCTGCTTGGGCTGCTTCAGCCAGATGAAGGAATTGGTGTGGCAGGGGCAGGAGCCCAGGGGATCCGTAGAAAAAGGGGGAAATGCACATTCCATTTCCTTTTTCCTGGATCAGCACCATGGCCGGCAAGGTCCGAGCAAAACAGCAGCTCTGCAAACAGCACTGACCCATCACGGGGTGAGTCACGGAGCTTTTGGGGAGGAAATGGGACACTCATTTCCTACCCAAGGAACAGCAATGCTGCTGGAGCCCTGCAGAGCCCAGCTTTGGGAAGCAAAACCGGGGCAGGATGCTCCAGAGCTGGGAAAGCAGAAGAAGAGTGACAACGACCAGTTAGGAGAGGGATCCTTGCTTGGTACCAGTTTCCAAACTGGGAGCAGGGAGCAGTTAAATGCCACTTGGGAAGTCACAAGGAGGAGTGAGAAGCGCTGGGTTATTGCAGGAGAAAACAGCCCTTTGTCCATGATTTTAAACAATGCCAGGCCGTTGAACCCGGCGTGGGATGAGGCAGGAGGGTTTCTCCAGGCCGTGGGATATTATGGAATCATAGAATCATGGGAGTTTAAAGGAACCCACAAGGATCATCCAGCCCAGCTCCTGGCCCTGCACCTCAACAATCCCTCCCATCCTGTGCATCCCAGGGAGCATTGTCCAAGCACTCCGGGAGCTCTGGAAGCCTCGGGGCCGTGACCATTCCCTGGGGAGCCTGGGCAGTTCCCTCTGGGGGAAGGATGTTTTCCCAAAATCCAGCCTAACCCTGGCCTGCCCCAGCTCCAGCCGTTCCCTGGGGCTCAGGTCACCCTCTGGTGACCAGTGACATCTGTGCTCTCTCATTTCCATGCCCAAACACCTCCCCCTCAGAGTTGCACAAGTTCACTTCCCTTTAAGAACAGGAATAGTGAGCAAAAGGTTAACTGCTGAGCTAAGGGAGGGAGGGGAAGGAAAAATCCACTCAGTCCCTCAGCACAGGCACAACAAACATCACTTGTCCCCAAATCCACCCCCAGGAGCTGCCCTGCTTTCCATGCCCTCACCCGTATTTTGTCTCCACGCATCGCTTCTGGATGACCACGGTCAAGCACAGGATGAATCCGACGGCAATTGTCCCGCAGATAAATCCCAGGGCTATGACAAAGGAGTCGGCATTCCCGGAGGCTGGAGTCGAAGAGGGGGCTGAGGTTATTAATCCTAAGAAAATATCCTGTTAATGGAGCCGGTGAAAGAGTCAGCCTGCAGCTGACTGGAATTCCCAGGGGTTTTCAGCAGAGCCCAAAGAGTTCAAAGAGGGAACGAGGAGCGAGGCTTTCCTGTTCCCAATCCAGGATCAGCTCCCCGATCCTCAGCTGACAGGGAAAGCATCCCAGGGAGGATGGAGCGATGCCGAACGGCCTCCCAGAAAGCACAGCCCGCGCTGTTCCCAGCATCCCGGCCTGCTCCTCCTTACCACTGGCGGGGATGAAGATCTCCACGGGCAGGCTGAAGGGTCCCACGCCCCCCTTGGTGACGGCAGCCACGCGGACGGAGCAGGTGGCATTGGTGGCCACCACGGGCAGCACGGCCACGCTGCTGTTCCGCCAGGCCTCGGCAGAGACTTCCTGCTGGAGAGGGGAAGGGGAGAAAATCCTGAGCTGGGGAAGGCAGGGAAGCCTGGGGATTCACTGGGAACCGTCCCCTTGGCAACCCCTGGAGCCGCTTCGCTCTCCCAGCCCGCAGGAAGCGCGGCACCCGGCTATTTAGGGAGAAGAATGGCCCTGTGTGCGAGGGCCGGATGGGATCAGGAACGGAGCTGAGGCGTGCTTCCCGTCCAGCCCCAGCCTTTCTGGCCGTCTCTGCTTCACAGCAGCAGCAGCCAGGGCCAGGGAGAGGCAGGGAAGGATCTGGCAAGGAAGGGAAAGGCTCTGGTCACACAGGCTGTGACCCTCGGCCTTTGTCATGGTTGCTTTGGCCACCGGAGCCCTGTGAGCCCCAGCACCCAGGGATCCGTGTGCTCCTGGTTGGAGTGTCCAGGAGGTCTGGAAGCAGGATCCTAGGACAGGTATTTTCTGCCTGTGGCTTTTGTGCCCAGCTGATTATATCCCAGCTTTTTACATCTTTTCTTGGCTGGTGCCATGGCAAGAGGCAGTGTGGCTTGGTAAAAACAGCAGGGTCTTTCCCTGCAAAGTCCATCCTTTCCTGGTCGTTTCCAGCTGAGAAAGCACTGCTGCTGCTGCTCCCTGCCGATTTCCAGCTGCAAAACAGCTGGCAGCTGCAGCCAGAACATCTGGCAGGGCTGCCGTGCCCAGCAGAGCCCAGCTCCTTCCTGAACATCCCACAAAAGAGCAGGAGCTGAGGGGGATCAGAGGGCGAGGAGAGGGAATCAGAGCTTCTCAGAGGGAACCACTTTCTGTTCCTTTTCCCCAGAATGCCACGGAAAGGGATGTGAAACACCCTGGGAATGTGTCTTTACCTATGGGCAGCCACAGGAGCTGGGGCCTGTTGTCACCTCTGCTCCCACATTCCTGCCTTCCTCCTCCTCTGTGTATCCACATGGGATCCTTTCCCTACCACCAGCCTAAAACTGGGATCCTTCCCTATCCCAGGGGCCTCTGCTGTGTCATCTCAGGACAGGCCCAGGCCATGAGCACAAAGCAGGGCAGACCTGCCAAATCCATGGGATTTTAGGAGTTTTGTGGTAGTTGAGGAATTCCTCCCCGTCCCAACTCCAAAAGCCTTGGCTCCAACAAAGACTGCTGGTTAAAGAGAAAAAGAAACCAACTTCTGGGAATCTTTTGGTTGAGGAGAGGCCTGCAGGTGGCCCTGTGACACCAAAATCTGGCTTCTTCCTGACTTTATCCTGCAAAAACCGGTGGTTCTTTTGGGGCACTCCGGATTTAGCCTGTGCAGGGCCACAGCTCAGGGACCTTATTTCGTGGAATCATCCTCACAGAATCATTTAGGTTGGAAAAGACCACTGAGACCCCTGAGTCCAACCTCAAAAGGAGCTTTTCAAGGAGTCAGCTTTTCAAGGAGTCAGAGTGCCTCAGACTCATGGAAAAACTGAGAACTGGAAAAAATTTCACTCCATAAGCTGGAAAAAGGGACAGAAAACAACAACAACAACAGGAACAGCAACAACAAATCTCCCAGGGCTTAAAGGGCAAGGCCTGGATTTGGCCTTTTGCTGGAGAGAGACAGCTCCTGTCAGCACTTTTTTTCCGAGTCACAAGACCATGATTTTGTTTCCCTGGCTTCATTCAGGCTGGGTCTATACAGAGGAGCAAAAGAGGAACAGAAAGTGCAGCATCCTACAAAAAAAAGCGGGATGAGTCACTGTTTCCAGCCAGGGTCACTCTGCCAGCCTGGCACGGAGGAGCCCAAACCACAGCTGGATCCATCCATCCCTGCTGTTACCCACGGGCTCTGGATGGGATCTTTAGCCCAGAGCCCGGGCCAACCTTGCCCTAGCAGCAAATTCCTGCAGCTCCTTCCCAAATCCTAGAAAAGGCAGGCAGGGTGTGCCGGGTGATTTCATGCACTCACGGAGAGGCCTCTGGGCCAAAGAGTTCCTCGAGCTCTGAAACGCCGTGCATGGGATAGATCCCAGCTGGGTAAGGAACAGCTCAAAATCCAGGGAATGTAAGACCAGGAGTGGTTTGAAGCCCACATGAAAGCCCAAGACAGCAAAGAGGCAAGCTCCAAAAGAATCCACGGAAGCACCAAAACCCATCTGGACATCCTTGCCAGGATTCTCTCCAGGATTTAGCCATTTTTCCCCATTCCCTGGTGACTCACTGTGCCCTCGGAGTTGTGCCACCTGTACCGGATGTGGTAGCCCTGGAGCTCGCCGTGGATCCTCTCCAGGGATGGCTTCACCCAGCGGATCTCCAGCGAGGAGCTGGATTCATTGAAGGACACCGTCACGTTCAGCGGTGCCGTGGTCGGAGCTGCGGGAATCAGCGGGAAAGGAGGTGAGGGAATCCAGGAGAATGGGTGCAAGAATGTGGGAATGTGATGGAAAACGAGCCGGAGCTCAAGCAGAAAGCCCATGGAAAATGGGGCAGTTTCCTTCCCCACCCTGGGAGCAACCAGGACTCCAGAGCAGCTCTCATCCAGAGGGACTGAGGCAGGGAAACCCTTGCCAACCCTCACTCCCCATGTCCTACCTCCCTCAGTGGTGCTGGCCGTTATCCAGGGGCTGAATGCCGACCAGCCGACCTCATTCCCGCAGGAAACACGGATGTTGTACTCTTCCATGGGCTCCAGCTGCTGGATGTGAAACACGTGGGGAGGCACTGAAGTGTGGAAGGGCTGAAGGGAGACTTTGCCTCTTGGAACAACTTCCTTGACCTTGAATTGGAAAATCAGTCCACAAACAGGGATTAGTCAGCAACAACCTGCAGGGAGAGATGCTGGAAAACAGGATCTGGAACCCTGCCTCCCATCCCAACTCCGCAGGAAAAAGTTCCTGCAGGGAAAGCTCACAGCAGGATGCTCACGGGGCACAGGGAGAGGGCTCCAGCACGTGTGGAGCTGGGAACATTACAGGGATGTTGGGAAGGAGGGGGGATGATTTGCTATCTCTTGTGGCATGGAGCAAAAGGAGCCCCAAATAAAAGAACCAGGCAGCACATCCCAGATAAACAAAGTAAAGCCCTTTTCCTGTGCAACACACCATTGGAAAATAGGATTTATCTCCGTGGGAAGTCACGGGCCTAATCCCAATCCTTGCCACATTTAGCAGCATGGATGGATTCAACATCCCAAAACCAAGCCCTGCTTTTCACAGAAACACAAATTGCTGGGTGTGGAGCCCCCCTGGCGCTGCTCACAGAGCCACTGCAGCTTTCCAGGAAATATCATTTTGTGGGAAGCACTACCTGGACCAGGACAGAGGGAGGAAAGGGGGAAGAGCAAGGAAAGGACATCCCAGCCCACATGCACAAGGTCATGCACTCCTCTGAAAAGCCTCCATCCATGATTTTGGGATGGCAGGAGACCTCTCCCAGGATGGTCTCAGCATCTGTTTCCCAGCCAAAATATAAGAGAACAGCCTTCAGCCTCAGGTTTTCACAGAGAGATTCCCAGAAATGCTCTAAGGAGATCTTTGGGAGACTCTGCAAGCCTGGGGTTGCTGCAGCCACATGCTTGTCCTGGTCACACACTTCCCAGCCAAGCACATTCCCAAAGTCGGGATTTGGAAGGGCAGGCTCCCCTCAGCTCCCCATTCCTTACAAATAATGGGAAGGAGCTGAGGGGTTGCCTGTGTTCTGGAAAAGTCAGGGAATGCCACCTCCATCCCCAAGCTGTCACCAGGTGCTCGGAGGGAGGCGAGCAGTGACCAGAGGAACACACACGATGCTTCTGGGGCCAGACATCCTGAGGCATCCAGCCCCATCCTCAACTTGTCTTCTGAGAATAATCCACCAAATCCATGGATTTTTGAAGGAAATCAGGATGTTTGCAAAGGGCACCAGTTGGAATTGGCAGGTGGGCCAGCTGCAGCCCTCGGGAATGAGTCACCAGCTGGGGGGCCCGGGGATTATCCAAAGGGACAGGAGCAAAAGGGCTGAGTCACAGCAGTGTTTTTGCCAGAATCCCTCTCCTGTTTTCCAAAGGCCACTTCCTACAGACAGAGCAGGAATGTTAAGTCATAGGAAATTCCTTGGCTCTCCACCCTGCTTCCCAAGCTCCAGCTGGAAGGCAGCAGCAGGACGTGGTGCTAATATTAGCCCTGGTACCTTTCTTCCCTGGAATTCCTTTCACTTTTACCTGGCTTCAAAGGTCGCCTCTCTCCACATGTTATCCCAGCTGGAGTGGAGATTTTCCAGGATAAAAGCTGTATCCATGAGACAGCAAGCTGGGCTTGGACTTGGGAAAGGCAGCCACGTGCAGCAGGTGGAAAATGCCTGCAGGCTCTACCCATGGAGGTGGCATTCCCTGTGAGTCGTCCAGGAATGGGGAGCTGAGGGGAACCTGCCCCTCCAAATCCCAACTTTGGGAATGCTGCTTGCTTGGAAAGGGTTTAACCAGGACAGGTGTGTGGCTGCAGCACCTCCAGGCTTGCAGAGTCTCCCAAGGAGCCACTTGGAGCATTTCTGGGAATCTCTCCATGAAAAGGCAGCACAACCTGACTGGGTTGCCCGATGGAAAGGGACTCCAAGAGAGCTGGAGAAGGACTTGGGACAAAGGCATGGAGTGACACGACAAGCAGGAATGGCTTCCCACTGCCAGAGGGCAGGGATAGGTGGGATATTGGGAAGGCTTCCCTGTGAGGCCATGGCACAGGCTGCCCAGGGAAGCTGTGGCTGCTTCATCCCTGGTCTGGACACCCCTGTCCAAGACATAGCAGAAGGTGTGGGAAGGGAGTTGGAACTGGATGATCTTTAAGTCCTTCCAACCCAAACCAATCCAGGATACCATGAAATCTGTGCAGCTCATGCAAACACCACCAACTTCCACCTGCCTCAGAGCATCTGTGGGGGGGGCATTGCAGGGATCCAGGAATTCTGGATGCCTACCTGGACACTGCAGCTGTTCAAGGCGGAGAAGGCATCGAAGCCCGGCACCCAGGATATCCCGATGCCATGGGCTGTCCTGTTGAGGACCTGCACGCTGACGGGAGCCGATGGAATTCCTGCAGGGAGAAGCCAGGGGCAGCCTAAACACAAACGTGGCATGGTGGCTTTTCCCTGGAGCTCCCACAGGTCAGAGCGTAACCCCACATCCGAATTCTGCGGATGTGCCGGACCACCGGATAGGGAAGCACAAAAATGTCACTTTCAGGACTATTTTCGCCATTTCTATATTTGTGACCACTCTGGGCAGTGTAGAGGCCACGACTTATTTTGGGGAACACCTTCCTCGCGTTGCCAGAGCGACTCACATCAGGAATGTCAGCGATTTCCACTGTTTCCTATGGAAAATTCCTATGGAGCACCGCCCTGGTTGTGAAGGAAGGAAAGGAGCGATGCAGCCCTTCCTGAATCCCACTTTGAAGCTGACAGTTTTGCTTTCAAATTTCATTTGTGGTGCTCCCTCCCCCACCTCGCTGCTGGGATGACTGAACCGGGATGACCACACTACAACCAGATCCTGCTGGATTTTAACTACAGGATTGAAACTGGGATCTCCCTGAAGGAAGAGTGCTGGGAAGTGTGGAGACATGGACACAGGGGTTTAACAGGGAAGGGGAGCTGACCTTTGATGTTGACCTGGCCTGGGCTGGATGCAGTCAGGCCTTTGCTGTTGTGGGCCTCGCAGCTGAACAGCGCTGGCTCGCTGAGTCCTGCCGGGAAAACACAGCCCTGGTCGCTGCATATCCCAAAACCATCCCAATCCCAAAACCAGCTCCCCACCTGCAAACCCTCAGGGTTTCCTTTCTTAGCCCTTTTTTCACTTCCCTCCATGGCACTTCTGCTGCCCATGCCCGGGGCTGACCCAGGCTGCAGCTGCCCGGCTCCCACGCCGGGAGCACGCGCATGCCATGGCTGCCGGAGCCGGCACGGCGGGGACGGGATGTCCCTACGGAGCCCTTGCACAAGCTCCCGAGGAAGGGCTTGTGTTCCCTCCAAAGGGGGAAGACAGAAAGCAGAAGGGCCCCCAGCATGGCCTGGTCAGATGGTGTGGTGCTGGTCAAGGATTGCTCAAACCCCCCAGCTGATGGTGGAGAAAGACCACTGGAAATACCCCGGGGCGGATTGTCCCGGCCCACCGGAGGTGACCCCGGGCTCAGCATTCCTGTCCCATGCCGAGGTGGATGTGGGGAGCATTGGCTCTGGGCAGCAGTGCCTCGGGGTGCCAGGGCTTCTGGGCCAGAAGCAGCTCTGCTCCAATGACCCAATCTCGCGGGTGCCAGGCGGATGCGAGGCCATCCAAGAGGAATGAGTCACTTCTTCCGGCTTTCACTGCCTTCCAAAGGCCGCCCGCCACTGGATGCCAAGACCGGGCAATTATAGCCCAGCTCTTAATTAACCACCAGCCTCCTCCTCACCAGCAAAGCAAGAAATCCCCCACCTTCTGCCTCTGCAGCAAAATCAGAGTGGGGTTTATGGGACACCAAGGATTTTTCTCCCTGGGTCCCACAGGCTGTCACGGACACACGGCACAGGGGGCATCCCAAACTCTTCTGGAGGTACAAAGTGGGCACCACCATTCCAGCAGCCCAGGAGAGCAGTGGGGCTCCTGCTGGCACAGCCAGAGGCCGGCAGAAAAATCTGCTGCTCGCTCCAGAAAGAGTCGCTTGAGTATCCTGCCTCTTCCAAGAAAGGGATTCCTGGCAGCAGCCAGAGGGGGGCAGATGGGGCTTCCCGCCCCAGAGCGGCCCCAGGGCTGTGCATGGCACAGGAACAGCCCCTCCAAGCAGGGGGATGGCACAAGGCACATTCCCAGCAGTGTGTCCTGCAGCAGACACTCCATGGCAGGGACATTCCATGGCAGGGCCACTCCCGGCTCACCTGGCACGGTCAGGACCGAAGGGGAGATGTGGGGTTTCTGGTTGAGCTGGGTGTTGTTCCAGAACCAGTAAATCTCCACAGGCTCTGGAGGTCCCACAGCCTGGCACGTCAGGTTGAAGGGGCTGTTCTTGGTGACATTCAGCTGCTCGGGCTGGTGGATGAAGTGCGGGAGACCTGCATGGACAGAGGGAAGCAAGAGGTTCACAGAGAAGCAAAGGATTCCCCATTTCTGGCTCCCAGCTCCCAGTCACTCAGCTGGGACACAACTCCAGAGCTGCTCCAGCTCACCTTCCAGCTGCACCAGGATGGGATCAGACACCACCTCCACACCAGAGATGTTGAGCTTGCAGACGTAGGAGCCGTTATCCGAGCGCTGGGCACTGAGGATGCTGCCGGACAGAACGGACACCACTTCAGGGCCTGTGGCTTCCCGTTTTTCCAGGAACCAGTCCTCAGGGCACCCCTCATTCCCACCCGCTCCGGAAGGCCAGTGGCAGCACTCACCTGAAGGTGGAGGTCATGGCCACCTCCTCCTCATCGGGGATCTCAAAGTGGCTGCTGGCGATGCGATCCAGCACGTGCAGCTCCCTGCCGTCCTTCCAGAGGGAAATGCCCGGCGCGTCGGGTCGGAGCAGCTCCTGAGGCACTTTGATGGAGCAGTTGAAGGTGACGTCCTTGTGCTCGTTGATGACCACGTGTCGCACCGTGGGGCTGAATCTGAGCTGCCCCACGGAGCTGCCTGGGGGCTCCTCCCCGGTGCTCCGCTGGGACCAGTGGCCGAGCAGGCTCCGCTGGGAACGCCGGGAATGTGCTGACAGGTACAGCCTCACACCTCCTTCTCCCTCAGCATCCTCTGCAAGGAACGCCCGGCGTTTGTCACCAGTTTTGGGGACCTCGCAGCGAAACCACCCCGCTGCTTCCAAGAATAATAAAAGGTGGCTCATTTCCATTTCCCAAAATGTCATCCCAGGATTCTGGACGAGCAGCACCTCCAAAACAGTCTTTTTTAAAACAAACAGGAGCAGCCCAAGCTAAAGAAAACACTCAGCCATGTTTTTTTGGGCAGGGGAGAGGCAGGAGCTATTCCTGCTGCATTACACCCCCGGGAGTGGAATATAAAAGGATCCCAGGGCAGCAGGAATTTGGGACTTTACTCCAGCAAACCCCTTGCGGGGCCTCATCTGAAGCATTTTCAGCTGGGCCAGAGGAAGAGCTCCCGGCTGGAATTTTGCTGATTTTAGGCTCTGCCAGGAGCCTGTCCCTTCCCAGGACAGGGAGAGCGGGACATGCTCTGAGTCAACTTTTGCTAAGTGCCTCCACTGCACTGCCTTTCCTGGGAAAAGAGCTGCAGATGGATGAAGAAATGCCTTTGGATAGTGTATAGGAGCCAGCTGCTGTTTAGTGCCACTCTCCCAGGGTCTTTTCCCACATTTTTTTCCCAGGGTAAGCTCTTTTTGAGGACTTCATAGCCCCACCTCCAAATCACCAAACGGCATCCCTCCCGGCACTTCCCACCCAGCCCAGAGAACAGCTCCATACAAAGCAACTCCCTCCCCAAAAAATGTGGATTTTTGAGGAGATCAGATCTATGGGATCCACCACGTGTAGGCTGGTTTTCCTGGACCGTTTCTGAGCTTCCTGAGGCATTCCCAGCCATCAGCAATCGCAAGCTGAATGGTAAATCTCCCTTTCAGCCTTGTGCCAGACATAAATTTCAACTGAATTGATTCCCTTTCCCAAGAAAGCAAAGCCAAACAACCTCGCTCACAGCTGAGAAGATAAAGAAAGCACAGTTTTGACTGAACCTGAGCTCAGCCGAGTTTGTTTTTCGGGCAGGTTTTAGCCCTCCAACATCAAACAAGTTTTTAAAGCTACGTCATCACCATTGTGAGTAATGGGGCACGAGCCTGGTGTACTTCTCCCAGAGCCAAGAAACACGGCCCGATATTGAGGCTGGATAAATCCCTTTGCTAAATCTCTCCCTGTTTTTAACCCTCGAGAAACGCTGCTCGAGGACAGAAAGCCAGCAGGGTTTCTCAGTGCAGAGGGAAGGGGGGAGGCCCTCCCTGCCTCTCCCGCAGCACAATGGGTTTCCCTTTCAGAATAAAAACAAAAGGAGCCGCAGCTTTTCCAACCTGCCTCCCTAAGCCTCCCATCCCAGCACAAACAGAGCCCATGTGACTGCTGCAAGGCTGGGACGTGCAGACGACTCTCCAGCAGCTCCCTGAGGATCTGCCACGTGCAAACAGGCAGCGACCCCAAATTCCCTTCCCTGCCCTGCTCTTCCCAGAGGTCACTCAGGCTGGAGCCGCTCCCTGCCTGGCACAATCCAAGCTTCCACTGCTGTTTTCATGCTCCATCTGAAATGCCAGAGCAGCTCCCCCTGGGCAGGGAGGATGTAGAGTTGTGCCGTGTCCCAGGATGGTTTCTGCCTCCCTGGGCTGCTTCATGCTTAAAGGCAGAGAGCAAGGAGGATCTCAGTCTTGTTTTCACACTAATGAAGTGAGACGAGGTGTTTGCTGGCCCAGGAATGAAATATTTTCCTCTCTGACTCATGTGAGTGCAGGAATTCCTCATCTCCTGCCCAGCCTTTGGGTACCCCTGAAGTTTGGGATGGGGATACCCTCACAGCACTTTGGAAGAGACTCGCTCTGTGTGGCAGGACAGCTCTTGCTTGAGCCCAGAGCAGTTAGGCTGGCTCTAAAACCCCAGGCTAAAGCCAGGGAGCTGCAAGGCTGGTGTGCCTGCGTGGGTGCCGGAGCAGCTCCCGTCCTAACCACAGCCGGGCCTCAGGGAAAAGCTGGCGTGGAAATCAAACCACTTGCAAGGGCCCTGCTGCTCTCCTGGAACACCTGGAATTGCAGCAAAACTCCAGGGCCAACAGAGGCAGATCTTTCTGCACAGGTCCTGCGTGCCTTTCTCCCCAGAAAGAGGAATTTCAGCAGGACAATGGGGCAGGATACTTCACTGGGGATGAGGAACAAGCAACAGGGAACTGCACACCCCACGACTGAAACAACAAGGTCTTCACTGCAGTCATGATGTATCCATGCATCCCTAGCCCTGGAATCCCCACTGCTGGGAGTAATTCACCTGCTGCCAACAGCTTCTGCTCAGATGCTTTTCGAGCAGGAGGAATAAGGAGCTCCTGCTTGTAAGGTTTCCAACCTCCCCATCCCCTGGAAACCTGGAAGTGTCAGGTTAGCGTTGCACTGGACCTTTTCCAAGCCAAATGGTTTTATAAGAAATTAATTTCCCTCGGGGCCACACCTGAATCCAAAGAGATTTTCCTCATTCAAACCAGCCCAGGGTCCCTGGTTACATCCACAGAGAGTTCCCCTCACTGCAGGCTCCTGCTGTGACAGTCAGGACTCCTCCCTGCTCAAAGTAAACACATTCCTGCCCTCCCTGCTAAATTCCATCTGCGAGACCCTCCCAGCACCCCTGAGGCCCCCCAGCAGCTCCCAAAGGTCAGGCAGCCCTGATTACAGGATTTTCTGAAAGTAAAAAAATTACTTTATCTCCTCATTTTTTTCTGCACATGGAATTGAAAAGCCACCTGCACTGCAAAGCGCCACAAACTGTGGTGATTCCCGAGGATTTTTCCCAGCATCACTACACAGCTGGCTCACGGCTAATGGGATAAACTCCGGACCGATCTGCCGCAGTTTGTGGTGCTGTCCCCGGCAAGCAGAGGCACATCAGGCAGCAAAGTGCCGGGACAGGACCACGCTGCAGAGGCACAGCTGTGTCCTCGTATAGCCAAACTGGGTGTCCCAGGACATCCAAATCATGCCCCGGCACAGCCAGACCCCGTGTCCCGGCACAGTCAAATCCTCTGTCTGAGAACAGCCAAACCTTTTGTTCAGAATAGCCAGACCCCGTGCCCCAGTACAGCCAAAATCATGTGTCCAAGAACAACCAGACCCTGTGTCCCAGCACAGCCAGACCCCGTGTCCCAGCAAAGCCAAAATCATGTGTCCAAGAACAACCAGACCCTGTGTCCCAGCACAGCCAGACCCCGTGTCCCAGCAAAGCCAAAATCATGTGTCCAAGAACAGCCGGAGCCTGTGTCCCGGGACAGCCAGACCCCCTCCGGGTTGCGATGCGGCCAGAAACCCGCCGGGAGCTCCCTGCGCAGCTTTTCCCCGGGACCCGCCGTGCGCTCAGCCCGGCCCGGAGCAGCGCCCGCGGGAGAAGCGCTCCCGGCGGTCCGGACAAGCCCCGCTCCCCCCGCGCCGGTGCCGNCTCCCGCGGCGGGGGAGGGACCGGGCAGCACCGCCGCTGCCGTGCCCAGAGCGCTCCCCCGCCACTGCGAGGCCATTGCTGAGCTCTGTCCCCAGGTGCCAGGCGGCTTTGAAACCCCACCGGGGTGGGGATCCACCAGTGCCCCGGGCAGCCGTGCCAGGGCTGCTGGACAGTCCTTTCTGGGAAGGGATTTCCCCAGTGTCCAACCTAAGCCTCTCCTGCCACAGCTTGCGGCAGTTTCCTCTTGTCCTGCCGCTCGTTACCTGGGAGCAGAGACCGACTCTCACCGGCTGCAACTTCCTCTGTCCCATCCCTGGCAGTGGCCAAGGCCGGGCTGGATGGGGCTTGGAGCAACCTGGGCTAGTGGAAGGTATGGAATGGGATGAGTCTGAAGGTCCTTCCAACCCAACCCATTCCATGGTTCAGACACTTGCAGAGAGTGACAAGGCCCCCCCTGAACCTCCTTTTCTCCAGGATAGGAATGCTCCTTCTCACCTGGCCCACAGACAAGAGGGAACGGGAACAGAACCAAGGAAAGGAGGAAGACTCCGGTGAAACCAACGTGAGCCCAAGGCAAACCGAACACATCTCCATGTGCCATGGGAAGGAAACAAGGGAGCTCCCACATATTTGGAACCTGCCCCAACACTGGCCTTGCATGGGCACACTTGGGAGCAAGGCGTATGGGGGCCGTGAGTGTTTCCCCCAGCACGGGAGGGGACTGGCATTTGGGGAGCCAGCAGCGTGCTGAAGTGGCTGAAAGGCACTGGTATTTCTCTGCACCAGCCTTGCTGCTCCCTGAACCTGTGACACAAGTCACTGCCTGCTGCACTCTTCCCAAAGAACAGAAGCATACCTAACCCAGTTTGAAACCTTTTCCAATTGGGAAGAAAAACCTTCTTAAGCTCAGTGAAAAAAACCCAACAAATCACTCCCAGACTTCTTTGACTTGCAAAGCTGCTTATTCACTGCACATATCCAGGCCTTGGTGACAGGGATTGAATTTTCCTCCCAGCTTCCCACATCTTGAAGCCATCAGCAGCTGAGGAAGGGCTCATGGAGTTGGAGGCCCCGAGGAAAGGGGAGAAGGAAAATGCACTAAAGCTGCTGCAACAAGCTGGAGCATCTTCCGTGCAGCTCCAGCCAGTACTGCTTTTCCCCCAGATGTTGGGCACATTCCCTGTGGATCCAGCACCCCTCCGGCAGCAGGACGAGACCAGGGACAGACATTTGTGCCATGCCTGTCATTTGCGGTCAGCCTCTGCCACACGGGTGCCCTTTGATCTGGCTGCATTCCTCGCTGCTGCTGCTGCTGCTGTCTTTGCAATTTTTGGGAACAAAGCGATGGAAAAGCCTTTGGACTTTGTGGGCTGCAGAGTGGGAAAGGCCCCTTGCATCACAATACAGTCGCCCCACTAACACGGGGTGGGGAAGAGGAGCAGCTTGTGCAGAAGAGGAGTTAAAAAGTAAACAACGAGAACATGCAGGAGCATAAAGAGGATTTCAGCAGCTCCTAAAAATCCCCTGATTTGGGTCATTTCTTTGCAGCAGGTTGGGTTGCGCTCCAGCTCCAGAGGGTTTGTTGCACAACCTGATGACATGAGGAAGAGGCTGGAGCATGGACAGGGAGGAAAACTCCAGAGAGGAGAAATCAGAGGAGAAGCTCTCAGGTGAGGTCTGTGATAGGAAAGGCCTGGAAGCAGCTGGCAGGAGCCAGTCTGACCCCTTTGGCTCTTGGATACCTCACTGCCATCCTCCTTCCTGCTCCTCATGGCACATGGAATACTGGAGTGGCCCCTTTTGGAGCAAGATTATGGACTTCCAGCCTCAGAGCCCAAACCCAACAGTTGCTGGGGAGTGTCCACACAAACCACTTGTGGTTTTTGGCCCCAGCCTCACCAGATCTCCCCAAACAGCATCCCCTGTTCCCGCTGCCCGGGGCTGGGAATCGGTTGGCACTGGGCCCTAGGAACACCTCCTGGGGCAGCGGAAAGGGAAAAAGGCAACTGATGTCCAAGCAAGGAGGGAGAACCTTTCCTGGAAACAAAGGCTGCCTGTCTGAGCAGCAGGATCAGCCCTGAACCAGCTAAACCAGTTGCTATCCAAGGTTACCTGATCCATCACCGAAGCAGTCGGTGTTTTCCTGCTGCGTCCTGCTCCAGAGGGAGAGATCCTTATCCTCACAGCTTCCCCTGCCTGGGTGAGCAGTTACAACCCTCTGAACAGGGATCCTCAGCTCTCCCATGGCAGGATCCCAGCACTGCAGGTGCCTGAGTCTGACCCTTTCTTGCAGTTTCACCTCAGAGCATTGACTCCGTTTCCTCACCAGACTTTTGGGAGCCCTCGGAGTCAAGGCAGCCCTTGGGAAATCAGATTGTTTAGCAGAAATGGCACTCGGCAATCGGGCTTGTGGGCTTCTATTTGCTGAGGGTATTCTCCCCCCTGGCTATTTCTGTGTTTTTATTTTCATCTTAGTAAATCGTTCCTTTATTTCTGCTTCCTCTTTGGGCCTAGTTTTATTTCGATTTGCAGGGGCTCCTGTTCTTTCAAATGCCAAACTCCTTTGGCAACACGTCCTTAGCTGAGGGCAGCTGGCCCATTTGTGCTCCGTGCTAAACCCCAGGCACAGGACGCAGCTCCCAAACAATTTGCAGGGAAAAACGGAACATTTTGTGATGCCACTAAAACGCCTTTTTCTTGCTGGGCCTGCTCTGGGCACTGGGACACGCTGCGGCTCTTATCGAGCACATCCTGTCCCTTGGCTCAGCTGGTTCTTCCCGGGACAATTTCTCCTGCTCTGCAAATCATTTTACAAAAGCAGAGGTTGAACTTTGGCTTTTCCCATCCTGCTTCTCCTTTCCGAGAAGCGCTTCTGTTCCAACTTAAACCAAAGAACCCCAAACCCCAGTTTCAAGTACATTTTCGATTCATCCACAGCTTCTCCCTTCTCCTTTGATTATTACGAAACTTGACAACAAATCATTTGCCTTTCATTTCCCATCGGGCTGGTCTGTACAGGAACAAGAGGTCTCAGAGGAGGGTTAGACAGGATTTTGGGAAGAAGTCCCTCCCTGGGAGGCTCAGGAGGCCCTGGCACAGGCTGCCCAGAGGCTCTGTGGATGTCTCATCCCTGGAAGTGTCCAAGGCCGGGTTGGATGGGGCACACATCCCGTGAGAACAGAAAGGGCTGTAAAGCACTGCAAGAGGCTGCCCAGGGAAGTGGTGGAGTCATCATCGCTGAAATTGTTCGAACAATGTGTGGATGTGGCACCTGAGGACGTGGTTTAGTGGCAGACGTGGTGGTGGTGATGGCTGATGGTTGGACTTGACGATCCGAAAGGTCTTTCCCAGCCTTAAGTCCCATACAGCAGGGAGAGGGGATGATATAACCTCCCTCCACTCTGGACAGGAGAACAGCCCCTCCTGTGTGCCAGGAGCCGGGATTTTAGCTGGGGTAAGTCAGCAGAGCCCAGACTTGCAGGGATTTGTGCTAATCCATGTCACGAGCACGAGGAATGTTGGGAAGAGGGTTCTACACATGCCCAGGGGTGGCTGCAGAAGCCACATCAGCCCCATGGAGTGCTTTCTTAAGCACCATATCCGAGAATCCCAGACGGGATTGGGCTGGAAGGGACCTTGAAGATGGTCCAGTGCCACCCCTGCCATGGGCAGGGACACCTCCCACTGTCCCAGGCTGCTCCAAGCCCCAATGTCCAGCCTGGCCTTGGGCACTGCCAGGGATCCAGGGGCAGCTATAGCTTCTCTGGGAATTCTATCCCAGGGCCTCCCCACCCTCACAGGGAAGAATTCCGTCCCAATGCCCCATCTAAAGGTACTTCCCGTCAGTTTAAAGAGAGCCGAGGGCAACCCCAGGCTGTGTGCCGGGCAATCCATGACGGAAGTCACCACGGGAGGACCACCGCCGCGCCAGCGCTCCTTGCTGTGACTGCGGCACCGAAGCCGCATTTCGGGGGAAGTCTCCCCTCAGGATATGCCGGGAGGCGCGGGATTCCCCCGGGATTCGCCGGGAAGGGCAGCACTGGCCCGGCAGCCCCCCGTGAGGCGCGGCCATGGCGGTGCCGGCGCGCGCGGGGCAGGGCGGG
>VXAC01006309.1:7488-23684 GCA_013399225.1 Rhipidura dahli
CCCCCCCCCCCCCCCAGCTGGGAACAAGGGGAGAAGCCGAGCAGAGACCCTTCCTGGGAGCAGTGTGGGCACCTTGGCATTTATGAATTTTCATTCATAAATGCTTTTGGCATTTATGATATTTTATGAAGCAGAGGGCGATGAAAATTCAGGATCAGTTCCCTGGGCTGGGATGGAAGTGGCTGGATGCAGCACCATCGACTCCCTCCCACTTAGGGAAGATGGGGCCAGCACACACAGCATCCCTCTGGTGCTGAGATCTCTCCATTCGAGAGAACTGGGTGTGTTATCCCAGAGGACTCTGGCTGGAAGGCGCTTCCCTCCATCTGTGGGGCACAGAGGACCCGATGTGCCACGGGAAGGGTCAGCCTGGACCTTGTGTCCCACATACCAGCCTGTCACCGGAGCACAGGCACTTCCTGCCTCCCCGGTGCAAAGATTTCCAACGAAAAACCATAATGCATAAAAATAACCACCACCAGAAATTATGCAAAACTCCCCACCCCCCACAAGCTCTGGAAAGGTCAAGTTTCATGCCAGGGCTATTTTGCTTTTGTTTAATTATCAGCCAGTTCCTGGGAGGTGGAGCAGCCCGGACAGGTTCTCCTTTGTACGGCTGCACAAAGCCAGGGAGGCCGGGCTGGGGGGGCTGCAGGGGCTGGGTGAGAACTGCAGCTCGGGCAGCACGTGCTGCAGCTGCTGCCTCATGGGGCTGAGCTGTGGCAGCCACTGCATGGGGCTTCCAGAGCCCTGCGGCCCAGCCAGCTCCTGGGACAGCCGGGAATGCTCCAGCAGCAGTAGGATGCACCAAGAAGTGAGCGAGATCCCCCAAGATGAGAGCCCATCACCAAGCACCTGGGGCTATGCAAGAAACTTCTGCTAACGGGTTGCCCTGCCAGAAAGTTGTGCTTGGTCCTGGGGAGGGGCTGGCAGCCCAGCCTGGCTGCAGGGGTCAGGCAGAGGAGCAGGAGGCAGCAGGTCAGGGGTGCAGGTTGTAGCTGGTCTACGCTGCTGGCTGACACTCTCCCACTGCCCCTTTATTTCAGTCCTGTGATCTTTGCCCCAGAAATAGGTGCATCCCCAGCCCTCCCAGGGCTCCCTGCCCCATGGGGGCAGATATTTGGAATGGCCAAGAAGGTGACAAGGCTGTAGTTCTCAGGACACAGCAGCTGGAGGTGCCAGGAGGAAGACGGGGGCGAGTCACCAGGCAGCTCGTCAGAGTTTCCATCAGTTGATGAACTGAAGATAAAAGTGATAAAGCTTGAGGAGGAAACAGCTCACAAACCTGTGCCAGCCCTGCTGGCACTGCATGGCACCACACAGAGGACCTCTGCTGGCACAGGCCTGGGGCCACTGTTAGCCCAGGCCAGCATGAACCTGGGTAGAGCGAGACACCAGAGCACAGGGGTCTGTCCTTTCCAGGGGCCCTGGCCCTGGACTCTGCACAAGGCCAGCTATGAAACACACGAGGCTCAACAGCTTTGCAATGTTTACTCTTGAAAAAATAATTCAATTCAGAAAGCATCAAACCCTGGTGCTGCCACACACCCAGCCCTGCCACAGCTGCCACCCCGGAGCCTTGCTAGGGGAACGGGAAGGGACAGAGAACAGCACCTCGTAGGCCTGGCGTGGTGTGTGGAGAAGGGGGAGCCTAAAGCCCACCAGTCAAGTCCTGCTGTCACTGAGAGCAGGGAGCCACAGACCCCTGGCTGTCAGGGGAGGAGAGGGGAACTCATGTTTAGCCATCCCCTATCCCTAGGACCACCTTCCCAAGCCCCAAGAGGAGCTGGGAGGAAGCCAAGACTGAGCCCTACCCGAGAAGAGGGTGCATTTACTTTCAAGGGGAAGAGAAACTGAGCCTTGGGAGCAGAGGTGCCAAGGAAAGGGCAGTGGAGAGCCATGGAAATTTTTCCAAAGCGGGACATGGGGAGTGAGCTACTTGTTCTCAGACGTCCCTTTTCCATCCTCTCAAAAGACCTGCTTTACCCTGAGGGCCAGCACAGGGGCCACCTGCCCACTGGCTGCCAGAGCAGAGTCCCACAGAAGGGCAGCACTGGGGGTGGCTGAGCCCCAGACCAGTAGTGCAGCCTCAAGGGTGCCTCTCTGCACGCTCTTGTTCCCCTCCTGTACCCACTCCATCCCATCCCAGCAGCTGGAGCAGGCATGCAAGGGCCTATGAGGGTCAGAGTCCCTGCAGTCGTGCCAGAGCTGTGCTGCATCCACACTGGGATCATCTTGGCCAAGAGGAGTTCCCTGGTTCACAAATTTTCATTCCTATTCTGGGCAAGGGAGGAAAGCAGGGAATAGAGGGTGGAGCTAGGGGGACAAGAGACAAACCTCCCACGACTGCCCCTGCACAGGCTGAGGGCTGCCAGCTCTCCATGATGCTTCCTGTGATGTGCCCCATCCCAGAAGCAATAAATAAATAAGTTAGTGTAGTGTAGACCCCAACGCTCAGTTCACAGTGAGAAAATGAAGGAGAAGAGCTCCTGTGACCTCAGGGAAAGGGCTGAGCAGCAACTCCTTCTCCAAAGACAAGCCAGAGTACTGCATCCCTGCCTGAGGCCAGGGGATGGGCAGAGAATGGATCTCTTGCTGCCAAGGGTGAGAGCAGCTGTACTGAGCAAGGGGATCAGGACTGCCCCCTCGGGGTGCAGGGACATTAGTACCGAATGGTTGGGAATGGGAGGGGCCCTGGGATCCTTCCTAAGGCACGGAACCCCCTCCCTCCCTCTCCCTCTGCACGAGGGGTGTACCACAGCGGGAGGCACAGGCTGCCCATCCCAGACCAGCTCACAGCTTCCCTGCCTGCAACTTTCTGTAGTAAGGGTGGGGATTCAGGAGAAGAAACTCCCTCTACCTTCAGCAGGAGTGGGGGATACCTGACCTGGGCAGGGAGGATGGACAGACAGGGTGCAGTACCACAGGCAAGGACCATGGTGCAGTACCACAGGCAAGGACCATAGTGCAGCTCTGGAGGACCCCAGCCCCCTCTGCAGTCAGGAGATGCCTGCTGGCTACTCCCATCTCACGCTGCAAGGCACTTTCACCCCCTCTCCCATGACCCAGGGGCAGGGCTGCTCCCCACAGAGAAGGTGGGTGAGGGCAGTCTGGGCCAGAGCACACAGCCTGGTCCACTTCCATCTACATCACCTCCAGCTCCCAGAACTGACCGCCCTCGTGCTGGGTGTGGGGCATCCCCTCTGTGTCCGCAGCAAGTCCAGCTCCTCTTCAGCATTCCCCTTCCTGTGAGCTGGGCTGCACCAGTGCCTGCAGCCCACAGAGCAAAGCCAGCGTGCAGGAAGATGTCCAGCCCAGCACACAGTCTTCAAGGTGCATCCATTGTGCAGGTGACAGGAGAGATGCTGGGATATCCCTTCTTCAGCACTGTGCTCATCAAGGGGCACAAAGCCAGCAGGCAAGAGTTAATAAGTAACACCCAGCTGACAGGCTGCAGCACTTGCACCATGATGCCTTCTCAGGACTTTGGGGCCAAAAAGGAGAGCAGAGGTGTTTCTTGAGGCCCCCTCTAGGCTCCTGTGGAGCATCTCCTTCCTCCAGCCTTGCCCAGCCAGGGGGCAAAAGGAGCAGCGTTAGTAGAGTGTCTGTGTTAAAAAAACCAAGTTCCTGGGATGGGGATGGCCTATCTACAGGGAAGGACCCTGTCCTGTGCAAGGGTGAGGGAAACCCCAACAGGGGGCTGGAGGGAGCCCAACATCTGCTTTTGCAGCCCAAAGCAGGAGTCTGTATCCAGTCACCAGCCTCCAAGAGCTGCTGCCAACTTTGTCTCTGCACCGTGGGGGTCTCTGTGCTCCCCAGGTCCCCTTTGCTTCCAGCTGCCAGCCTCACGTCTGCTCTCCTGCTGCAACTGCTGGCACTGCCACTGCCCCCTCCTCCTTGGCAGGGGGCTCCATGTAGATTGGTGTCACCGACGACGGCTTCTTGGACCTGCAGGTGAAGGGGCTGGATAGGAGCAGGCAGGGCTGGTGGTCCTCCTCAGGACCCCAGTTTCCAGCAGCACTGCCTGGCATGATCTCCTTCCCACTGTCAATCTCCAGCCCTAGGAATGCATCCCGTCTGCCCTCCCACCACACTGATTAAGAAGTGGGGGTGGTGTCTCCCCAGGATTGGGCTGACACTGAAGTGGAGGATGTTGTATGCCAGGCAGGACACAGTGCTCTAAGGACGGGGCATTACTCAGACCTTTGTGTCCCTGATACTCACGAGTAGGGGGAGGCAGGGACCCCCACCACAAGGAAGTGGTTCTTCTTGCGGAAGAGCCGCCACAGCCCCTTGTGGTTCCCGCGGACGTCCAGGTCCCAGATGTGCAGGCACTAGGATGGTGGGGAGGGAGGAAAAGGCATCATAGCCTGGGGATGGACACTAGGGCCAGGTGTCCCCTGGCATGGGAAGGGGCACAACCCCTGCCCTCACTAAGACACAGCAGAGAGGGCTGCACCCCAAGACTGGGGTGGCACAGGGCTGCATCCTTCCAGCCACACCAAGAGCTTCAACAGCATCCACGGACAGTGAGAACCATTTGGGAAAACCCAAGAACAACAGCCAGGTGTTTCCCAGCGATGAACAGACCAATGCAGGGCTGAGGACAAGGGCCTCACCTTGGCAAGTTGAGTCCAGGTGGTGAAATCTGCTTCCTGCTCCATCCTGATGAACATGACATAGACCCTGCCCTCGGTGTCGGGCACAAAGGAGTCCTCACAGGGGTTCTTGCTGTGGTCCAAGACCTCAGCCTCACTGTGAAAACAGAACAGGGAGTGAGAGGGGACCCCCTCCCCCCTTCTCCCCATTCCCATGCAGAGTACTTCAGACATGCAAAATGTGGCTGGGGCCACCAGGGCCACCTCCACTCTTCCTTCTGTTCTGCTTCACCCAGTGTGCCCTGTGGTCTCCCCACCTTCCAGCAGGCACTCACCCCAGGAGCCGATGAATTTCGGTCTCATAGTTCTCCTTCCTCAAGCTGTTAGAGAAGGAAGAGAACACAGAGACCAGGGCAGAGTCAGACAGTTTGATCCAAATTTAAGACTGCCCCAGTGTAACACTAAAGGCAGCTGGAAACAATAAATGGAGACCAGGGACTGCCACACATTCTTGAGATGTGGCAGCAAAACCATGACCCTTCAACATGTGCCCCTGGATTGCATGACAGCTAAACCCAAACTTGCAAAAAACACTGCCAGGACTCCCCAGCAGAGGCCAGTGTGCTGATGTGGGAGGTTATGATCCCTCCAGATGGGAGATGACTCCAGCATATGGAGACAAGGGTCAGGCCAAGCAACTCTTTAATCAAGATCTCATGGTGACCAACACTCACCTCTCCACATTTTTAAGCTGGACATTTGGAACTGTGTTGAATTTGTGCTTCTTGAAATAAGCTTCCTGGGAGGAAGAGAGACAGGAGGGAAGGAAAACCAAGTCTGATCATGGGTCAGCAATACCCGGAGATGACCTCAGGCATCCCCACTACTTGGGGAGGTGTCTGAGTCAGAGCTCAGCACCAGGACAGGGCGTGGGGGCTGCAGGAGGTCACTCACATGGAAGTAGCCGTTCATGTTGAGCCCCACGATGCCGAAGTGGTAGGAGCGCGAGATGTCCGGGATGATGCACTCCCGGCCCTTCCGCTGCTCAGGCATCCGCATCCACATGTCCCAGTCCCAGAGCTGGGGAGGGGAAACTGCCACTCACACTCAAGTCTAGGGACAGGGTTTGGTAGTGTGGCCATCCAGGGACCTTTCTGGGTGCCCACACCAGGTCCAGCCCCTTTGGCCCCAGCTCTGTGAAGGGTTATGTGCCTCGTCAAGTAACTGCCTGTCCCAAATCCATTCTGCTTGGGCATCCTTCCCAGTATAAGCAGAGGGACAGCCCCTCCAGGAGCTGCACACCCAGGGACTGGGTGAAGATCGGGGCAGAGATGGGGATGCAGAAGACAGGGTCTCCAAGGCACTCACCTTCTCAGGGGTTGGCCACTTTGGCTCCAGCTCATCCTTGTAGAGGCTCTTCCGGAGCACCCATCCCAGGCCTGGCATGGTTTCCACACGGTACAGGAGCGAGGGGTCCTCAGCTGTGTGCTCATAGCCCTGCAGTGTCATGGGGAGTGTTCAGCACCCTGAATGCAACCCTCCCCCCCAGCAAAGGGAGGCATGGTGCTCCACTGACTTTCTCATCACGGGAAGAAGGGAACAGCCACTGGGAAGCACATGGCAGGGACAGCATGGTGATTTGCAGGGGCACTTCTGAAGAGTCCAGGGCTGGGGAGACAGACCCGCTTAGGATGACAGTGTGGGGACACACCCTGCTTTAAAGATGGAACCTGGACCCCAGACTGACATGGGAACAACAAAGCAGAGCAGAGGGTGGCTGTGCTCCACCATCCTTCCCTGACCCACCTGGTCATTCCAAGCAGAGATGCAATACAGGCTCTCATCCTCCTCCAGAAGGTGAATTGACTGGCTCAGAAAGCTGAGGAAAGAGTGGACCCTGGTCAAACACTCTTCTACCATGCAAACCAAGGCAAACCCTCCACCAGGGGATGAGCCATCCCCAGGTGCTGGAATTGCTTATCCAAAGTTTTGGAGTGAGATAGCTGATGCTGGTGGGAGATCAGGGAAGGAGCACCCGAACGAGCTAAGCTGCATCTCACCATGAGGAAAGGACAACATTGTCTCCTGACCATCAGTTTCTTCTCCTTAAGAAACAGGAGCCCCATTAGATGCTGCCCCTGTCATCTGGCTATGGGGCAGCCCCAACCATGTGTGCACAGAATGGATCAGTGTCCCCAAAAAGCAATCCAGGAAGAGATGTCCACCCTGAAGTCACCCTGCACTGATTGCCAGGACAGTGGCCTCAAGACTCTGAAAGCCGAGCTCAGTTCTGGCTGTTGCCTGGGGTCTGCTCAGCCTCAGATAAGTGAGTTACAGCATGGCAGGGATCTGGCCTCTCCTGAACATCCAGAGAGCTCCCACCCACAGAGGAACCCACAACAGTACCTGAAGAAGTCAACGGAAATGTCAAGATCTTCTTCCAGAACCACAGCAAATTTAGCATCCTGTAGGGCAAGGAGAACATCAGAAGCGTGGAGATGAACAGGACAGAGCAGAGCCACAAGCAGTGTCCCCTGCCTGTGTGGTTCCTTGCCCCAGAGGACTGATCCCAGCTCCTGTGGGATAGGGATCACAAATGCCAGGGAAAGCCTGTGCTGTAGCAGTGTCACTCACCGGGAACAGGTTGAAGGTTGCAGTCAGACTGGCTTTGTAGTGCTACAAGAAAAGACAATCATTTCCTGTGGTAACATCAACCTGGCACAGATCTGGGGCTAAGCCTGCCTGCCTCAAATGCTATCCCAGGTCCCTGGAAATAACTGTCCCAGGATTTGGAAAGCTCTCTCACCTGGGAAACTCTGGCATTTTTGATGCTGATGGGAGTGTGCTGTATTCCTGAGAGACCAAACAGCTCCACGACATCCATCGGCTCCTGCAGTGGAAAAGTACAAGCTCATCAAATGTGTGGGTCATTCTCCCCTCCCCCGCCAGTGTCAGCTCCCCAGGACAATAGGAACATCCCCTGCAGGTGGCTGTCCTCTTGGAGACTAGTGAGGCTCAATACAGACCCTTCAGCACAGAGCTTGGCAAACCCTCCTGGCCCTTCAGCATCACCATGATTTTGTTAGCATTTTTTGCAGACCCAAAGTTGTATCCAAGAGTATCTGAGAGGTCCCAGATTCCCAGTCCTCCACAGACAGTGCAGAAAGAAAACAGGTACAGCCAGGACCACCTAGTAGCTGCTTAATGGCAAGACCACAATCAACTCAACATTCTCTCACAGTTGCCAAGAGAAGGACTTTTCTGACCAAGCACAGGGGTCAGAAGTAATCCAAATTTGGGCTGACATATCTCTTCCCCAGGAAGGAGCCACCAAGGCCTTCTCCATCCCCTTACTGTACACCCACCTCCTAGGAACAGGAGAGAGAAGGAGCTCCCATTGTACCAACCCTTCCCCCTTTTCCCAGTATCCACCATGGCAGCTCGAGCATCCAGGCTGCCCCCTCATAGCTAAGGGATGCTGCTCCAGTTGCCATGGCAATGGATGCTGCTATCTTTAACTGCTCTGATGTGGTGCAGCAAGAACCTGCATAAACAAGCCAGCTCCCCCAGCCCCACAATGTGGCAGTGGTGGGAAAGGCCTGCAAGGAACAACTGTCTCCATCCCAGGGCAACCAGGCAGTACCCCAATGGATGCTGCAGAGATGAGGCCCAGCAAGCTCCTGAGATCTACGAAGATCCCACGTGCCTGTCCCAGAGTACATTCCACTGCCAGAGAGACAGGGCTTTTAGGACTATTTAGTGTTGAGTAAGAGGAAGGTCTTTGCCTCTAAAGGGCCAGTTCTCCTCACCTGGCCCCAGCTTTCATGAACCCCAAGCTTTGAGCCTTGGGAAAACACAATGTTTTGAGTCTCTTCACCACCTAATGAGAGTGGAGCTGCACAGGCATGGCTGGACTGGTTTGTTCCTCTCCATGTGAAGCAGCTGGACAGGTGGTGTTACACCCTGAGCCTGCTCAAGGGGCTGGCGATGCTCATCAAGTGAGAAAAGGGGATGGGGAGAGCCCAGCATGATCACCAGGTGTCATTCCTGCACACCAACCCCCTTATGACATGGGAATGTCAGCCCTGGGCTTTGGGAAAGGCCAAGGCAGCTTTATCCACACCCATGGCTTGCCTAAGCTGACTGTGTGGAGCAGATGAGGAGCAGTGTGACACACAGCAGGAAGAAGGTGACAAAGCTCCAAGGACTGGGCCAGCACTGGGCTGAGGGAGCACAGAGCTGGCCACAGGGATCTCTGGCAATGCTCTCACCTCGTAGTACCCATCGATGAAGACTGTGATCATCTGTGGATTGACGCCCTGAGCCGACAGCAAGGAACGCAGCATCCTGAGGAGAGACGGAGGGGCCTGAGCGCAGCACAGCCCCGGTGGGCACAAGCCCTTCAGCACAGGGGTATGGATCCCTTGGGATGGGGGAAAGTGTGCATCATTAGGGGACAGGACCCACCTAGGCCTCCCCTTCCCCTCCCCCAAGGTCTGCCCGTGGTGCTCATGCAACCCCAGGAGGAGGCTGGATCCTGCCAGCAGGAGAAAGGGAAGGGCCTGGGCCATGCCTGGTCTTGTGGCACAGAGCAGAGCAGCTGTGCCCTCTGGGAGTGCTTACCTGTACAGGTAGTTGGGGCGGTTCCCTGCAATGACAGCTACTGGCACATCAAAGACTTTATTGTCTTTGAGCTGGAAGAGAACAACTCGTGTGAGTGGGGGTGGGAGAGGCCATGCAAACCAAAATGATCCCATGATTCTATGCCACTGAGAGCGGGATCTGAGGGGTATGGACCTGCTGCTAACACAGAAGGGCTGCATAGGTCTACCTCTCAGCTCAGGGCCACACCAACCAACCAGGATGCCCTCAGCACTCCTGGAGATCCTGCCAGCTTCCGCCCTTCATCCCACCTCTGACCCAGCTCCAAAATCCCAGTTTGCATCCACTCAGAGACCTGTGTGTGAACCCTTCAGTGTCGTGCCAAGGCAGCCCAAAAGTCACAATAGCTGCTCTGTCTCTAAATGTCCAGGCTCTGCTGCTTACACTGATATCCCTGGAACAGGGCAACTATTCCTGGCAACTCAGAGCAAAGGAATTCCCCTTCCCCAGCATGACCTGTCCCCAGGTATTTACCTCAACTTTGCTGGGGCTCAGGGCTTGCCCAGGGGCAGTTTGCATCACTCAGCTGGCGCTTAAGGACAGTGCTCTGCATCTGAGCTGCACAACACACCTGGTGCAGCCCAGCCCTCCCTCCCAGAGCCTTCCCTGAACACTGTGCCCCTGGACTCACGGGATCAGGGTTGAACTCGATGGGTGTGGGGTCTTTGCAGCTGCAGACGCTGCCGTAACCTTCCACTTTGCTGCAGAACCTCTTGCGGCGCCGGTTCAGCTCCGTGTCGGGCCAATGGCACTCAGCATCTGGAGGCACCGAGGAGAGAAAACACACCTGTCATCCCCACAGACTCGCCCTGTGGGCTCCAGGCTGAGATACCACATACCTGGACCAAGCCAGTCCTTGGCAGTGAACACTTTGGATGCCAGATACAACCCCAGGAGCCATTCAGAGCCCATCTCTGGCCTCTTTGAGCAGCAATGGGTTGTTCAAGGCCAACAGTCAGAAAAGACCAGACCAGGTCTGTTTTGGAGAGGTGACAATTGGCCAGGCCATGTTCCCTCTTCTCCATCCTCACCCTCCTCATGGCCTGGAATTGCCATGGAAGAAAGGGAGCTAATCCCATTTTAAAAGCTACCATCATCATCTCAAAAAGCCTTAAATCCACCCTGGGATTTTCTATCATACCCATGCCTTTCACTTAAAACCAGGCATCAGGCAAACATCTCCCAGAGACACCACAGAGCAGACTGTACTTCCTACCTTCCACAGATGTCAGGTGAACTTCTGTCTTCAGCAGAACAGGGTCACCCCACGTCGAGAGGGCAGGTGACTTGGCATGCTTCTCCCCATATACTTCCCCTGGAGCAGGAACACAGGGTCAGGACTGCCTGGAAGGGCCCAGCCCGGCTGTGTCAAGGAATAACCTGGGGCTGTCAGCCTGGGGGACAGCCTGGCACCTTTTCCCACTGGCCTCTGGCAAACTGCTGAAGGAACATGCTCTGCTTCCAGACCCTCCATCCCCCACTGCCAGGAATGGAGCTGCCATTCTCTGTGACTTGTTCCCTGTTCATAGAAACTGCTGGGGATGGGCTGGGTTTGTCTTCACCTGACTTCTCCCAAAGAAAGGAGCCACAAACCCTCTCCCAGCCTGTGCAAGACTTACCCCCCTTCTTCCCCACAAATGTCCACATGTCTCTCCAGCTCAGGAATGGTGCAACTTGGCTCCCCAGGCTTTTCAGGACATTCTTGGCTGTCTCCTTGAGGTGAAAGGAGCCTTCATCCTGGAACAAAACACAACCCTGCAGCTAAGGTCTGTCTCCTGACAGGGAAAATCTCCTGTCAATACCAAAGGGGTACAGAGCCCACTCCTACCCTTGAACCAGTTGAGCCAGAAACCTTCAGGGTCTCTGTGCCACTAAAGCTGCCAGTAGCTTCTCCATGACCCCCAGAGAGGTCAGAGGAGCCATGAACTCCTGTTTCCTTGACACCAAATTATTCTCAAGCAGGGCCAAGTGTTAAGCAATGCTTCGTGCAGCTAAGCCTGAAACCTTGAGGCAGCACAGTGCTGCTTGCACAGCAGCCCAGAGCCAGCACAGTCCACAGGGCCCCTGTAAAGCCCTGGAACTGGGAGTCAGAAGGATCCCACCAGTACATCCTTGTACTGTCTCGTGTTCATTCTCCACCCCACCCCTTGACTATTGCTGTGGCTCTGACACATCTGCTTTTTGCTCTCCTGCTTTGCTGGGCACAGCAGTACCTGCAGCAAGAAAGGAGAGCAAGAATACAAGGGAGGTGATCCAGACAGGGAGTAACAGCCCTGTGGGAATGTGACATTTAGCCCTGGGAATGCCTGATGGAGGCTACTGCCTAGACAAGCTTCAGGACATCCTGACTCAAGATGACTTTTTTTTTTTGATATTAGGGTCACATACCTTAATGGTGAAGATCAGGATCCGGCCCCTGGCAACCATGTTGAGGAAAAGTACCATGGCTTCATCTTCATGGGGAGAATAGGTGTCAAAGACCCTCTTGGCCATCACGTGACCCTGATGGTATTCACACATCAGATGGATCTTAACTACTACATGGTATGGACACCCAGAATTATGGAAATCTGCCCTGGAAGCCTCATTCCCTGAGCAACACAGGGAGTGGCTTTTCCGGTATGCCAGGGAGTTAGTCCCCAGGCAAGCTCAGCCCTCAGGCCTTCCTGCATGGAGATCCAGGGGAAGCATCACCCAGCCTCACAACTCCTCCCCCGCCCGCTCCCCAAGGACAGCAGGCAGCACAAGGAAACCCTGCAGGGACTCTCTGGGTGACCGTGTCATGCTCTGCAAACTGCACACAAGAAGCATTCAGGGACTTCCCTCCTGGCTGCCCCCGGCCTCAGACATCCAACAGTTCAAACTGCCCAGTTAGAAGAACATGGGGATGTTTTACCGTGGCCTGATTTAAGACGATGACATGGATCCCTCTTCCCTGCTCTCGAGCTTCATCTTCCAGGACCTGAAAGTGGATAAATGATGAGAATCATATGTCAAGACCTCTTCTTATTCCCTGCCCCTTCTGCACAGCAGAGCCCCCAGACAAGAGGCAAATCTGTTTGGCTTTGCTCATGGCAGTGATGGGTGCCAGAGCAGAAGTCCTGGACGCAGAACTTCTTACCAGCCTCTGAGGTGCTCTCACCACTGCTGTTTGTGGCTTCACCTGTTCAGCTCTGTCCATCCTCTGCTCAGAGGGACAGCCAGAACCTGGCACTCACCGTCGTCCCATCCACGGCCACGTAGACCTTCGACCGGCTGGAGTACACCTCGACATCCAGGACCTTCTTGTGGTTGACAGGGTGCCTGGGGACCTCCACATTCAGCATCTCATCATCTAAAGCGGAGAAATTCCCTGTTTCGATCCGTCAAGGCACCTCTAGCTTGTCCCTGCCCTGTGCTAGCCCAGATAAACCTCCAGAAGGGCATCCAACCAGGCACCCCAGCCCAAGGAGTCATGGGTCAGAATTTACAGGGATGACTGGTAAAGGGAAATACCAAATGGCAACAGCTCTGGCCTGGGCTGACCCCACAGAGATCTCTACAGCCAAATGTGCCAAAGCCTTCAGTAGACAGACCAGGAAGGAAGCAGCATTTTCTGTTAATTTTTGTTAAACCCACATGCACAGACATGTCTGCCATGATGTAGCTGGTCACACGTTAGCCCTGACTTAAAGGGACCCTCTGGTTTCCTTGATTTCAAAGCACCACAGGATGCTATCCCTCACCATAGTCCTGTGCAGACTCCTCTTCCTCCTCATAAGCTGCTCTCCTGGTGTCCAAAATCAGCTTAATGTTCACAATTACAGTCACAAGCAGGAAGAGGACAGCACCTGTCTGCAAAGCAGGATGTTTTGTGTTAGAAATTTGTAAGTAACAACCCCAAAACCAGCCCACCTTGGCACGGAGTGCAGGGCACCCCAAGGAGATCTTGCATGGGATCACAAGCATCTGTCATTTCCCCTGTTTGTTTTTTTTTTTTTTTTTCCCTGAGGAAAGCAAAGAGAAAGAAATACAGGTGACCGAGTTTCATGGTGAAATGAATTTGTCAGCTGGAGAGCACTGACTCCTTGATATGTGAGAATTAACCCACTTCCAATGTAGCCCTGCTTCCAGATCTGTGAGCAGATTCCTGCTAAATTATTGCATCAAGGTCGAGGGTCTCTGCAGGCAAAGAGTTTGGTAATTCAGAGTTACAGCTCCCAGGGTAACCTTAACTTCTGGCTCTACTGCAGCATTACTACCCTCATCTGTCTCTCTGGAACCAGAGGATGCACTTGGAGTATTCAGAGGAGAGGAGATCCTGTGCAGCTGAGTCAGACAAAGGGAAGAAGCTGAGGTCTGATTTCAGGAAACTGCACTGTACCACAGGAGACTGTACCACAGGCTGCAGAGACCAGCCTGCAGCCTTACTGTCTGCAGCAAACTTCAACGCAACCCTCGTGGCTGCTGCTGACACAGAGGGCTTGGGAAGGTCCAGGGGCTGTGGAACAAACCCTTGATTCTCTGACACACTGTCCTGCCCTCGGTGAGAGGCACTGAAAGGATTCCTGCCCCATCTGTCCAGCTACTGCCTCTGCGTTGCTGCTATCTCTGCCAAGCAGGTTCAAGGAGTAACTGAGGAAAATGGAAAACCAGCAATAAGACAGCACAATGGTGTAAATGTCACTGTGGCATTTTGGCTTGTTAATTTGCTGTTGACTCAGGACTATGAGCACCTTTTGGGATCTGTGCACAGAAAGCTTTTAATTAGGCACAGAGCCATGGGCTCATGGAGAGGCAGCAAGGCCACCTCACCAACCTGCCCACACCTTATGCCCTGGTCAGCACTGGGGACAGGAGGGAACAGCCCTGGTGACCAGAGTGAATAAGGCAAGGAATAAGAATTAAGTAAGACCAGCAGCCAAGTCTATCAAAGCTGGCTCAGTCAAAGCTAACTGATGGATGCTTGGCTGCTGTAGACCTGGCAACTCCATATCTCTGGTCTACCTATTTTAAGATAGATTTTCATCTGTGTTCTAAGCAGTGCCACAAAGCACAGAGATGACAGTGTGCAGGCTCTAGCCCCTTGCCCCAGCATGGTGAGCAATGCCTCCCTGAATGACCAGATCCATTCCCAAGCCTTGAACACCCCATCAGACACAGAACTGAGCAGTCTCCTTGCCCAGGGAGCCCTTATGAGCCTTTGTCCTCCCAGGCACATGCAAAACCCTCCCCTGCTCCCTTCCACAGCAACCAACTGCCAGATCTCAGGAACTCCTCTCAGGAAAAGCCCCTTTTCTGTGTTTTGCTGCCATGGGGCCAAACCTTCCTGTCCTTACAGCCCCAGACACCCCCCAGGACGCCGTCTCCACCAAGGATTAGCTGTTTTACAGCACAAGCAGCCAAGCCCAAGGCTTTCCCAGACGCCAGCTGCCTCTGGGGCATGAGATCCTGTTACCAAGCCCTATTTTCTCTGTCCACCTGTCATGCCTTATACCAGGCTTGGTTTGCAAATCAAACAGCTCAAAGCTGAGCCCTGCAGCACTCAGCATGGGTTAAGAGCCAGGATGGGAGGAATCGAGTTGGTTTCTAGCTGAAAGCTTCCCAAGACCACCTGGACAATTGTATCTCCTCCCACAGCCACTCAACAGGTCTGCTGGCAGCTGAAAGGAGCTGCTACACAAGGCAGACCCTTCCACACACAGGCACTTGGAGGCAGCTTCTTGGAAAACAAGTTATGCTTCCTCAGCACGCCAGGTCACCCAGACTGCCAGCAGATGCACTTCCACCCATGCAGCTGCCCCGTAAACTTGTAAATCCTGTAGATTATCCATCCTAATCTACCGCGGGGCCGCGGGTGACTCACCTGGCAGAGCTTCCGCAGCGCACGCTGGTTCATCAGCTTGTACTTCCAGGCAAGGTACCAGCTCCGCTTCTTGTGGGGCTTCACAGCCGGGTTGGGCTTCCACTCGTCCATAGTGCCGAGGGCTGGCACGGGGGGCAGCCGTGCGGGGCGGGGGTCAGGATGTGTGCTGCTCCTCTCTCGTGTCCATCGGGGCTCCCTGCCGGGATGGGATGGGGGCAGGGTGAGGGAGGTGCCTTCAAACTCTCTCCCCAGCAAAGACAGAGCCTGGCCACGGACAGCACTGATGTGACATGAGTAAGAGCCCTTTGGAGCCTCTCTGCCTGCCAGAACTCCAGGTGAGAGCAATACAGGAGGCCAGGCTTTGCTACAGGGTGAGGGGAAGCCACTGAACTCTTTGGCCAGTGACGGCCTCTGCTCCAGGCCGAGCCCTCAGCGAGGCTGCTGCAGGCTGCAGTGCCAGGGGCCCACTCCCACGCTCTGGGAAAGAAAAGCGACCCAAAGTCACAAGTAGATAATAGATCCTGGACCAGCAGGGCCATATGTGCCAGCGAGGCTCCTGGTGGGCAGACACCCTCCCCACTAACAGCCCCATGCCCGCTATCGGGGTGCAGCCAGCCCGGACACGGGGTGCAGCACGGGACCACCGTCCTGCGGGAGCTCCCAGCACCCCTGGGCAGAGGAGCTGTGCCACCGGGAGGCCGGGCTCCCTGCGGGGAGCAAACCGCTGGGCCTGGGCGGGATGTGGAGCCCCGGCAGAGGCAGGGATCCGGCTGGAGCACAGCGTGCCCCAGCAAGGCCAGGCTGGCCGGGGAGAGGAACGCTGAGGGGCCCAGAGGCACTTGGGGGGCTGAGGTGGCGAAAGGCACCCAGGCGCTCCGGGCGGGGTGGGAGAGCCGGCTGTCTGAGGGCGGCGGGGAAAGGGGGACCCAGGTGATTCGGGACCGCGGGGAGTCCGGGGGGAGCCGGAAGGCGTGTGCCGGCCGCGCTACTCACGGGGAGGTTGAGGCGGGGCCGGGTAGGGCAGGGCAGGGCCGGGCAGGGCCGGGCCGGGCCGGGCCGGGCAGGGCTGGGCTGAGCTGGGCTGGGCTGGG
>VXAC01006309.1:23821-109874 GCA_013399225.1 Rhipidura dahli
GCCGGCCCGCGGTGCCCACCCGCCGCTCGCCGAACGCCTCCGGACGCTCCGCCTCGAGCTGGTGAGTGCCGCGGTGCCGGGAGCGCTGCCGGCCGCCCGCCGGTAACTGACCGTCCCATCCCGCCGTCACCGCATCCATCCCGGGGAGCCGCTTGCCAACCCCGGTGACGGTCCCGAATAGTGCCCGCGCTCTGCCTGCATTTCGGGGAACCCCCCTTGCTCCTCCGTGTACGGGTTAAACCCCCCCAGCTCAAACCCCGTCCCCGGCCTCTCTCTGCCCTCGGCCCACGCAGCATCCACACCCGGGATACCCCTCTGCCACCTCCGTGCTGCCCCCCTCGCCTCGCGCACCCCCAGACGCCGGGGAACGCGGTGTCCGGGATCAGAATTTAGGACAGGGACTTTCGCCAAGGGCATGGTGGTGAATCTTCTATCCCCTGGGTGTGACCCCCCAGGGTGACAAGGCACAAGCATCGCCGGGAGCTTTCCCTGGGTTCGGTTCCTGCTGGGGCTTCTCGGGTGGCTCGTACAGGGTTGAGCTGCGGTGTTGGCCTTTCCCGGGGACCGTGGGAGTGCCGGTGGCAGCTTTCTCGCCTCCCGCTTTCGTGGAGGGAGCAAATACCGGCGATGCCTGCGCCTCCGGGAAACGTGGCGAGATTGGGCAATGGGTTCAAGTGCAGCAGGGGGAAGGGACTCTCCCACGCATGAACATGACGAGCGGGTGGGAAGGAGCATTGTTTCCACAGGGAAACAGGCTCAATACGCCCGCATCCCTGCGTGCCCCCGGGGGGCTGGAGCACCACCCAGCCTGAGCCTTCCACTTTGGCTGATTCAATAATTCCTATCGGTGCGAGAGCTTTCATCCTCCCTCTGCTTTCATCCTCCTTCCGCACCGGCTTGCAAGTTGCACCCTGACCGGAGGAGAAAGGTCTCTGGGGCAGTGTTGTGTTTGCCCTGCCCAGGTGCAAGCAGGCTCAGCCTATGGCCAGCAAGGCCTGGCTTGGGCCGGGCGTTATTCACCTTGGCTTAGAAAGGCATTTCCTTGCCCTGCCCTGGCTCTTCTTGCTGCCTAGGGAAGAAGTGGGGGCACCTCACACCCAGATCAGCAGCTTGGGATTGGGAGCCAGATGCCAAAACCCAGCACAGGGCTCCCCTCATCTCCCCATCCCCATGAACAGGGAGCAGAATTCCCTGCCGAGCAGCAGGAAACCAGCAGACCCAATGCTCAGAGGATAAGCTGGCCTGGGAGTGGGCGGTGGGAGGAGAATTTAGCAAATTCCCACTCTTGCCTCCTGATCTGAGGAGGAAGATTTATCCCTAGGGCTAGATATCTTGAAAGGAGAAGGCGCCTGAGGTTTCTTGCATGCTGGGGAGGGGAGCAGGGCTGTGTCTGCCCCTGGAGAATGTGAGGAGGAGTGTGACAGTCCCCTGTACGGCTGTCCTTGGTGCGAGGTCGTGCAGTGAACTTCAGTGCATCTGGAGGAGTACAGAGAGCAGCCTGTGCTGGGTCTCCTCCCACAATAACCTTGACTTGCTGGGGAGGGGGGTTCTTGGAGTGCAGTGGGGAGGTCTGAACTAGCAGCAAATTTATGGCCAACTCCTTCCAGCAAGCAGTATGGAAAGCAGGGAGTCATCCCACTCTCTGCTTTTGGGGTGGCTCCCCTGCATCTCTGACAGCTGCAGTTCTGCACGAGGCAGAGAAAAATGGGGAACCCCCCCACCAGGGGTTTCCAGCCCTCCTCCTCCTTTGTGGTCTCTCTGCCAAGGCCAGATGCTTTAGCAGTGCGTGCAGAAAAGTCCATTGTAGGCAGTTTTTTAAATAACTTGCCTAGAAAGGAAATTTCTGCACTTGGAAGCTGGCTCCTGCCCCAAACCAGGCACATTGCTGCTATTTTGTATTTAAATCCAGCTTGAGGAGCGTGAGGAGGGAGTGGGAGGGCTGGTGTTGGATCTTTACGAATCTTTGACCCTTTTTTTTTTTGGTGGCATCTGGAGTGAGAGGTATCACGTGCTGAAATCCTGGCTGGAGTTTTCCCAGGCTCCTTCCTTGGATGCTTCTGTTGGTGTGCTGGCTGTGGGACCGGAGACAGGGGGCCTCGGGGGACTGTGGGGTCACCCGTGGGCGGGCGAGTGACTCCCAGGGTACCGGATGCTGAGTATCGGGCGCTGTGCTTAAAAAAATGATCCCCGGGGATCGCACGGATTTCTGTCACAGCTTGCTGATGCTGGGCACAGGATGTGTTTGTGAAGGAGTCCATGAGCATCTGCAGCTCTCAGGATGCCTGTACCTGCCCTGCAGTGGGTTTTCTCCCTTTCCTCCCCGTCGTGGCCTTATTTCCTTTCCTGGCAAAATATTTGCGTCCTGTGCAGGGGAAATCCAGTGGCTTTTGGCGGCCAGTATCATGCAGACAGGAATGTCTTGGCACATGTGGCTTTACATTAGGAAAACAGATGTTTCTGCAGCAACTGAGGTTTGCAAAGAGCTTCCCCAGGCTCAGAGGGGCAGGAATCGGTGAGGCGAGTGGTGTGATCAGCAATGCCTGTCCTCCTTGTCCTCCCATTCTGGGAGTGATTTGGGTCTCCAAATCTTGCCATGTGACGTTGTCACCAGGCTTGGTTCAGACCCTAGAAGGAGAGAAGTAAAGGCACGAGGGGTCCAGCCAGACACTTGCACTGAGCAGTGCCTGATCCTCTTGCACTGCCAGCAGCCTCTCAGGCTTTGGAGGATGCTCTGGGATCAGATCTGCATCCAGTACCTCCAGTTCCTTGCTTACTCCTTGTTTCCATAGAAAACAGCAACATAAGTGCCCTGGATTTATTTCCCTGAGGGGGTTGGTGGCTGGTGGGAACCACAAGTCATTGGCCACTGATGGCCGTGTCCCCAGGTCCTGGACGGGGCCCCCTGGGATGGTTCCCTGCAGGGTGTTCTCCCACACCGTGCTCTTCATCAAGCAGCTTAGGAGACCTGTGGCCACCATGGTGACACCTCTGCCAGGCTGGGCTGGGACAAGGGGCCCTTGAGTCACCTCAACCCCCTTGTGCTGTGTGTTCCCCCCAGGCTTACCTGCGAGCGGTGGACGTGAAGATCCTGCAGCAGCTGGTGGTGGTCAACGAGGGCATCGAGGCGGTGAAGTGGCTGCTGGAGGAGCGGAGCACGCTGACCAGCCGCTGCAGCAGCCTGGCCAGCAGCCAGTACAGCCTGGTGGAGAGCCAGGAGGCCTCGCGGCGGGGCAGCTGGGACAGCCTGCAGGACCCCAACGACAGGCTGGACAGCATCTCCGTGGGCAGCTACCTGGACACCTTGGCCGATGACATGGATGAGTACTCCCAGAACGCCGCTGAAACTGCCGCTGCATCCACATCGGGCAGAGCCCTGGCCAGGGCAGAGCAGGATTGGGTCAGGATCGACCCCGAGAGGGGTCTTGCAAAGCAAGAGAAGGACAGAGAGGAGCACGAGTGGCCCCACGTGGACCTTTCCCCACCGGGGTTGCCCCAGGATCACCGGTTTGCTAAGGAGCCCCAGGTGGCCAACGGGTATTTGGGCCAGCAGTCCTCCTGTCTGGAACCAGACAGAGACACCAAATCACCACTGGGGGCCGGGGAATGGCTGGGGAAGGGAAATGCAGATGGGAAGGCTTGGAAAGCTGAGGCTGACCTTGAGAACTGCAAACTCAACAGCAAACTGCACCTGGAGTACGATGCCCACTGGCGCTGGCTCCAGTCACAGGACGATGTGACATTCTTATAGCCCGTGGCTTCACCTTCCCAGTCCATCTCTCCCAGCTGCCCACTCTGCTTCACCTGTCTGTGCTTGGGAGAGTTGGGGTGGCTGGAGAGGTGGGGGCAGGCTGGCTTGGTGGTGTTGCACTGTTCCTCTGATGGCTCCAACAACCTTTGGTGATGCAGCCATGAGGGACTGAGTGCCTGCTCTGCTTCACATTTCTGGGGGAGGAGGGATGAGGTGGGTCCTGGGAGATTTAATGCTTTGCTCTAGGGTGGTGCTTGCAGGTGGCTGGATGCCCCTCTGTTGTCCCTGGTGGTGGTGGTGGGGAAACCTGGAACAGTGGGGCTCCTGGGATCTCTCCCTTTAATCCTCACCTTCCCGTGTGCAAAAACTGGGGACCCTTCCCCCAAAATGACTACCCAGAGAAGACAGGAGACACTGCCATGCATCTACAGCTCAGTGACACCAGCATGCTCAGTATGGGGCAGGACCATCAGCAGGGCATCCCTGTTGGATCTGCTCATTTCCATCACTGTCTTCAAGGCCAGTGTCTCCATCCAGGGCAGAGCTGACCTGGGGTTTGGCCCCAGCACATGGTGGATGCTAAAAACCCCTTCCCTGCAGGTGAAGCCCTGCCTGGTTTCAATGCCTCTGTGAAGCCAATCTGAGGCAGGGCTGGGGAGCCTCTGTCTGTGCCCCATGGAGGAAGGATGATGGTGCAGAATTCCCGGTGTGATGACACGAGAACAACAAAGCACTGGGTGGGAAATGGAAACCCAGTTCTCCCAGTTTGTTCCTGGACTGTCTTCCACCTCAGGAGCAGTCCTGCAGAATCCCAGGATGTGGCAGCACATGGACAGCCTGGCAGAGCCTGCAGAGCTCAGCCTCAGAGAGGCTCTTGCTCTCCCCTGACACGGTGTGGTGGTGGTGAAGGCTGGGTTTCTCTGTCTGTGTGATGAATGGTGCCAGGTCTCTGCTTCCTACCAGCAACCAGAAACAGGAGGCTGCTCTGTCGGGGTGGATTTACAGTGGCTCTGCCCTGGAGACATCTCTGTCTTTTTAGCCTTGGCTTCTGCCCGTGCCTTTTGCTGTCCCCACCACACCTCCCAGCACGCCCCTCGCTGGCTTGTAGAGCATGGCTTGCAGCTGGAGCCGTGTGAGAGCTTGGGCAGGACCTGCTGCCTTCACCAGATGATGCAGGGAAGGACCTGAGCATGCTGCTTCAAGGAACCAAGCTCTTCCACATTTGTGGACAAGCCTGGAGTGTCCTGACTTCAGAACCCAAGGGTATATCTGTCCCCAGCCGAGTGCTGTGACGGCTTTGCTCTCACCATCGTGCCATTGTTCCCTTGCCTGCGTGGATCACAGCTTGGATCTGTTCTTGCTGGGATGGTAGGAGTGAGGACATCGTCTCGTGATGTCAGTGGGAAGCTAAGAGAGAGGGAAGTGACAGGCTGTGACTTTCCAGAAGTGAGATGTGAGCTGGCTGTGGTTAGGAAAGTGGCTGGGTGCACAACAGGTTAAGCTTGGTGTCTCTGAAGCAGCACCTTCAGTGGAAATTACCCTCTGTTCTGAGAGCCCTGAGCACCCTCCCTTCCCTTGCAGATCCTCAGGACTTCCCTGGATGTATTTGGAGAGCAGGACAACACCCAGATTTCTCAGAGATGGCACCTGCTGAGGACTTGGGGGAACCCCAGCAAACTGGGACTGGGTTGCCCTATGCAATCACCCCTCTGCCTGCCCTGGAGCAGCTGTGCTTGGCTTGCCTTTGCTTGCGAGTAGCTTGTGGCTCTCTGTGTAGCTGTGCCGCTGACACTGAGCCACCATGTCCCCAAGGCTGGCTGTCCCCTGCTTTCCTGCTAACCCTGCATGCATTGAATCAGCTGAGGGTCCCTGGGGGAGACAGGCTAAGTCCTTCGGCGCTGTTCAAATCATTCTCAACACAAAATAGCTGGCTTAATAAATGTTTGTGTTTCTCCCAGGCCACACTGTCAGTGCTTTGCTGAGCTCAGCGGTGTTTCTAGAGGAAGGGAAGAGGAGCCTCTGGCAGCCCTGCAGAAGGGCAGGTTTAGCCCCAGCCTTGAAACAGGCACAGACCAAGTGTCTGGGGATGTGTCCCTTCTCACACCAGTGTGGTGGCACATAAAAGTCACTTTTCCTGAAGCAGTTGGGTACCAGTGCACATCTGCTGGGAGCAAGGGTGACTGTATTGATCTCCGTTGAACTATGTGTCAATCTTCCTCCTCCAGATTTCCAAGGAAGATCATTTTAGGTGTTAGCCAGCCCTGTTAACTGTGCTGGAGTCTTTGCTTCCCGTGTTCTGCAGTGACAGCTTTGGCTCCCATGGCTTCCTCCAGCCAGGAGGTGCAGCGTGGATCTGGGTGCAGAGCAGAGACTTCCCCAGCCCAGCCGGGGCGGAAGCAGCTCAGCTCTGATATCAGGCTGCTGGGATTTGCTCCTGGGTGGATCCCTTTAAAACCACTCTCCGAGGTGCTCATGCAAACATCAGCTTTTCCAAAGCAAACGCAATCGGCTTATCCAGCCCTGCCATCCCAGCCCCAGCATCCCTTCCGGCTCACGGCTTTGACACTTCACTGAGCTTTTGCCAACGGGGAATTGGATGCCGGGGCCAGCAGGACGCAGCAGGATTTCCCCACTTTGTGCTGGGCTGAGGTAGAAAATAGAATGGTGAAGAAAACCTTAGAAATGAAATGCCCAGATTATTCCTTCTCCAAATCCAGACCTCAGCAGTCAGGTAACCCTGTGTTGCTGCAGAAGAACTTTTGCTGGGGCTCCCTGGGGCAGCAACTCTTCAGCCTGGCTTACATCAGCCCAAGGTGCCCATAGCCCCAAAATCTGTGTATCCCCCAAATCCCAGCTCCTGGAGCTGGAGGGATGGATAAGACCTCATGGTTGCCTCCCTGCTCTGTCTCTGGGCTGCCTGGATGAGGGATCACCCACCTTTGGGTTTTGCCCAGGCACGTGCAGAGCCAAATGTCCCAAACCTCCCCTGGGGAAACACCCTGGGCCACCTGCATCTTGCTGAAACGTGGGTGCAGAGCACCCATGGGTGGGGAACAGCCCACAGCACAGATCCACAGCCTCCATCCTGGTCTGCCTGGCCCTGACCCTGCCTGCTGCTGCCCTTGAGCTGCTCTTGGGCTGTTCAGTGCCAGTATCAGGTAAGAAAACAAGCAGATAAAGCAGGCGGGATCCCAGCCGTGCCAGAAAACACCCACCTCTGTTACAATAAAAACACCAGCAAGCCAATTTTTTTTTCCAGATATACACAGAGATTAGACTGCCTTAACGAGGCAGTAAAACACTTCAATAGCTCTCCTTGCTTGTTATTAAAATGTCCCCTGGGCTTTCCCTTCCCTGCGTGCGGCTCAGCTCCAAAAGGGCCTGTCCCCAGAGCAATGCAGCCATTTAAGCAATTTCTGTTAGTTCCTGTGGGGAGGAAGCATGGAAATATCCTTTTCCCAGGGGAAAAAGAGCATGGTCCCCATGGTCGGAAGGGAGGTGGCCAAACTCTGTGGCCTTTGGTCTGGAAGCCCTGTGGCCCCACACCACCCCGTGGGCTTGCTGGCGTGGGGAGCATCACTGTGGGGTGACCCTGGGAGCGGGTGCTGGGGATGTGTGGGTGCAAGCACAGCCTGTGGGGCTGGATCACAGCACCCTCACCCTCCTCTTATCTGGAGGTCGATGCTCCCTGTTGACCCTTGTGCTGTTCCCTGGCAGCTCCCACGCACCCCCTGGTTATTCTGTAACCCTTTCTGGGGAGCAGTGCTGTGAGCAGAGCTCTGGTTCTGTGCTGCCTGACCCACTGCAGACAGCGTGAGGCAGGAGAGGTCAACAAATGAGACAGGAAGGGCTAAGTGTAGCCCCCAACTTTCCTCCAGCCCACCCTGTTTTGGCATTGGGGATGTTCTGATGGTCTCCTGGGCGAGGCTGAAGTGTTGGTGCTGGTCGCAGCAAAGTGGTGATCCCCAGGAAGAGCCCCATGATGCCAAAGCTGCCTCCAATTGAATTCAGTCCACTCCTTTGGGACATGGTACCCAGGCTGGCCCCATCACCCAGCCTGCTCCCCACACTGTGCCCAGGAACCCCCCAGCACTGGGTTAAATCAGCCCAGTGTAGGATTCTTGTGTCCTGAGTTTCCAGATGGCTTCCAGCTTTTCCTTCCCACTGCCCCAGGGTCACAGGTCTCCAAGGGTGGGAACCTCCTACAGGTTTTGTGCAAAAAGGAGAGGGGCGAGACATCCGCCTCCCTGTGCCTGTCTTCTGCTGAACCTCTACTACACCCTGGAGAAGCCACTCTGGACAGGGGATGCTCTGCCCAGGGAAGCTCAGACACCAAGTGTGGTCTCCTGGTAAGCTCCTGCCTCCTCCCCACCTTTGGGAACCCCCTCCTGAGGTTCTTGGTGTCCACAGCTGAGTGACTCTGAGGCTGCTGAATGGGGGCACAGTCAGAGCATGAACCAGGAATGAGCTGAGCCTTTGGGAAATTCCTCCCCAGTCAGTTTGTTCTCTGCCAGGGGCTGGCAGCAGGCCAGGCCTTTGCTTTGGAGAATAATCCGCTGGCTTTAGAGCTTCCCAGCACTCCTTGGGAGTGAAAAATAAGGGTGGCTGCTCAGGGCCTCGTGGGTGTGTGGGCACGGGTGGGTGACAAGGACAGGCTCAGGGCTTCATTCCCTGCCTGTGCCCTGTTCCAGCCCATCCAGGGGGCCAGGGACGAGTGGTGGCACAGCTCCCTGTGTGCTGGGCACCCACCCTGGCCCATCAGCATCCCTGATATGCCACCTTCTTCCCACTTACATCACCCATTGCTTGGGAGGAATCCCCCTACACCTCCCACACAGGACTTGGATCTGGGGACATCCTGCTCAGTGCCACCCCAGGGGTGACAGCCAAAACGCGTGTGTGCCCAGGGGTGTGGTCCTGCCTGGGTTCTCAGTGAGGAGCAGGAGAAAAATCTGAACAGCTCCTCTGAGAAATTAATCTTCTTTCTCTGTCTTAGCTGCGCCTGACCTAGAAGAACCACTCCCCTCTGGGTTGTTTTTCTCTCCTGTGGGGTGTTTAAAGGGAAAATTACAGCAAATATAAAGCAAGGAAGCTGTGGGAGACAAGAGCCAGACCTATAGCAGGGCAAAGTGGGCAGGCAGGGCTGGAATGGTTTTAGGCAGGATTTGCCAGGTTGCCCTCTCCTCCCTCTGGTCTGGGGTGGGTGGGCAGAGAAAATTTCATCTGCCCAGCCATGGGCAGTAAAACAGAAACAGTGAAAGGTTGAGAGCTCTTCTGGGTTCCTCCTGGCAGGGTGCAGAGTCAGGGGGACTTCTGGCTGGAGAGAAGTTAAAGGTGAGCTGCTGGAGAGGGAAATGGCAGTGGGAACAAAGCAGCTGCAGTGCTCGTGCCCTCCCTTGGTGGCTGTGGTCCGGGGTGGTGACAGTGACAGTGACAGGGACTGGGTGGAAGGACAGCACTGACCACCAGGACAGGGACAGAAGTTGAAATATGCCTCTCCCAGGACCTGCTCCCACCCCACACCAAACCTCCCAGTGCCCCATTTCACATCCCTTTCCCTCAGTCCCCTTCATCCCCAGGGATGATGCCTGGATGGCCCAAATGCCATCTGTGGCTTTGCAGGCACAGGCTGGCTGAGGGAAACCAGGCACCCCAGCAGCAAAATGATCCTGATGAAATGCCAAAGCTCCTGTCCTGGGGGTTACATCCAAGTAAAGGATTCCTCAGCCTCTAAAGCTCATCAGCTGCCCTGCAAAGGACTCAGCTCCTGTGCTAAAGGGCCAGAAGCCCCTTCCCTGCTCCCTCCCTGCCTCAGTTTCCCTTTTGTAAAGCTGGGAGAGAGAGAAAGGAAAGAAACCCCCAGTCTCCTCTTGTGCCTGAGGACTTTCTTGTGGCTGTGCTGTGGGGTTGGTTCCAGTTCCACAAGTCTTGGAGAGCAGGGAGGGCTGGTAGTCGTTCTGGTGCTCATCCATGTGTCTCTGTACATTTGTCTGCCCTTCCCTGCTTGTCAGAGTGCAGCACCTGTGGCTGTCCAGCGCCTTCTGCAAAGGGGTCTTGAGTCCAGAACCAGCCCCAGCTGGGATCTGTGCGCTGGGAGAGAGGCAGTGCTGGGAGCTCAAGGGTTTTGAGGCTGTTTTTGGGCAGCAGCCCCCATTCTGGAGGCTCAGCCCTGTGTCTCAGGGCAGGAGGTGCAGGCAGTGTGAGCAGCAGAGATTATGGCTGCTATAAAAAGCACCAGCATCTCTCGTCTCTGCTCCCTAAGGCGCTTAGGGGAGGAAAGAGGGAATTAAAGAGCATCCTCCTGCACCGAAGAGGTGCAGGGATGGGAGCAGTTGGAATAGCCTGGCACACTCATCAGACTCTTCCTCCTCAGCATCCCCAAAAATCCCCGAAGAAGCCCCCAGTCACGCTCTTCCTGTTCCCTGTTGTTGTATGACCAGACACTTGTCCCCTACTCAGAGGTTGTGGGGGGCAAGGAGAGAGCTGAGGGGGACAGCTGAGCCTGGAGAGAGGGTCCTGGTGGAAGGGCACACGAGGGTGCTCTACCATTTGCACACCCCAAACAATAACATAGGCTTTTCCCCATCCTCACAGCCTCACTCATCTGCCTGGTCCTGTCCTGCTACCCCACTTCAGAGGTCCTCTGAAGGTACTGGAGACGTCCACCAAGATGCAGCCAGCTGCATGGGTGCATGGCTGGACAGGAAAACACTGAATTCTTGGAGCGACAGGGGTTGTGGAAGCCAAAAGCCATGCTCTGCCTCCAGTGTCTGGAGACAAAACGGCTCCGTGGTCCTGGTGCTCTCTGACAGGCTCACCATCATCCTCAGAGCTCAGCACCAGTGTGGGGTCTGGTGACATGTTTGGGGACAAATTAGGGGGAAGGCAGGTGCCAGATGATGGCAGGGCTGAGGGAATGGGGGGATGTGGAGGAAGGGGTTGTGGGAAACTGCTGTCCTCTCTGGTGATCCCCCGTCCGTAGCAGGTTCCAGTGGGGTCAGTTCCAAAAGCAGCCACAGCCACGGGGTCCCGCGGAGCTCCGGTGCCAGCCCTGGCTCCTGGCATTGACCAGCTGTGACCGCGCAGCTCAGGGAGGAGTTTGGTGTTTCACCTCACCATGGACCCTGCCGTAACATCACCCAGTGCTTGGTCAGTCCTGGAGATGGACAAAGCACCAGGATCCCGCCTGGCACCCCTGCAAATGAGGGGCTTCGAAGAGGCTGAGGGGAGGGGGCTGAGGGCACTTCCTCGGCAGCCCCCTCCCAGAATTGCGCAGTCTGGCGGACCCCGGTGCAGGTGGCCACAGGAGGGAGCTGGGCTCCTTCCTTCTGCTCCTGCTCAGAGGACAGTGGCCTCGGGCGGGTGACAGCCACGCCGGCCCTGCGTGCGAGTTGCTGCTTGGCGCAGGAACATCTCCTGGGCTCAAACCACGTCATGTGGGACCCCAGGTGTCTCAGGAAGGGAGCAAGAGCCCGCCTGGAGTGGAGGTGGCTGCCTCCATGCTCCGCCTTATCTCCAGCAGTTGCTGGGTGATGGGTCCGCAGTGCAGGTGGGTCGCTGGGCTGTTGCTGCAGCCGTGGGGGGACCAGCTGTGCCCACCAGCGACTGGCATGTCCCCATGGCAGGGACCAGTCCCTCTGCGAGCAGTGCCAGTGTGAGACAGTGTCCCACTGTCCCTCCCGAGCACCAGAGGCACCTGGGTGACCCCGATGTCCAGCCTCCTGATGCTGAAAGAGCAGGGGAGCAAGGAAACCAGCCCCTCGCTGTACAACCTCCTGTCTCCCAGGAATCTGGACTTTCCCAGTTTCCAGCTTTGGTGCTGCAACCCTATTCGCAGGGGCTGAGAGTTACTGGTGGGATCATTCCCCAGCATCCCCCCTCGTGCCAGGGCATCGCTGTCCAGCTCCCCTCCACAGCCCCAGCAGCACAGGAGAAGCCTGGCAGCTGCTAGAGCAGCCACACTACAAACCTGGGGCCAAAAAATCGGAGAAAAATGATGGTGTTAGTATACTGTGTCTGATCGGAAATGGTTAATTACGGGGGGGGGGCTCCGAGGTATTGTCCTCCGACTTTGCTCGCTGAAAAGCCGACAAAAAGCCCCAGCGTGGGACTGCTGGTAATGGCTCTCATTAAAGCCCTTGGAGCAGGAGCTTGAAACCACATCCATTTTCCTTAACCACTTGCAGGAGAGGAAAATGCTGTTCCGGTCCCTGCTATTCGTGGTGTGCCGGGTACTGCAGGCTGGGAAAAGGCAGGGCTTGTCTCCCTGAATGCAGAGGCAGGAGTCTGTACCAGCACCTTTTCTCAGGACTGGGTCTGTGGCACATCAGCCACATCAACTCTTTGTTTAAGTTCAGGAAAGATGTGGAGAGCAAAGCAATCTTCATCAGGGAGAGGCACAAGGAATGAGCTTGGTCCCAGTGCCTCCACTCTGCTATACAGAGAAATTATGGATCCTGGTTTAAAACCCTGAGTGGGATAAGAGCTGACCTGAAACAACAATGAAGCCATCAGGATGCTCCTTTTCCCCCAAGGTTTGGGAGCTTGCCCCCACATTTTCCCCTGAGCTCCTTAAAAAGTGAGGAGCAGGGATCTGCCTGGAGTTAGAAATGGGAAAGAATATCTTTGGGCTGGGAGAAGGGCAGTTTTGGTTTGTGGTGCTCTGGCAGGGAAGAGGAAGGCATCCAGGGAGAAGAGGGAAGTCTCCCCACTCCCTCAATGCACATGGGGCTGACTCCTGAACAGAGCCAGCACCCCTCGGGGTGGCAGAAAGTTTGGGGTTGATGTAGGAGGTGGTCACACTGGGATAAGTCTGAAGGATGCAGACATAAAAGGGCTATTTTCCCCCTTGAAGAGTTGGGATTTCATGCAGGTGGGTCCCTGTCCTCCTCTCCAGCAACATTCCTGAGAGAAAGGGGGTGATCACTGTCCAAACAGAGCTGCTCCCATCAGGGGGTGCTGGGAGAGCAGAACTGTGGTGGAGGGAATGTGATAGCCCTGGTCTGGCCACAGGCGTGGAGGAATAATGCTCCCTTAGGAAGTTTGGGCTGTCACCCTGCTGTCCCAGAGGCACAGGACACACCTGCTGAAATGGGCTGTGAGTTGGAGCTGCAAAACTAAAGGCAGGAGTGGCGGCCCAGGCAGGTCACCAGTGTACTGGGGGATTTGGCCCCTGCTGACCTTTCTGTGCCTTTCTGCAGCTCCCAGCTCACTGCTGTGTCCTGGGCCTGTCCCCAGAAATGCAGACACCCCCATTTCTCTGCAGCCTCCTGGTCTCCTTTGCCCTTTTCACCACCCCATTCCCACGCCACCGGACAGCCGCACGGCAAAGGACCGCCCGGCCTCTCTCTGGCTCATTTCTCTTGCAAGCTTTGTTTGGTGGGTGTATTTTGCATTTGCTTTTTCTTTTTTGCTATTCACAGGGAACAAAGAAGGGGTCACAAACCCAAGGGCAGACGTCAGGACAGGGCTGACAAGCCTGGGAGAAGGGGTGATGCCATCCACCCCGGCAAGGTTCTTAGAGGCTGGTAAAACCAGGGGGAGAAGGGCTTTGCTCCACGGTGCCGGCTCTGCCCATCCCTTCCTCTCCCTGCCCGGTCCTGCAAGGTGGCCGCTGCACTTCCAGTGCTCCACCCTTCCAACTCCATCCCTCTACTCCATCCCTCCTCTCCATCCTGCAGCTCCATCCCACTGCTCCATCCCGCCCGGCCCGGACATGGCGCCGGTCACGTCTGCTGTGGCAAGTGACAGGTCTCGCCGATGGCAATGACCACGTCCTGGGGATGGCGGTCCCGGTGCCGCGGCGCCTCGGGCATCTCACTCATCTCGTTGACGCTGTTGCTGATGCAGTTGACGTCGCTCTTGTTGCTGCTGTCTTCCGGGCCAAAGACCCATTCTGGAGGAGGGAAAAGCACAAAACAAGCCCCTGGTTACTGCCAGCTGTTCCCAGAGTTCAAGGTGGCTCCAAAATTGCTGCCTCCTGCTACATCCTACCTCTAGCTTTGGGTGCTTACCCCTCCAAGAGTGTTCCTTGCCTACCCCTGCCCCCTTCAGCTCCCTCCACTCCCCTGGTGCTGGGATCTCTGCTCTTCCCAGCTCTGGGCTGATTTTCAGGCTGCTGGTTTCTGAAAGCTCTCCCAGCTTAGGCAGATGAAATCACCCTGTTAATCCCAAAAATGAGAGTGAAGTGCCTCCAAAGTGAAGTGTGCATCTGGGGTCTGAAGCAATCTGTTTCCTGCAGGAGGTTTTTGCTGTCAGACGGAGTGCACGATTAAATAACAATGTGACATCCAAATGGGGCTGGAGACATGGCTGGGGACACAGCTTTTCTGCCTTGAAAGTGTATTACAGCCATGCCAGGGCCTCAAACCTTCCATGGCAGCTTTGGGGCTGTGCTTCTTGCTGGTCACCAGAGCACCAGGACCTGGCTCTGACCTGATCCAGCCACTGCCACAACGCTGGGGGTGACTGATCCCCCCCAAAATACGGTGTCACTGCTGGGTGACAGCGTGACTGAAACATCCCCTGCAGCACAAGGGGCTGCAGCTCAATGAAAGCAGGTGGTGCTGCTTCCCAAACTGCTATCTTTTAAAAAATTCCGCTGTTTGGGCAGTGAGAGGCCATGCCCAGCCGAGATGGGAAGGCACCAGGAATGAGGATACCAAAGCTGGGGAAACCCAGGTGAGGGGAGGGTAGCCCCAGGACCTGGTGGTGGTGGGCAGTGGAGCACCAGCACCCCTCTGCTTTAGCTCTGCTACCAAAATAAAGCAGAGGTGGCTGTCAGGAGGCAGATCAAAGGAGCAGCCTGGTTTTGCTGTTTCTGAGGAACTCTGCTTATTTGGATCTCAAGGAACACCATTGCTCTCCTTTGCAGCATGGGGTATTTTCTGTCCCCACTGGGCATTCCTCAGTGCCCAGTCACAGCTGGGCAGTGGAGGACATCACAGCTCCTCAGTGGAGGACACAGCTTCCTGATGGAGCAGGGACACTCAGATGCAATCCCAGTGAGATGATGTCTTTCTCGTGGGCTGCAGAAAAAAGTTTTGCAGCAAAACTGGGGCTGAATGACGGCGAATGCCAGGATGGGATGCCAGGTGTGAAAGGAATGGAAGATCTCATTTCTCAGCTCACCAGTGGTGTCCAGACATTTCTTCAGGTGTGAGCAGAGAGACAAGAGTGACCTGCAGTGCTCCTGTGTGTGCACTGTAGGTCAAATTTTGGGCTTTTTTTGAGAGCCTCAGAGCTTCTCCTTTTTTTTTTTTTAATAAAAAAAATCCCAAAGTTTTGTTGTTTTTGCAATGAAATATTTGAATTTTCTCTCCAGCCTGAAGCCATTTGGCCACACCACCCCCAAGAGAGCAGAACATGACTTTCAGGATGATGCTCATGCTGTGGAGCCAGGGTGCGTGTCCACCCTGCCAGGGGAACTGGGCAGGGAGTGGAGAGGATTGTGCCCCACTGCCAGCATCAGCTGGCTGAAGGAGGGAGCTGTCTCCAAGGAGGATAGAGCTCCCACCACTCTGGGCACAGGCAACATGTCTGGAGAGTTTTTCCTTGATTTCCCTCTTTTCTTCATCTTCATTACTGCACTAGCAGGGCTTCCTGGTTGTCCAATAGGAAAGGGAGGAGAAGAACCACCACAGTTCCCTCAGACACCACAGTGCTGGCAAGAGTGATTGGGAAACTCAGCAAAGAAGTGGTCCAAAGGTTTTTGGGGAGCCCTGTATCTGCCCTGAGTCCCAACCAGGACATTTAGCTTTTACCTGCAAAGCCCACAGCCCCCACCAGGGACTGGGCTCCCCATCACAACCCTTCCCTAAGGAAATCAGCCAAGCCCAGAAGGATCATTTAGGTCTTTTTTTTCCTTTTTAGCTTTGATTTTGCTTGGCTTTACTGGGTTTAGACTAAAGGCCAAACACTCCACCACCTAATTCGTGGTCTGGCCCTGTCTGGTCCACCCCAGACAGAGCCTCTTGCCCCCAAGACCTTGCAGGCTCCTCCAGCCCCTGTGCAGCTGCTTGCTGTGAGGAGAATCCGAAGGCAGTAACAAGATTGTCTCCTACAAATACTATTAAAGTTCTCAGCTTGCTTTCCTTGACGTCAGCCATAAAACTCCAGTGGGAGCAGCAGGGAAGAAGGGGAATAACCTGTAGAAAAAGGGCGTGATGGGTCCTCAAATATCCCAGGAGTCACTGGACAAGGATTGCTGCATGCAGCAGGAAGCACAGAGAGCTGCATGCCTGTGAGTAGGGGTAAGTGGCATTTGGTGGCCTGGTGATGAACCCCTGGTGACATTTGCGGGCAGAAGAAGCAGCAAGAGCTGGATGAGGCACTGTGGTAAAGGCAGAAACGCAGGGGATGGGTGTTTTGGGAGAGCGCCAAGAAAAACCATTTGCATGGGAAAAGTGTCACAGTGCGTTGTCACCAAAGGGGACGTGGCTGGCCGGGGTGCCCGGGGAAGGTGGCTCGTGTGAGGCTGACACAGTCTAATTCCTGGGTAAGAGCAGGCTGGATTGTATGTGCTAATCCCAACCACTGCTTCCCTGGGAATTATTTCTGGAGCCTGCTGGATCTAATTACCCAGTAATCTGCAGGAAGATGTAATTAGGCTGTCATTAGAGGGTATTTACTGCAATGCCTTTATGATTTGACTGTGTAAGTAAGGAGTGAAGTAATTACACAATTACATGTTATTTGTGGCCATTTATGGCCTGTAACTTCAGCGTGTTGCCATGTGTGGAAGAGGGGAGCGAGGCCCCTTGGAGCTGGCAGAGGATCTCCTGCCAGCAGGACCCTGGAGAAACAACCATAAAAATGTCAGCACCCTCAGGTCCTCTGCCAGCCACCACCAGCTCTGTCACAGCCACACTCGATCCTCCCCAGTTTCTCCCTCTGGCTCCTCTCAGTTTGTGGGTGAGAAACCAAGGTCTCCCAGGGTCATCCATGGCATGTCTGGGGAGGGATAAGGGAGAAGAGAGAGGAGACCTGCACATCTTTGGCGTCAATGGGATTAAACCTCGCTCTGATGCGGAAGGAACTTCGCAGGGGATGGGAGGCACAACCTCACATCAGGCACAAGTATGGGCTGGAAACCTCGGATAATGAACCCTGCAGGGGGGTGTAATCAGGTAATGGGGGTGGCCAAGGGCTGGGAGCCCAGGGCTGGTGGTGACTGGCCCAAGGGAGCTGCAGCCCTCAGCACCTTGTCAGGTATTTCTCTCTCCATCCCTTACAGCTGGCATGGGGGATGCATGAGCCACAAAAACCAGATACAATTGCCACCGAGAGGAAAGCAAAATCCTCTTTTGGATCAAACTCCACATAAGGGTTCACACAATCTCCAGCCAGAAGGTGAGCAAAGTCAGGCTGAACCAGGGCACCCAATGGACACGGGAGGGCCGAGGGCAGAGCTGGGGCAAGCAGAGATCACACAGTGTGCTCCTGGGGCACACTCCTGAGGCAGTGGCATGTCCATACCCAGGACAGTCACACTTTGGAGATAAGAAAAAGCATTGCCTGCCCCTACCCAGCCACTGGAAGGAGCTCGTAACACACGCTGCAAAATCCAGGGCATGCACATGGGTGTGTGTGAATGTCTTGGATAAAAGAGATGGACAAAGTGGCTTTCTCAGCCAGGCTGGGGGAGCAGCATCTAACCCAGAGACACCTCCTCCTTCTTGTCAGGTGCTGCCGAGGCTCAGTGTGCCTGCTGGGGTCTGCAGGGCCAATGGAGAGGTGGGAAGTGCTGAGGTGGGGTGAGATCGATACGGAGTGATTGATCCAAAGCAGCTGGAGAGAGGAGATAGAGCAGACTGGGAAAAGCAGGAGCTGTGCAACAGCAACTCTGTTGTTGTTATTATTATTATCCCCAAGTAACAGAGTGATGTGGCTCAAAATGCCCCTGCACCTCCCTGGCTCTGCCTGAGTCTTTGACAGCACCCCTGGAAGCAGGACCCTTGGGATATGCTGTATTTTTGGGGACAGAAAAACAGTGGGGTTGCCCAGCCAAGCACCCTTCTCGTACCATCAGCATGAGGGCTGGCCCTTGCTCAGAAACCCCTCACAGCTCAGGCAGCAGGGAGCAGCCTCCTGTTGTCTCTGTGCAGAGGGGTGCAGGGTTGCCCTATGCCCAGTGTCATCCCAGTGGGGTGGACAGGTCCCCTGCATTCACTGGTGGCAGAGTGGGATGTCCACGAGGCACTTCAGCTACTGGAGAAGAGATATCCCAAGCAGAAGAGCAGAAGGAGGTGGGAGAAAGGGCTGGAATTTAAATGCAGCCTGGTGAGTGAGACATTCACAGTCCCTGTAGAGATGGAAACAAGCAAAGGAAGGGGCAACATGTTTGATGAACAATCAAACTCGTGCTCTAGTTTTGCTTTAAATGGAGCTGGGTGTGAAAGCAGCTGCTAAAAAAGCTCCTTTCCCATCAGCAGGAGCAGAAGCACCTCTTTCTTTGAAACAAGTACTGACCCAGCAGTCACGTTGTGCTCTGCAGCAAGGCAGGGCCAGCTCTGGCCAGAGCATTCCCAATGGACATGAGTTCAAGGGTATCCCTCATGTCTTTGACATGATGCAGCAGTTGCAGCTGGACATCATATCTGTCTCATTTGCAGGACAGACTCTACTTATTCATTAGCAAAATCAGCAGATAACTCCCAGGTTTGTTCTGATGGAAAATCTACATCTACCCCTGGCAACAGTAATTTGTTAGAAATCCCCCTTTCCCCCTCAGATTCACTTATTTCTAAATTAATTTGATCTTGAGGCTTGTTCTTCCTTCCCTGCTTGGCAAAAATTTGTCAGCTCTGCTGTGCTGGCTGAGTCAAAATTGTCCTGCACCCCGAACAGCATGAGCACTCTGCTTTGCTGATGGACAGGTAAGGGCGCTGTTCCCCTGCAGAGCTGTCACCAGCGTGAAGCATCTGGTGGGGAAAGGGGTGACACAGAAAAGGCATTCAATTAATTATGATATTCTCTCAGAAACAGCTTCTCTGCACCAGAGCAACCCCAGACCAAGCCTGCATTTGATCCCAGTCCCATCCATCGGGCAGCACTGCTGCTCCAGAGAGTGGGTGTCTGAGAGGTGGTGGCTCAGGTGAGGTAGGTGGGAGGCAGGTGGATGTTTGCTGTCCATATCTTCCAGAGGCAGAGTGGAGGTGACCAGAGAGTGAGGAGCCGTGCTCGGTCTCAGCTCAAGGAAGACCAGTGCTTGCAGAGCAGTAGAGAAACTCAGCCCTTGCTCCAAGGACCTGACACAGCCCACCCCTTGACCACACAACAGCAGGACTGGGAAGGCAGCTGTGGGATGTTGTACCCCTGAGGCCTCGGCTGATGCCCAGCAGTGTGTGCTGGAAGCCATCCCTCTCTTCCAGCTCTGAGCTCCAGAGGTTTGGCTGCAAATGTAGCTGTCCTGGAGTGGGCCCTTTTTGCAGGGCCAGACCACTGTGGCTGATTGTCCGGCTGACAGCACCAGCTGTGAGTGGGAATGGGAATTATCCTGGTGAAAACCATCCTACAGCAACCACTGCTACCCTAAACAGCAGCTAAGGAGCTCCTAATGCACCCCCATGCACCAGAAGGGAAACAGGCAGGGCATTAGTGTCAGAGGTGGGTTAGCACTGAGATGGGAAAGCAGAAGGGAACCTGACATGGTTTCTTCTCACAACTTTGGGAGGCAAAGGAATCACCCTCAAAACAGAGCTTGAAAAGAAGACATGTAAGTCCTCTCTGATGGGCCTAAGATGCTGTCTGCAATCCCTGCTGTGGGCTGAATTATCCTCAGAGCCCTGCGGTTCTGTGTGGAGCAATTAAAAGTGGATCCCGTGTCCCTGCAGGATCACCCAGCAGCTATTTTCAGCAATGCTACATTCATGCACAGCTTCTTTGTTCAAGGAGACCGTTTCCTAAAGAAGCACGAAATGTGGCAGTTGGAGATAAGGCTGAAAAATAAAAATATGGCTGGTGGGTCAAAAGGGCAAAGAAAAGAAAGACCCTGCTCCAAGGACGGCAGAGGGTTTTGAGCAGTCCCAAAGCCACCGACCAGCACGGTCCTGCCAGTGTCAGTGAACCTGCCCTGCCTTGCCCCAGCTGGGCATCTGCCTTGGGCCCATTCCTGCGGGAAAAGTTTCCTCCAAGGTCTCTTCTGGAGATAAGCAGCTCAGAGGAGACCTTGGCTGAACCGGGTAACACCAGCCAAGGTCTCCCTGCAAGGCATTGCTCCCACGCAGACCGTCAGACCCTTCCCGTGTGATTCCCGTGCAGGAGCGAGATGCTTTCCCCTTTCCCGGCGACCACACACATGCAGTCTCCATGGCAACAGCTTTGTTTCCAGTCAAACTTTTCATTTTTTCCCCTTTTTCCTCCTTTTTTTTTTTATTTTTTTATTTTTTTTTTTTAACGTTTAAATAAGAGCGATATTCAGCGAGCTGCTGGGGACGGAGGAGGGAGGGCGGGCTGGCTCCCAAGGATTGCAGTAATTAGGCGCCTCGTACGTTGGTGACAGGCTTGTCATTTGCCGAGCCAGCTCCTCGCCGCAGCGCCGGCTCTGGCAGCTCTCCAGCGCTTCCGAGTTAAGCAGCTTTCCAAATGCTTCGACCCAATTTGCCTTAACTGGTGCCGGGGTCTGGGCTGTGCTCACGCAGCCTTCCTCCCAACCCTCCTCGCGGGGCTCGCGTCCGACCCCAAGCAGAGACATCTGATGAGTTTTGGGAAACGTTTGTGAGACTTGGTCAGCTCAGAGCAAGCGGCAGGGACTGGAGAAAAATTAAGGTGTTTGGGGCTCTCCTTGGCCAGGTGTCTCCAGGAAGAGCTGAAGAGGGGCTCTTTCAGAGCCCTCCTAGCCATATCCAGGTGCTCTGCCTTCCCTCTCTCCGACAGTGCATCTTTCCTCCTTCTCCAGTGCAGCCTCCCATTTTCCACTGCTCCCTAGCCTGCTGGGCATCGTAGCAGTGTTCATCTCCCCCTGGGGAAGCCTGGGCAAGCTCTAATTGATTTTTTAAGAAGCATCTGCAAGAGAGGTGTCGGTGTCTCAAATACCAGTTTAGATTTTGCAGGGAAAAACCTTAGCACCATCCCGAGGACCCCTTCACCATCCGAAACTGATCCCAGCACCTGCTTCTCGTTGTTCCTGTGGGTGCAGGGGGGAGGGTGATGCTTTGACTCCCCAAGCCGTGTCCAACAAGCTGATATTGAGGAGTCATTATCATCCCTGATGCCTCCGAGTGACTGTTTAAGGCAGCGATTAACTATTCACACTTTAATCTCCCTGAAACAGGCTCCAGCCCTTTGGCATCTTATTTCCATCTCTCCCTGTATATTTCTGAACATGATTAGTGCAGAAACGCTGATAGCAGACGTTGGAGCTGCTGCCGAGTATATAAATCCAGGCATTGTGTTAAGGCAGCTAATAGAGCAGCTTCTTATTTACTATCCCTTGGTCTCTCTGTCCTGTCCCTAAAGTAATTTTATGCAAACTCATTCCAATGAAACCTTCTCTGTAAAAGCTGTTCCTTGGCAGTGTTAACAAACACGGTCTCGTCCTCTCTCCTTCGAGGACTGGCTCATTTTAAGTGTATAAACTGTGGGAAGATGGGCCTGGAGTGCTAACTAGGATGAGCTGGAGGCAGCCTTTGGCACTGAGGGGTGCTGCTGGAGTTTGGGAAATGCCTTTTCCTCTCTGCCTGGAGGGGAAAGAAGCTCACATCTGGATTTCTGCCCCTAACTTGGAGAGATATTACCTCCATCTGGGGCAGGAAGGATGCTGTGCCCTCAGCAAGGGCTGCTGAACTGGGAAATGGCTTCTTCCAAAGTGGCAGGAAGTGGGCAGATCCTGGTGCTGTCCCTGAGCTTGTCCAGCCCCTGGTATGGCCGTGGTGCTGTGAAAGGCTGCAGAAGTCCCTTTGCAAAGGGCTTTGCAAGAGAAGGGGCACCCAGCTGAGCTCGCCCCATGCAGAGGCTCAAGTTAAAGGTCACCAGGGAGCGTTGGTGCTGAGCTGGAAGCAGCACATCAGGGGCACAGGTGCCCCACAACCATGTCTGCAGCCTTCATCCCTGCCTGGAGGGGCATGGCATTTCTCTGGATTTTGGCCCTGTTTTGCAGCACCCATGCGAGGGGTGGTTTGGAGCACCCACATCTGTGCTCTCCTGCGTCAGGGATCCCAGCAATGGGGGCAGGGGTGTCTGCTCTGCGGGGGCACTGGGACTGGACTGGCCCCTGCCTTGGGGGAGTTTCTAACCTGGCCTGACCTGCTCCTTTGAGCACCTTGGGGCAGCAGCGTGCACATTTTTAGGTGCTACCCCCACTGCATACCTTTGTGGGGAAGGCAACACTAAATCAGATGAGTGGCAGAGCCGAGTGGTGTTACAGCCCCAGCCAGCTGCTGATTAAGGGTTAAATTTAACACTTTAAGACAATATATCTGTTCCCTTCCATCTGGGGCAAAGAAAGACTCCTCAGCAGCAGCTCCCTGCCGTTTTCCTGGCTCAGCCTCATGTGAGACCCCACGTACTGCTCCCTGCCAGGAGGTCTGACCTTTCTTGTCCCAAGTAACTTCTCTCTAAATCCCTGTTTCCTGCATCTGCCGACCGTTGCCTGGTCATGACCCTCTGCCCAAAGGACTTGGCTTGCCCTCTCTTCAGCAAGGCAGAGGTGCTGCCCACCCACAGGCACCTGTCAGAGTTTTGGCGGGTGTGTGTCTCCTGTGTCCCAAGAGCAGGGAGATAAAGCAGAATCATGAATGAACACGTGGATTTTGTTCCAGATGAGTGTGATCTCCCTCCCCCTGCAGAGATGGAGCCTGCAGGGCTTCAACCCTGACTGGGATCAGGCTCAGAGCAAGGGCGTGCAAAGGGATTTCAGCCCCGCTCCCCTGTGCAGGGCATTGCTCCCCACAGCTTTTGGGGGGTATTCACATCTGCAGGAGCCAGGAGCTTAAATCCCTCTGGAGATCCATTCTGGCTCCCTATCCAAGCTGGAAAACTGTCGCCAGCACCCTGAAGCAAGGCCCTGACCCCCAAAAGGACACGGTGAACTGGCTGTCAGGGCGTGGGGGCCAAAAGTACCAGGGATTCAGATGGGAATTGGGCACATTCGCACTCCCCAGCACGACCAGCCTTCCAAATTATGGGGCAAAGAGCAAGAGTGTCACTGAGGGCTTGCCAAAAGCAGCCAAGCACCTCTGCCTGCCCCAGCTGCCTGACCACAGGAACCAGCAGAGTGTTTGTGCTCTCGGCCCTGATGCCGAGCGACAGCGCTCATCAGCAATGGGATGAAACCAAAGAGCCGGGAAGCCAAACCTCAAAAAAATGCACCCTCTTTGAGCTGTCATTACAGGGATTTGTTGCAGGGGCTGCGATGGCTGTTCTGAGGCAGCAAGGGAACCAGACTGCTGAGCTGTGTTTCCTAGGAGTTTGTGGATTCACTGGTGTCTAATAAGGGGTTAAGCTCATATGGCAGCTTTTCTTTCTCAATGCACTGGTGGGTTGTTATCCTGTGCTCAGGTATCTGTTGCCATGAAACTTTTCATGTTGAAGATCTCTAATCCAAGCTCAGTTGAAACTGGCCAAGGGAATTTACAGTCATTTGGCAACACAGACTCACGCACACACATTTGTACAATGCACACACAGGCACAAGATCTGCTCCTTTAGGAAGGGGGCTAAACCCAAGGATTTTCTCTGGGAAGATGGTCAACACAGAACTCAGTTTGGAGAACCCAGCACATTAAATAATCTAACCTTCTTGGAAATGTGAAAGGGTCAAGGCTTGGTCTAAACCCCACACAAATCAAAGGAGAGACACAAGCCAGCACTTCCAGGCTTGGCATCAGGCTCTTTTTGGCTACAAGCACACAACACGTGAAGCCCACACTCACCTACAAAGTCGTAAATGAGGTCCTTGATGAGATGGCCGACGATGGCGTATGCCACTGCCACCACCACCAGGGCTGCCATGAGAAGGTAGAGGACAGCCTTGGGCAGAGGAATGGCATCTCGAGGAGGGGGTTTGTACTCCTTGTAGAGCTGGTCATTTTCCGAGTATGAGTACTGGAACAAGTGGTCCAGGCCAGCTGTGAAGTTGCTGGAGTTCATGGACTGGCTATTGGACAGGTAGTTGTCCTGTTCAGGGTCCTGGAGGACACTTACCACCGAGCTGGTGGTGGCTTCCACTTGCTGTACCAAGTTCAGAGTCTTGTTAACGCTGGGCAGGATTTGGGAAAGGAAAGTGCTCCAATCTTTGATGGCACTGATGTTGCAAATAATCATAATTGCAAGGAAGAAACAGGTCTCCAAGCTCAAGAGACTTAAAAAGTACAGAAGGAGGTGAGAATTGCTGTGCTTATACCAAACCATGTACTGCAAAGCGGGCAGAGAAGGTCTGGATGGGGTAGGTTTCTCATTTGCAAATTCTTACATGATCCGGTAGGGATGCATCTGCGGTACCTTGGTCTCACTCCTGGAAATGGCCGCAGAAAACCCCTATGGGCATGAAGTTCCTTAGGAAAAAGTAGGTGCTGGAATGATTTTGACCGATATCATTTTTGTTCCTCAGCCGCCTCTCCCTTATGCTACTCACTGATGAAAACCAGAGAGACAGGATCCTGTAGATATTTTCAGTCATCTGGAAAAGAAAGATAAATTGCCTTTCCCCAGCTTTCTTTTTTTTTTTCAGAGGCGATGGTCCTTGGCGAGACAGAGATCCCCCCGTGGCTCTGCCCCAGGCTCGGTCAGGCGCAAGGTGTGCGGTGCCGTCCTGACTCTCCTGTCAGCGCTGCCCAGAGCGTTCGCGGAGGAGAAAAATGTTCAGACCCCACAAAGTTCAGCTGCTCCCGGTGTGTGACGGGGCCGGCGGCGCGCAGCTCCCGGCCATTCCTGCTTGGTTTTCAGCAACTTCTTCTACCGGCATCTCCCGATCGATTCCTTTAAAAACAGAACCAAGTCAGAGACACCGAGCACGCCGGCAGAGAGCCCAGCACCCGGCTCCCAGCCCAGCCCCGAAGCGGCCGGTCTCGGGTTTTACCTTAAAGACTTTTCCAAGCGAACAGATCCTCTCGCCTGATGCTCCAGCTTGTTTTATTCAGGGCTGGGCTCTTGCGGAGCTCCCCGCAAGCAGCCGCCGAGCCAGTGCCGCTGCCCGATGCCGTGTGCGGGGTGCTGCTGGTGCACGCGTGTGCGTGTGTGTGTGTGGACACTCCTCCCCGTCCTCTTCCCTCCCGTCCCTTCACCCTGCAGCCCTGCTGGCTCTTCCCAGCCTCCCCGGCTCCAGCGGCGAGGGGGATTAGCTGCCGGGAGGGGAGGTTGGCTCCACAACTCCTGAGCGTGCTGCGAAGCAGGCGATGCGTGGCGGGAGCGTAGGCTCAGCCTCCGCCGCTGCTCCCCGCGGAGTTAATCCTCTCGATGACAAAAGATGAGCTTTGATCCGTCTGCCGGATGTTCCCGGGGAGGTGCAGGGGAAGGTGGGGAGCAGCCGGAGCGCTCGCGTGGGTGCGCGTGGGTACCCCAGGTCCAGCCGCCCGCGGGCGCTGAGCTCAGCCTTTGTCTGGGAGCGGTGCCGCCGGCAGGGAGGAATCACATCGCGGGCGCTGCCGGGAGCGGGGAGGACATCATCGATCCCACCGCCAGCATCCCGGAGGAGTGATGCTCCCCATAGCCTCGCTCCCTCCCCGGCAGCCTCCACCCAGCAAAGTTTTTGCATCGGAGGGATGCCTAGTTTGCAGAAAGCACAGAGGGTTTGAGGCTGAGCTCCCTCAGCATTTCTCCTCCCTGGTAAGGTGTCTGTGCCAACTGGTAAGCGCCAGCCTGTCCTTGGTCACCTTGATAATGGTCTTGAACTGGTTCATGTTCCCTGCAAATACATCTCATTTGCCTTGGTGGTGGGATCTCTGGGATCACTGGGGTGCCAGCTTGGTTCGAACACAGTGGGACATATTTAAAAAGGAGGAAGAGGAAATCTTAGAGAGGAGGAAATTGTCTTTCTGTATTTGGGGGTGAAAATAGTGAAAGTAAATCACAGCTCCATTTTTCCCCCTTTTTTTTTTTTTTTTGATGCTGCTCCCCCATGAAGAAACAGTTGTCACAAGGGCAAGGAAATCACCACATTAGGCCTGAAAGCAGCCAAATGGAGCTTCTGAGAAATAATAGCAAAAGATTAACTTTCTCTGTGTGTGAGTGTGTGTGTGTGTGTGTGTTTGTTACCAGCCAGCAGCAATCCTGCCAGCTGCCTGGGGGTTGGAAGAGTATAGAATAAAATGGCAACATCTCTCCCATACCGTAATATCACCAGGGTTTGGGTTGGTGATGGACAGATTGTGCAGCCCAGAGGCAAAAAAAATGTGGAGGAAAAAACTCTTCTGCCCTCTCTAGAATGTGCATGGACCATGTCACAGCCACTGCTGGCACCCAGGACCATTTAACAGCATTGTAAAATTTTTTCTCGCCAGTGATGGAGCTGTGACTGGTTACAGGAGGATATCTGGGCAGCTGCATGGATACATATCCTGCAGTGGGATGGGTCCTACGGCCCCCTGAGCCAGCACCTTGATGCCTGGATTTGGAGCTGCTGCTCTGCCTCCAGAGCATGAAACTGCAGAGTACTTTGAGGGCCAGGGCTAGAGTAAGGAGCAAAGGGCAAATGGCTCCTCTATCAGATTCTCTGTCCTCCCACACCAGATTTTTTCCTTCCAAGATGGAAAATATGGCAAGATTATTTTTTTATAAGAACTTTTCAATGTGAAGTGAGTTTTGGGCCCTGTGCAGGGGTGTTACTGTCCAGTCTAGCTTTGCCCTGCTCAGAGGCACATCCTTTGACTGGGGTTCTTAGGAGGAAAGGATAACCCCAGGACATGCCCCCTGGTTGCTGGGGACCGAAGCTGCTCTGAAGCTGTACTTTCACCACAGCCGTTTGGTGTCAGCAGTTGCCATGGCACCAGTGCATCAACCAGAGGGAACAGGAGAGAATCTGGTCCAGGCTGACCCACCCCTGTGCCTGGCTCTGGTTGCGACTGTCCCAGGCAGGCTCCCACCATGCTGTGCCCCTTCATTCGCAGGAGGAGATGGAGCTGAGAGATTTGGGGCAAGTGGTTTGCAAAGGTGCACCTGGGGAGATTAATCAGAGCTGAGGGCAACGAGGGCAGCTCTCTGCGTGCCTGGGGACAGCTGGTGACAACAGCCCAGACCTTGCTCCAGTGGGACACAGGGCAAACACCCTCAGTTTCCTAGACCTCCACTGAGTACATCTGGGAAGGGGCTGGAAAAGCACTTGGGGAAGCTCTGAGCTCTGCTGCTGACATTGACTCCATTAAAGGGGCTTAGGGCAATACCAAAAGAATACCCCCCCATCACCATTTGTATTTCCCTGCCGCGGAAATAAAGTTGGCTCCTTTCAGTTTCATTAACACCCTTATCAATTCAAAGTGACTAAATAGATGCTTAACTGTTCATTATACACTCTCTGCATCTCCGGTCTGAAAGGGAGCCTTTATTTCCACAATTATGGTTTCCAACCCATTAGAGGGGGAGAGAGCATGGAGAAATATCCAAGTGTGGATTTTAATAACCTTATATTTCAAACTCTCTGTTATTAAAAAAAAATGTTTGCATTTACTGTGATGGGGGGAAGATTAAAAGGATTGCCATGGATTCCACTTAGGGAACATTGCTAATGATTTCAATAAATCACTTTAAATAAAAATCACAATCTCCACAACTCCACCCAAATGCCATTTGGCAGAGGGGTTGATTATGGGAACAAAATGAATTTTGGAATTAGCTGCTTGTCCTAATGCAATTGGACAAATTAAATTTAGGGATACACACATATTCAATGACACACATATCTCATGCAGAAGAGCAGTGTTTTGGCCCCTGGGAAAAAGAACAAATAATGTTTTAGAGGGTCAAGACAGATCTTGTCCCTCATGATGGACGTCAAGTGTTTGTTTCAGCTATTTCCTTAGTATTTTTATTTTATGGCTTACCCTCTGTGAAGCTACAGTCAAAGCAGCGGTGTTTTATTTCCACCAAGGCAGGATCCAGCTGACTACTGGGACATGACTTTGATAGTGGTTGTGTCCATGCAGAGCTGAAAAACCACTCTGACACACCACTAGCAATGCCCAGAGTAGACAGTCTGGATTCCAGTCTGTGACTGGGACCAGATCCCAGGGTCTCTACAGAAGTGAAGCCCAGGTTCTATACCATATCTGGAGATCTGATGCTGCTCCCAGCTCCACTGCTGGCTGTGTGTCCTCCTTTGTGACATGTGAGGGACCGGGAGGCCACAGGCTGTGGGTGTGGCAGCATCTGTCAGGTGCAAGCAGAACTGCAGGGGTGGAGAGCAGAGCTGGAGTTTATTGCTGCGCACTGTGCCGTGGCTGGAAAAGGCTTTGTGTCTCTCCCCGGCTCAGAGCTATGCAGTGAGGAGGTGCAGCTCCAGCAGCAATACCTCCATCTGTACTTTTGAGTGAGACATTTGTCTGCCCAAGGGCCATTTTTCACAGCCTGAAGGATTTTTTTGTGTCTCTTTTCTGCGCTGGCAGAAACCCCAATCCCCAATCCCCACCAGAGAAACCACTGTACCTGGTCAGAAAATCAGACACAACGATTTACACCCTCATATGGCACAAGGTAAAAACAGTCATCACAGGAGTTCTTCAAACCACTCAAATTTTAGCTGTGCTGGGTGACATCCACATTCCTATCCAGGTGCTGGCTCATGGGGGCTGCACAGCTCCTGTTCCAGTCCCTGCAGCTTTCCCCTGGATGAGGCATGCTGACCTTCATTCACTCCTGGATGGGCCAGATGCTCTTCCCTGCCTCCCTGCCTGGCTGTGCTCGGCTGCTGCACTACACCCAGGAGCAGCGACTTCATCTCTAAGCAAATTCCAGACCTGTACCAAAGTTTTGACAGCAACCTTCCTGCATGACAAGAAGTTGTGAAATACAGGCTTATCCTGTATTCCCATTCCTGGCGTTCATCTTGCCCAGCAATTTCTGCTTGAACAAAACAAACAAACAAGGAGCAGCAGCAATTTTTAGCAGATGAATCAGAGCGAGCTATCTTTATCTATCTATATAAAAACACCTTTTTAAAATTTTTTTTTGATGCTGTATTATTCATGTTCCCAAAGCTGAAGAAGTCCAGATTATAATAATAATAGGCATAATAAACATGCCATATTAAGTGCAGTGCCTAGGAAGACTGTTCCCGGTCTGCTGTCTCTGGTAAGCAAAGTAGGGTTTTAACTCTGTGTGTGGCACCATCTCATGGACAGCCTGGCTTATATAAAGGACTTGAGAGGCTGAAGGCAAGCACAAAATTATCCAGCATGAAAAGCTGGCTTCATGAAAGAAAGGGGAACATTCTCCAAATAAACAAAACCAGGGCAACAGGAGTAGTTGCAGTGGAGGTGAGGTGGAAAGAATAAATTACATGTTTTGTTTGCATTTCTAGAAAGTGCTGCTTGGCCAGAAAATAGGTAAAAATAGCTGAAAAGCATTTGTAGGGGTTGTCTGCAGCTAACTGTGACACAAAGCAGAACAGGAAGGCCTCATCCCAACAGGTGGGAAGGTACTGTTTTTCCATGTCTCTTTTCACTCACTTTGCTATCCTGAAATCCAGTGAGGAGGTGAGCCAGGCTGTGTGCATCCAACACCTCCCAAAGCCTCTCAAAGAGCTCTGGAAGGACAAGCTGGCAGTCTCTGCATTTTCTATCTTCTCTGCCATCTAAGCTGGAGATGTAGATCCAAAAAAAAAAACCCTCACCTGCTGTTTCTTTCAAGCAAAATGGAGAAAAAACTGTATGGATGTAAACCTTGTGGAGTTTTCAGAGAGCTTGAAAGGGCAGGACTGAGGTGCCTGTCTACCTGCTGATATCTGGGCTTTGGAAGGAAACTTTAAGTGTCAACAATGGTAGAGGAAAGGAAGAAATGAAGGAACTGAGCAAGGAAAACAGGAAAACTTACCTCCTTCCCTGAAATATCCCCCTCATTGCAGGCAGAGGTACAGGAGGAGAGACCTCCCCAGATGCCAGTCCTCACTCCCCACAGACACACCCAGGAGGGGCTCTGCTGCCTGTCCCTCACAAAGTCCTTGCTCCAGTGTTTTCTCCTCCCAGAGCAGGACCCGTTTCTAACAAGGGACCTGTAAAGTTATGCTGGTGTTTCAGGTGTGGAGGGAGAGCTGGCTGGGGTTGAGAAGTGCTGCTGGGTTGCCAGGCAGGTTACAAATGCACTCTGTGCCTCCTGATTAATCTGCCACCTCACACGAGAGGTGATGCAGTGCTCTCTTCTGCATTGCAGATTGTGCTCCCGTCGTGCCCTTTCCCCACCACCTTTCAGAACCCCCACCTGCTATTTCCCAAGCACTCATTCAGTGCCTCACAGTGCATTCATTGTGTGCCTGAGCCGTGTGTTGTTGCCTGCCCAGGCTGTAACTGGGTCTGCAGACCGATCCCAACCTCACAAGTAGGAAAACAGCCCCTGGGGCCATGTCCTGGCCATCCCTGCCACACCAGACCCGCTCCCATTAAAGGAACTGATGGCAGAGGGGGACAGGAACATTTGCCTGTGTGCTGAAGTGGAGTGGATAACACAACCTTTCCCGTGCTCCAAAGCAAAGCAATGTGTGCGGGTGGTGGATCCTGGATGGGAACACCCAGCTGCTGTGGGTGCTGGAAAGAGGAAAGGAGTGGGCACAGCCCTCCTGGATTGAAGGCTGACAACGGGTGAGAGCATCCCATCCCTTCTCCCCGTTTAGGTCTGGCAAGGTCAGCCAGCTCCCGGTGAACTGTAGGAGCCCTGCACTGAGCGACAGGAGCGTGAAACAGCTCCAGTCTGGCCTGAGCTCTGCCGCATCCCAGCAGGGGCATTGCCTCGAGCATCCCGTGGTGCTCCAGCTCTGGCGGCAGCGCTTCTCTTGTCAGCAGCAGGCAGCTGTGATTGGCAGTGGCGGCAAAACGCTTGATTACTTTGGGATGGGATAAACTCAGGAGCGGAACCAGGAAAAGAAAAAAGTGTTTTCAACAAGCATGGAGACCACTTTTAACCCATACACAGCCAGAGGAAGGATTGCATCCCTTCCATCTTTTTATTTTGTGATGGAAATACTGCATGTTGGGGTTTTTGCCTATCTGCCTGCCCACTGCTACCAAAGAGTAATTTAGCCAGGGAAATGTTCACCTGAAGTTTGAGTTGAAGCCCCAGGAGAAGTCTGAAATTAAGAGTGAAGGTGACCTTCCTAATGAGCAGGGCAGGATTTTTTTGGCATAAGCTGTTTACCATACGGAGAATGAATCCTTTGACTCCTGCACTTCGCTGCTATGAAAGTATGAAATGTCTACTAATGCTACATCAAATAGCCCACAGCTCATCAAAGCCCTTGGTTTTTAAAATGTTGGTTGCATTGTGTGTTCTTCTGGCTGAACTTGCTGTTCCCCACATGAAGTGTCCCACCAGTGAGGAGCTTTGCAGTTGGTTCCTGTCCTTCACTTTTGAGTTATGGCTTTTCCTAGTGAATCCAACTTGAGTCTTCCTCACTGCAGCTGGAATCCACATCTTCTCTGTGCCATCAAGCACAGGGAGCTTCGTATTTCCTTCTTCCCTGGAACATTTTTTGATGCTTTTTATGGACAGAGTGATCAATAGGTAAGTCTAAAAATTACTTTACTTGCTTTATTTCTTTCATCAGAGAGAAGAGCAAAAAACTAAGCCTCCTGCACTAAGTCCATGCACATTCAGACAACTCAGGAAGAGCAGGTGAGTGATGGAACAGCAGCCTCTCTGTTCAGGGTGATGCTGAGCTTCAGTGACATTGCACACAGACCTCTTCTCCAGAACTGAACTCTGCTGAAAGTGACATTGGGATCTGAGCAGTGAGAGAGCCCAGATGCTGAGATTTCTGTCTCCAAACCAGTTCTGTCTGTGCAACTGTGCCCCGAGGAAAGGAAGCCTGACCCCAGCAGACAGACATCCTATAGTTCCCATCCTAAGCTATGCCTGCTTTCAGTTACCCTGTGCTACTACTGCTTGCTCATGCCAACGAAGCAGAAGCCTCCCCTTTCCACACTCTGCTCCTCTGCACATCTCCTCCTATTCCCTGACCTGCCTTCTCTGCCCCGAGGCAGCTTGCACACTGACTTTCTGTCCTCAGATTTGTTTTGCTGTCGTGTTTTGTGTGTGGCACCCTCTCGGCAGAGAGCTAACAAGCAGCCCTTCATCCACCACTTGCAAGATTTATAACCCTGCCAGCACCTCCAGGGCTTCCAGTCACCACATGGGTTAATGGCTGCTACCAGAAGACTTTGCAGTTTTAGGCTTTCTTTAACAAGTGTCCAACATGCACCTGAAATGTAAGTGCTTTGTTTGATTATTCTTTGGTTCAGCTCAGTCCAAGGTCAAAGCCAAGAACAATACAGAGAAGCAATAGTAAAACACACAAAAGCCCTCTGCAAACTTCTCTGCAGGGCTCCAAAGCACAAGTGTATTTTTATTCTCCCTGTGGCTTTCAGAGGGAAGCTGGGAACAGCATCCCTGTGTCACAGATGGGGAAGATGAGGTGCATGGCAGCTGAGCACCAGATCCCAAACTCATTCAAAACAGGGATCAGATTCTCCTTGGTTTCAGTTGACTTCAGTTCCCAGAAATTTAGGTGAGATGCCCAGTTTGTTCATGATAAACAAGCTTTGATAACCAAAGCCAAGGCTGTTTCTTTAATGCAGGAAAGTGGCAGTACTGGGATGGAAGGAAGCATGGCAGTGGAACTGAGCTGCTGAGCCTGTGTGAGGAGGGAGGGGCAAATAGAGAGATCTCATATCTGAGACCCCAGCATTAATTCATATGTTGATGAATGCCATAAATTAGATTGCAATCAGTCTGCATTCTCCAGGGACCTATTCCATGTAACGAGGCCGAGCCAAGTCTGTTCCAAATCCAGAGAACTTCTGGAGACTCTGAGTGCGGTTCCTTCCTTCCCCACCCTCAATAAATAAATGACGTTGGAAAAGAGGAAGGTATTAGCTGTGAATGGATTTTAATTGATGCAATGGTAAATTTGTTTCATAATCTTTAATGAGCAGAGATGCTTGCTGGAAATGTAATTTACAGGAAACTTGCTCTTTTGCTTGGAAATCACTGGAATGTCCTGGTGATGGTACTGAAAAGCGGCTGAGATCTCTGTAAATAATGCAGGATGGCCCAGGATGAAGGATTTTGTCTCTGAAGCAGGCAGAGCAGGCAGATTCTGATCTTGGCTCCAGTCAAACCTCAGTCCAGCTTCCAGCTGCAGCTGAGAATCAGGCAGGAAAAAATTATTAATGTCAGATGATGGCTGAGTTTGATGGTCCGAGTCTGTGGTTATCCAGCCTTCACACACAGTCCGTCTCCAGCTCCCAACCTTATTCTGAACCTCACTGCTTCCTGCAAGCTGTGTCCCCTGTCCTTATGTTTTTCGTAGTCTCCTGAGATCCTAGGGATCCCCTCCTCCTGCTGTCTTCCATGAACCCTGACCCACACAGGTCCCAGAGTCCATCTCCTGGTGCAGGTAACTCAGTGAGTGGGGCTAGGGAGTTTTCCAGAGCAGCCAAGAGAACAGGCAATTGTTGAAACTACTCTTCTTCCTCGCACATGTTCTCTGCTGAAGGAAGCTTTCTCACCTCAGGATACATTCAAAGCTCATCACTTTGGGAACAGGACAGGTTGTGAGGGAACCCAAGCAAATTCTGAGTGGTTGAATGGGAGACACCCAGAGGTCCCTTGCAGCCAATGTGCCTCTGAGCCTCTGAAACCAAATTACCCTGTCTGGAGCTCCCAGTGAAAGAAATGGCTGTGAGTCATGAGTGGTGATTAAGGACAGCTTTAGGTGCAGAGACTCAGAATAAAATCACAGAGCTCGCTTCTCTGCTTGTCTTCTCTCTGTTCATGCTCCACTTCTTGCCTGCTTATGCTGGGATGAAAACAAGCTTCCTTTTATCTCAATTCCTAGCAGAGCTAGAGTTGTCCCAGCAAAGGGAATGTGAGCCGGCTCTACTCCTGAAGTCTGTTGACATGTTGCTATAAAAAACCCCAATTATTAGGAGAGGAGGAAGAGAAAGAAAAGATATTCTGCTTTTCCATGCTGAAAACTTGGTGGGGTGTAATTGAGAGATCAAAACTACCTTGGCAAATAATTGGTGCCAGCTGGGAAGAATTAGCTTGACGTGTGAATCCCATGTTGAGTTTGTGAAGCCAGTCATGAGAAACCAAGTCCTTCCCTGGTAATCTGAAGGCACTTTGCAAGGAAGCCGTGGGGAGAGCATTCCCTGTGCCTTTTAATCAAGCATGGTCTTCACAGGTGTGTGTAACACATCCCCTGTGCCTCAGCTTCTCCCTGATGGCACTGAATTTCTGGTGTAAAGCTCCTGGGGAGTGTGGGTGTGATTGGAGGTGGGGATAGATCTTGGTATCCCATATCCACACCCACAGCCAGCAGCCTCTGCCCACCTGGAGTTATCCCAAAGCTGGGGAGTCCAGTAGGGCCTGTGCTTGTGGGTCTGTGCAGGGAGATCTTCATTTGGGGAGACCTTGGAGCATCCCTCATGAGACCCAGGGATGGGCTGCTACGGGGATGGATAGGTCCAGCCTCCCTCATTCCCGTAAATAAAGGGAAAGAACAAAGCTGAAAAGAGACGGCTTTCTGGAGGCAGCAGGGAGCTCCTGTTTTCTTTCCCCTTCATTAAATACTGTGTTTTCCTCTAATGAAGGGGCCATCCAGAGCAATAATGAAACTCTTCTCACATCTCAGTGCTTCAAATGACACTTCCTCTTCCCGCGCTGAGAAGAACCCAGGCTTCAGCAGCTCCGAGGGTGGGCTCCTTGCTGCTGCCTCGCTGCTTCTCTAGCAAAATAAAAGCAAAATTAGTTCCCCTCCAAGAGCTGCAAAGCACCCATGCAGGGGGTTGTTTCATTCATCCCTTCTCCTCCTACATCAATAATGCCTTAATCTCCTTCCCGCTGGGCTCTGCCGCGTGCTGCCTCGACAGAGAAGGGCAGCGTGGTGCTCCTGCAGGGCTTCAGGGCTGCACACAGGCTGCTCTGCCACTGTCCATGTTACCCAGCAGGGAGTCACCACTGGGACACACATAAATCCGACTGGTCAGCGCTTCACCTAAGGTCTTGGTTTGGTTTGGGGTGTGTTTCTATAGGGATATCATCACTGGGGTATACCATCCCCAGGTATAGGGAAATCTTGCATTTCCCACATTACCTGGCACCCCTGGGGACACCAGAGCAGCCTGGCTCTCTACAGCATTAACAAGTGTCCCCTCTTCTTATTAGGGGTGATTACGTCCCCTCAAAGCTCTGAGCATTCTCACTTCTATTAGAGCTTCAGCAGCTAGTGCCTGCCTCCTGAGAGCATCTGGGAGCTGCAGAAAATATGAACAAAAGCAATGCGATGAGCCAGAGGGTGCTTCAGGAAGAGTATGTGCCAGGTATCTCATCAGCTCCAGGCATCCCATCGGCTCCAGGCGTTTGCCCCTCAGGTAGTCTTGATTTTGCTCAGGATGGGGCAGCCCCTGTGCTGTGAGGATGGGTAGGGATGGCAGCAGATCCAGGAGTGACAGTGCAGACGCAGCGGATGGCCTGTAAGTGTCTCCTCATCTATCATCAACACGAAGTTCAATTACAGCCTATTGGGGTTTTCTCGATTTGCCAGTTAATTAATAAAATCTGCATCGCAGATGAGTTCTATTTACATAAGAGCTGAAGGAGGCAAGTCTTCATCTTAATAGCAGTGAATATTCAGATGTCAGATTAACTCATTGCTCTCTGCTTCAAATTGCTATTTACTTGGTTGTGTTTTAAAGATACTCTGGATTTCCACTTTCTTATTGTGAAAGAGGCAGTAATGGGATGTTTGTTTTCTTGAGCCCTGCTTGTTTCATTGAAACGACTTCCAATAAGCTGCAAAATTGGTTCTGTGTGAAGGGAGGACTCCCTGGTTAGAACAACAGGAGCCTAAAGGGACAGTGACAGAGACCTCTCATATCATGGACAGCAGGGAGCTGTGAGGGAAGGATTGCTGCCCATTCCTCGTAACTCGGTGTTTCTGAAAGCAGCCAAGCAGTAGGTTTGATACAGACAGAAGCAAGTCCCTCTTGCATTCCCATGGAGTGTGGTTTCCACGTGGGATTTAGCAAAGCATTGGTGGATGTTAAACCCCGTAAGCTGAGTACTGCTTCAAACTGATGGAGGCCCTTGAACCACAGACCACCAAAGATGGGAAGACCACTTTGTACCACTTTGCCCTGTTTCTCTTGATTACTTTGCATCTGCTGCAGCCACTGAATAAGCTGGGTGGGCCATTGGTCTAAACTATAAAGCCATTTCTACAACAATTTAGCTGATAATTTGAAGAAAAGGCCATACTGGGCCCTTTGCTCCTACAGCTGCTGGGAATCAAGCAGATACATCTGAGGAGGCCAGTTTGTAGGAACATCCTGAGTGGTGATAGGTTTTTATCTGCCTTCAGAGTTGTCATGAGCAGCATTTTAAGGTGATAATGCCACTAGCCAGCCCACTACATAGAGTAACACAGCACAGGAGAGAGCTTCCCTTTGGATGTAATCCACACCTGACCTTTGCCTGCTACTGCCTCAGCACTGTCCTTGTCTGATGAGCTTCTTGAAGGACTGAAGAATTAAGAAGTTGTGGCAGTGCCAAAAGAAATTAGGGAATGTGATTGGGAAGGAAACCTGGGAAATGAACCTTGCTTTTTAATCAACGTACCAAGCAAAGCAGGGCTAATCAGCATTAATCAAGTAGAGCACTGTTGTTAGATGGAGGCTCTGCTTTAGAATAGGGGGCTCTACTAATGACCCAGAAAAAGCAGGAGAGCCTTTCCAGCTAGAATTCCCTTGCCCAAGACAGTGATTGATCTACTGATCATGTATTGATCTGCTTTCCCAAGTGCACAGCAGCTTGGGCTCTGCATAATTCCTTCTTTTTGCAACAGAAGTGTCTTGTGGCCTCCCTTGGAAGTGACTCACATGGCAGCAACCACCAGCCAGGCAATAAAACAGCATCCAGTGGGAGCGAGGCATTTTTGTTTTCATTATTCAGACAGCATGTGGGTGTGTGGCTCTGCCCCAGCAGCAGCTGTCATCTCATGGCAGTACCCGCACTCTGCCAGAGCAGGAATTCCCTTGGAGAGCAGCCACCACCCCACAGAGACGCCCAGGTGGTGTGGGACAGGCTGAACACAGCGATGCTGAAACCACTTCCCTCAGAGATGATTTCAACTCAGCTCTTCCTGAGCCCAAGCTGGACACCTGCAACCTGAGGTACAGTGGAACAGCGGGGACAGAGAGGAATCTCCTTTTACCCGCAGGGTGCAGAGCCCGCCCCAGAGGGGCCATGGTGGCCGCAGCTACACAAGGCCTGAGCGAGCAGGGCACTGTCCCACAGGGTCTGCCCTCTTGCACCACGAGCTCCCAGCTAACATCCTCTGGCCAGTGACTCAGCCCAGCTACAGGACAGGTGGGCCAGGACCCATTCCTGTGTGACAATATGGATGAAGTCACCTGCCTCTGAGGAAAGCTTTTGGCTTAGCCCTCAGATGTGGGCTGTGCCACGGCCACTGGCCTACGACCAGAACCAGGCCTTGTTTATTTGGATAGCTACAGATCACGGGGCTGTAAAGCTGGATACACTCCTCCTGTATAGTGGGAGCCATTCCCACGTGAAACACTGGAGAAACTGAGGCAGGAACCAGTTAAAGGACTTGCCTGGAGTCAGTGGCAGAGGTAGGAGCTCAGGCTTTCTAGGATGTGTCACATCCCTCTCCACACCTAACGGGAGCCTCTAAGAATGGATCTCATGCTCTGAGGTCGTATTCCATGCTGCCTTTCAGCGAGGGATGGGGGTGCTATCTCTTCCACCTCCACAATTAATTGTTTACACAAGATTATTGTCAGTGCTGCTGAGCCTGGGCGTGTGGGTGATAACCTGGAGGCTCAGTGCAGTGGGGAGGCTGAGACATGCTCTGCTTTCCAGATGAGGCACCTACAATTTTTGGAGCCCTTGCTTCCATTATTAGGAAAACTCTCCCCCTGCCTTGCTGTCCCATGTTTGAAGTGCCAGGCATGAAAGCAAAGGCAAGTCAATCAGATGTGCAGAGGCCTACTGGAGATAATTGCTGGGCTCTCTCCAAGACAGCTGAGTCAGCTGGGGAGAGGAACATCATAGAAGTGATGTCACCAATTCCTCTGTGATCTCTTCTTCTTCCTGAGCAGAAATGGTCTGAAAAACAGCTTCTGATGAAGCCATGGGAGAAAAACAAAGTTGGTCTTAAGGGAGTTGGGCAGATGGGCCCATCATCTGCCAGAGGGGAAGGGAGGGCTCTCTGGGCACTGTGGGCAGCCATGGATGCGCTCAGGAGGCTTTCAAAAGGAACTGATGGGGAAGTCAAAATCGGGCTCTTTGCAGTGGAACACAGCAGGAGAATGAGCAGCAGTGGACATCCTGTGGAACAAGAAAGGTTCAGGCTGGTTATACATACCTGCTTCTTAGGTTATATGTACATCCTCCTTATGCAACACAAACTGATCGTGGGAGGGCAGTCCAGCAGTGGGACAGACTGTGCAGTCTCGCCCTTTGGAGGATTTTAAGCCCTGATAAGACAAAGCCCTGAACAACCTTGTCTCACCTCAAGAGCTGACCTTGCTTTGGGCAGGAAGTCAGACATAAAAACCTCCTGAGCTCCCTTTCCACTTGAATTATCCTCTGGCCCTAGGAACGCATCCTTCTCAGTGCCCAAGGGGACAGGGAGAGAGGAGGTTCAGAGACCAAAGCTACACACCAAAGAAAGCCCTTCCAGAAATATGGGGAGGTAAATACAGAGATGCCTTTGCATGGAAGAGGGAGTTTATTCATCACTGGAAATTTCTAGGAACAGACTGGATGCACATGGATCAGGACCATGTGGGCAGACTTAATGTGACCTTGTGTGCCTTCATGTGTGAGCCTTGGTCTCTGAGGTGACATTCCTGGTCTCCTGGCATTCCAGCACCAAGCTGGACCTTCCTGAGCTGGAGTGCTGCTCCTCTACCTTTCACCTTCGGCACTCTTGGGATCTTGGGGATATATTCCTTTCTCAACCTCACCTGACCTTCTGCTGCCACCCTCACCCGTTCTTGCCCTTCAAAACCAGCGCTGGCAGTGCCTTCTAGAAACATTCCCAGTGCTTGGTAGGAATCTCCATTTCCTTTCTTGACATTATCCTGGGGTCTTTCCTGGAATTTTCCTCATTTCTTTTCAAGAATTTCCACACTGCTTTCTAGGAATGTCCCAGCACATCTTCCAGGAATGCCCCACTGATTTCTAGCAATTTTGAAGCAATTTTGAAAACAATTTTTCTTCTTTCTAGGAATTTCTGCTTTGTTTATTCTCTGAATGTTTTTTTCTGAATTTCCCAGAGTTCTTTCTAGGAAGCTCCATGTTGCTTTCTGGAAATTTCTCAGGTTGTTTTCCAGGAATTTTTCCATAGCCTTCTAGGACTGTCCCCAGATTCCTTCCAGGAATTTCACATTTGATTTCTAGAAATTTCCTGATGTTTTCTAGACATTTTAACACAGAAGTTACTTTCCAGAAATCTCTTCTCTGCTTTCTAGAAATGTCCCAGGATGTTTTCCAATAATTTTCCTTTTCCTGAAATTTCTCCTCTGATTTCTTTTGAATTTTATCAGGATGCTTCCAAGTAATTTTTTGGGTTCCTTCCAAGGAATATCTCCATATGATTTCTAGAAATTCTCAGATTACTTTCCAGGACTTCTTAAGTTTCTTCCCAGAAATTTCCAAATTACTTGCTAGAAATCTCCCCTTTGCTTTTCCATGTCAATGTTGTTTTCAAGCCATTTCTTATGTTGCTTTCTAGAAATGTCCTAGTGTGCTTATCAAGAACTTTGCAAATACTTTCTCAGTTTCTTCCAGGATTCTCTGTAGGAAAAAAAAAAGTGATTTCTAGGAAGTTCTTTTCTTTCTAGGAATTTTATGTCACTTTGCAGGATTTTGCCTGGATGCTTCCAAGGAATTCTAAAAATCCCTTTTTGTTGTTTTACTAGATCCCTTCCTCCTTCCCACATCTTTTTGAGGCTGTTTTCCCAATATTGGCATGGAGAAGTGGCTGAGGTGGCTCCGTGGAGCCATCCTTTCTTTTTTTTCCCTCTGCTAACCCTTGTGTGGAAGTGTGCTTGTCACAACACACTGGGAACTATTTCCTGGCTGTGTTCTTGTCAGCACTGCCTTTTTGGAGTCCTCAGAGATGCACGGTTTTTTCTGCCACTGCTGCCTTCGAGCCTCCCTCCTGCTCCTAAGTGAACACAGATCTGCTGCTTGCTCAGGAATCCGACAATGTCTGAAGCCACTGGCAGTAACTCAGGGGACAAACCATCATTTTTGTCGTGGTTCTTGGGGTTCCAAGCTGATGCTGTGAAGACCAACATCATCTTCTGCTCTGTCTTAGCAACAGAACCAGTGCTGAGGGGGTCTCTCTTCTTGCACACAAAGCAGAGGTGGTTATTTATCACTTCAGTCATGTCCAAGCTGCCCAGGCAGAGTGGTCATAAAATGTGCTGGATCAGCAGTGTGGGTGATGAGGGAACCTCCAGTTCCTGTGCAATATGGTGCCATTAATCTCCTAAGAAGGTAATGTAGCTTCCATTGTAACACCTGAGGATGGAAGGTGGGCTGGAGATTTTAAGTCATTAGTGAAATCCTGGTGTTATGAAAGGCAATAGCAGATTGCCAGTGAGGAATCCAGAACTCACCCTACAGTTTCAAACCTTTGATGTGATGGTGACTTAGTGAGTCACCTTGGTTATGACCTTGACTTCCAACCAGCTTTGGGCCTTACCTTTCTCTCTCCTTGTCTCTGTTTGTGTCAAAAAGGTAGCAGATCTACTGAAGTGGAATTTTTTTGGGGGGGGGCGGGGTACAAAAATAACAGCTTTGACAAATATCTCAGTTTAAAAAAAGAGCCCTCAAATTCTTGAAAAGTCCCCCTTCGACAACCAAGATTTTTAGTCTTCTAATTTGAAACACCCTTGGTTCTGCAATTTAAGCTGATTATCAACAGCATGTTCAGAAGCTACTGAAACAAAACATTTTAATTGGCCCAAACCAGGTAGCTTTATTTTCATTCATTTTCACAGGAGCTTGGTATTTTGATCTTCAGCTTGACCAGGAGAGGAAAAAAGAAATCTCCAGAAGCTTTGTGAAGTAAACCCTTTTCCCAGTCTGCTCTTAGCACTAGTACGTGGAAGAAAGCCTCATGCCTTTGTGTCTTTGCCTGTTGCTGAGCTCACTAAAGCCGCCTCTCTTCCAGCTAAGTAAGAACAGCTCTCAGCTGGCTGTTCTGCAAGCAAAGACACACAGAGGTGACCTGAATGAAGCCTGTGCACACATCTCTTTCAGCTGATCTGTTGGCAGGTGCCATGGCCCAGTGCAGCAGGCAGGTATGCGGAAGAAGCCGCGTTTTCCCCCAGAAGGTTCCTAACCTGGATTTCTGAAGTGCTGTTGCTGTTTCCTCTGTGGGGAAAAGAGATAAAAGCCTGTCTTGCCTTTCCCCCTGAAGGTGCCTGTCCAGCTCCCTGCCAGCCTCACGCATGAGGGAGTGCAGAGTCCCCGTGCAGCGGGACCAGATGACCTTTTGTCGTACTCATCCGAGTGTGTGCAGTGCAGCTCTCGGGGCGAGCGTGGCAGATGTAAACACACAGCTCATCTGAATGCTGAGCCTTCCCCTATGAGGGAGAGCACTCAGGCATGCTGAGGGGCAGATATTTGTTTTCCACAGCACCTCCTGAGCTTTCCAATTAGCCAGGGAGATGGCGGTGGAGGGATCTTCCCTAGAAGCAGTCACACGAGCTCTGTGCTGTCCTGCACTCCCCTGCCATGGGATGGTTCAAGATGCAGCTCTTTCCAGGGAGGGAAGCTGCCAAATGCTCTGGAGGGAAAGCCCTCCAGCCCCAGCATGAGGACAGACACCTGACTGATGAAAGCCAGGTCTGCAGACCAGTGTCTGGTACAGATGTCCTGTGCTGGAGGGTCAGGAGAGCTGGGTAACTGCAGCAGGGAGGTTTCTGGTTCTTTGAGCTGCTGATCTTAGCAGTGCATTGGGATATTCACTGGGGAATATTAGGTGGGACCATTCCTTGAGCTGGTGGTATTCCATGTGGCACTCATGGAGGAGATTCAAATAGGACTTTGACTTGATATTGGACACAGTGGGTGGTATACCAGGTCTGTCAGCATGCCAGCTTTCTGCTAAGGTCATCCAGAATCTATTTAGCATAATTTGGCATTTCATAACTCTTAAAATTCTTTCCTATATTTCTCTAAATGACATGTAGAAACAAAGACTTTGGAAGGAGGAAATCATAATAATAACAATAAAAAGGGCAAGTTAACAACCTTTTAACAAAAATTATGCGCGGGGCTGCATGGCAGAGGGAGATACTCATCCCCCAAATGCTTCACTTAATATGGAAATAAAGGGCAATTGATCAGAGCCAGTCACCCCCACAGCGCTGAGCAAGGAAATGCCAGGCTGACAGTGTGGGGGAAGACACAACAGAAAGAGGCAGCTCTAAAGGTTTCATTGTAATGTTCCCCCCCTGTAGCCCTTTTTGCCTTTTATGTAGTGCCTCTTCTCTTCCAGATCGGCTCAGGGAACTGGCGCTGGCCTGGGGAAATGCAGCAGGCTGGGGAGGGGCTGTAGGCAGCATGTGAGCCTGCAGCTTGTGATCCAGGAGCTCAAAGCCACAAATCTGGCACAGGACCCCTGTGCCATTAAAAACTAGTGGTCCTCATGAATTTGCTCTTCACCTGAGACTGAAATGCCCTGACCCCAGAGGGTTTTCTCCTTGAAGCAGAACTTTGTATTTCATCGGTTGCTTTCAGACAACTTTTTTCAAATTTTGGGATCTCTCTGTGAGTTGACGACTCAAGGTCATGTTTTCAAACCCTCATGGCCCCAGAGGGAAGCTTCCAAGCCAAGTGATTGACTTCAGCAATGCCCATGCCAGTAGGAGCATCCTCTTGAGTGTGTCTGTACTGGGGGCAGCTTTGTAGCCCAGCCAAGGGCAGAGGTGACAGTGCTTAGCAGAAGCTTGACATCAGCTTAAGCAATGGGATTATCTGGGGATGAAGAGGGACAGGGAAGATGAATGGAAACGGTGAAGATCAGAGCAGGAGTGAAGGGAGAGGGAGGGCTGTGTGCTGTCTGAGGGGAGCCTGTTTCCAGGGACTGGCTGCAGCTTGGGACAGCGAACCAGTCCTGCTGTCACTCAGCTTCCCAGTACTGCTGTGGGTCCATCTCTCGGACTCCCTCCCTGAGAAGTGAGCTGCTGGCAAGCAAATGCTTTGTAAAAGGGCCAGAGAAATATGCTCTAAGTCTGTCTCTAGAGGCTGTGAGATACAGCCAAGGTGTTAGAAGGACACAGTCCCACGGTCCCTTCCCTCTCTGCCACTGACAGTCCCTGTGACCTCTGGAAACCTTCCTTTTTCTCAGCCTTGATTTCCCTGGCCTGAAAAACAGTGCTGATTACTCCACTTCCCTCTGCTTTCCTGGCTGGTTTCTACCAGTTTTCAAGAAGGCAAATTTGACAGAGGAATAAAGACTTTTTTTGACTGCATAGCAGCAGCAGGGCAAAGTTTATCTAACTCAGGGGGCCAGGAGGAGGCTGACAGGCAGAGAGCTGAGGAGAAGCAGGTCAGAGTATCAAACTGTGAATGACCTTGTTTTTTTTCCCCTCCCTGTTCCTTAATCCTGGCTATTAGTTCTTCTGTCTGGGGCACAGATGATTATTTCCAGAAACCTCAGTCATTTGGAAAGGAGCAAAACATTTTCATTGAACAGGGAGTTGCTCATGAGTAGAGAAAACAACCAACATTGGAACCAACTGGTCAGGTTCAAGCAGGTTGAGAGTACTGGGGAGTGATGTGACACAGAGTGAGTTCAGGGGACCTGCTGCTGTGCTTCACGCCTGGATGCCCAGCTCACATCCAACTGCAGAACCTCCCACTGGTGCTGCTGATAGCATTGCTCCGTGGAGACCAGTGCCTCAGCTCCGGGGATGAGGAGATCTTTGTGTCAAGGATGATGTTAAGTGATGGGGTTTTTTAAGGTGATGACTGGGGGTGGGCTTGTTTCCATTTTGCCTTGGTTGACAGCAGGCAGATGGTGAGTGAAAAGCAACTGGTTGTTGACTGTGACTGCTGTGGAAATGTTCAGCTTGGTCTTTCAAGAAGCTTCAGGTGCAGAGCCAGTGTCTTCCTTCATTTACAAACAATTGCAAACATTTGGGTCATGGGAGTGAGCAGAATTCAGTGACACCCAAACCAAGAGGAGCCCAGTGCGATCAACAATATGGGCAAAAGAGACATTTTTCCACTTCAAAACAGATCACATTTGATCTGTATTCTGGTAGCACACCATGGTGTCTCTGTGGAAAGGGTTTTCAAATCAGAAGATCACTTTCACGTAAATTTTAATATATTTTTGCAGAAATGGCAGCTCAGAGCAGAGCAGAAATCCATCCTGACTCCATCCACAGAGCAGCTCCTGGAGGCAGAGCAAATTCCCTCTGAACTGCTCACAAGACTGTACCTGCAGGAAGACAAATACTCCAGATGCAAATATGAGGGAAAATACAAAATTACTCAGGGCCCAGCTGAAGGTGTTCCACATGTTTAGTGGGAAAGCTGACACACGTGTGATGCCAGCAGCTGGGCCAGGACAGACTAAGCTTTGACGTGGAGGGTGCTCACCTGGCAGAGGAGGCACAGTGAGCAGGGATTAAACAGTCAACAGTGCTCAAAGGGGGCATGCAGGGCTCTGAGCACACCCAGGCTTTCCTTTATGCTCATGCTGAAGGACAGAGATTATCTTTCAGCAGTTTCTGGGAGGTTTGGTCTCAGGAAAATTTATGGGGTGGTGTCAGTGAGCAAGAAAACCAACCCCTGGCTCTAACACTCATGCCATGTAAAATATCATCATTTTTTTCCTGAATGAGGGTGAGGTGGGTGTTGATCTCTCTTTCCAAATAATGAGTGATAGAATGAGAGGAAATGCCTCAAGTTGTGCCAGTTACTCCCAGCATAAGGGAACCTAAGCAAGTGGGAGGTTCAGCTAGTGAAAAGTGTAGGCCGGTTCTCCAACTACCAAATAAAAGCATGGATGGAAAATGAATGCAAAAGGGGATAGTAACTTGGATCCAGTCAGCCTGTGGACAGTCTTAAAAGTAATCTTTTCACTTTCATCCCACTGGTTTTCTGAGGGATGGTGATGAAGGGGGTGTCTTACCCCACAGAAAACACAGCCAGGAATGCAGAGGGGCTTGTATGAAGCATCATCAGTATTTGTCTCCCAGTGAAACCTAGTTTGGAGGGGTCATTAAGCACAGAATTGCAAGGAGACATGACTTTTGCATGGTTTCTTGTGGCCATTTTGAAGTTGGTGATGCACTCACCAGGCACAGGAGTGGTTCCACACTACTTTTGATTTAGGGACCTTCTGCTCAGGTGTAAACTCAACCTAAGCCAGGGAGCAGAGACGTCTCCAGCTGGGATGGCACACCACCAGAGACTAAGGCTGCCCAAACCAGTTCTTAAAGCCAAAAAGTGCATTGCCTTAATCAGAACAGCACAGTGCATGTCCAAGGAAATTATGCTGCCTATTATTCATCTTATATAACGGAGGGGACAGTGGTGTTTCCTGGAAGAGGGACACTGAGTCCGTGACTGTGTGGGGAGAAGAGCCCAGCCTGACCAAGAGGCACAGAAAAACCATGGACGTGGGCCATGGCTCAGGCTGGGCAGCACCTCAGGGGAGGAACATGGGGTGCAAAAGGCCAGCAGGGCAGCTGCTCCGAGCCAGTCTGTCCACAAAGCCATAATGCAGCTTAGTGGTGAGAGCCCAGAATATCCTGCTTGTCCAGCGAGACACCCTCTCCAAATCGCCGGCGTGTTTATTTAAGGAGACACTAATTTCCTTCGGCCCGGCTTCCCTGGCTTCAGTGACCGAATAATCACCTGTCAAGTGGCTTACATGGTGACAGACTGGAGGAGGGAGCACAGAGCAGTGAGGAATCATCGCTCCAGGTGATTTTTAATATCCAGGAGGCGGTGGCAGACAGGAAAGTGATGGAAAAGTGTGGACACTGGCAACACATCTGTCAGGAGCTGCCTGTCCTGCAGGCAGGCAGATGGGCTTTTCAGCAGGTTTCATCAGGAGAGTAACCTGCAATATGGCATAAAAGGAGAGAGAAGCACCAAAGGGTGAAGACCTGTCCAAGGGGGACAGGGCAGCACAGTGTCCCTGCAGTCAGTGGGGACTCAAAGAGATTGTTTAATGTCTTCTTATGAAGAGATTGGCAGGAACTGGGCTGAATGAGGCCCAAATAATTGTAAATTTTATGTAGGTTTGTGTAAGAAGGGTGTTTGGACAGTGTTTGTGAGCTGGGGTACACAGCCTCCCTGCCCTCTTTGGGGGCAGGGGTAGCAGGAGGGGATTTTCAGAATGTGAAGATCTGCTCATGTAGATCTTGGCTTCTTGCTACTGGGACCTTTTTGACATAGCCAGCAAAAGGACTGGGATTAACTCACTCCCACGTGGGCTCAGTAATACCTTCCTTATCTTCAGGTGCTCCTTTGGGAGCTTTGTTCCAGTTTCCGGGTCTGGGTGGCTTTAAGGATCGTGCACGCCAAGCTCCAGTTCTGACGTGTCCTTGCAGTGCAGTGCAAGGTGCTGTTGCCAGGGTCTGTTCCTGCTTCCCTAATCCATAGCCTCAGCTGTGAGGTGTAAGGCAAGAGGACTGTGAAGGCAAAGTTCCCTGCATGCTCCCAGACAGGTGCCATGTTTGCTGCTTGTACCACGCTCCAGCTCAGCAGATAAGCAGTGTGTTTTGTCTATACAGGCTGTCCAAGATATGGCCCACGGGGAGCATCTGAACATTGGCTTTTAATGCAGCTGAGAGAAAGTGTTGCCCTGAATCCCAAAATCCAGTCTTTTGTTTCTAACAGTGGCTAAGCCACAGTGAATCTCTACTTACTCACTGCCATGGGATACCCTGAATTTGCCTGGCAAATATCAGAATGACCAATTCTATTGAGATATTCTTCCAGAAACATATAACCTCTTTTTTTTTTTTTTTTTTTTTTAGTGAACACCTCAATTTCTGCCATGACTTTGGGAGATCACAGCTATAATGTATTTCTTGTTCCCTTTCCAACCACCCAGGGAAATATGTTCACATTTCAGGGCTGAATGTACCTTGGAAAGAGATTTTCTATTTCATTACCCTACTCAGCACCTCTGAGAAGGTATGATAAGAAGTGAATTCTTCCCTCACTCTTATTCTGGCAAGCAATAAGATATGAGAAAGAAAAAATCTGGAAACACCCCTTGCTACTTTAGATTTATTTTTACTTGTCTCTCTGGGCCTGATTTATCATTTTGCCTTAAATGGGTTGTCAATGGACCTGACATCGGCACCTGCTCTGCTCCTCCTGTTCAGATGCTGGGGGTCACTCCACCTCTGCTCCCAGCTCACTTTCCCTCAGGAGCATCCAGGCTCTTGGTGCTCTCTGCCACCCAGCCTGCTTTTGTTTCCAACTCAGTTGTGATCAGCAAATGCACAAATATAGATGTTAGCGTGACTATTTACTGAAGGGATTAAGTGCCCTTCCACCTCCCCTTTTTTTGGTTACTTCTATCCCATTACCTGATATAGCTCCAGTTAAGCCCCTTTCACCAGTTACATGGGTGCTGTCCTGCCCCTCACCTGAAAGCAGGACCTGGACCTTGACCTCCAAAGCTGGTTTTTCTCCTTTGGGAGCTGGAAGAACAAGTGTGTTTTTATCCTCCTCCTGATCCAAACCTGAATTGTCTTTTTCTTCAAATAAAACTTCCCAAACTGTCCCCTACGTGGAGAGCAAACTGAGCTGGTCCCAGACAAGAGATTCTTCTGGTGGACTGGTGTCAGTGTAACAGCTTCTTGCATCTGTGTCCTGCTGGTGCCATTAGCACTGAAAAATATTCTTAATTACATCAGGATCATGTTCCCATGGCCTGCAGACAGATGATTCTAGGGAAGGCTACAGGCACCTCACCTTCTCCAAGGGCCCTGACATTGATTTCTCCAATGGGAAGGTTGCTTTTTTCCAATTTGAGAAATTGGAATGCCTTGTTCCCTGAATGTTTGGGGGCTGGATGGGTCCTCCTGGCTCAGAAAGGAATTTTTCCTGAGTTTTGATGTTACTGTACCAAACAGCTCCAGTGCTGCTCTGAATGCATCACTGTATAAATCAGAGAGATGTGGGTAGGAATAAAGGGACTGAAAGATGAATGAAGGGGTAGAGGCATCAATAGAAACACGAGTGTGGTGCAGACAGACCAAAGTCTTTCAGTGTGTTACAGGGTCTCTTGTTCCACTTCAGGGTCTGTTGGCTGGGACCTTGTCTAAGACTCCAGAAGTAATGGGGGGAAAAGCTCACAGAAGGATTTGTTCAGCTACCATCACTGTATCTCTGTGTTTCTCTGTGTATACCTAAACCCTGCTGCCTGTAATAGGATCTGGCCAAGGGGAGGGTGTTCTGACCCTGAGCAGATCACACATTCCTCCCCAAAGCAGCTGCCTTTCTCTCAGGTCTATTTCTGTCCTCTGGTGTCCTTTCATCCCCACTTCCAGGGGATGCTCTGACTCTGTTTTCTGCTCTTCTTTGTCTTCTTTTTTTTTTTTTTTTTTTCCCTTGGTACTAAAGAAGCATTTTACTTTAAAGTGAGAAAACAGGGGTGAGCAGAAAGGTTAAACCAGTGACTCTGGCACCTAGTGAGAAACCCATTCCCATCCACACTGGGGAGTGTGTTATTCTGACAGCTGTTCCAGGTTGCTTCACTTCCTCATTCCCTCTGGGGAGCAGGCAGTATTATTAGATTTGCATCTGGTTTGCAGATGATTTTGCACATCTTCCCTCTGGAGCCTGTCTCATAAGGTTCTTCATAGCTCCCAGCTCGCAGAGTGACAGGAGGGACTGTGCACTGTGCAGTGCCACACAACAGTCAGGGGGCTCAGGGTCACCAGCTCCAGGCCCTTTCTGCTGTTTGGAGTGTCTGACATGGGGAAAGAGAGGACTTGATCCTAAGCACCAGTCCCCCACACGAGCTTAGCTCTAGGCAGTGGATCCAAAAGCTTTTGAGGAGACCTAGGTGTCTCCTGGAAGTTGTGTTTGAGTTCAGACCCCACTGTCAGCAGGTTTTTGATTTGGGGGCACAAGTTCTGCCTCTTTTTTTGGCGGGAGGGGAAATAAGACTTTTGGCAGGGTTTGGGTGATCCAGCTGTTGGGGAAAGCAAATTCTAGGAAACAGTCCTGGGGAGAGGCCAATGACAAATGACAGCATACAAGAAGTGCCGGGGTGTTCATCTTAGGGGCAGCCGGTGGCATGTTGGTTCCCTTGCATCGTGGGGTCAAATTAATCTGAAAGCATCTCCTTGGAGCTGCCATTAGGGGTGCTCATGAGGCACGGACTGCTGTCTGTACACCCGAGCCCTGTCACCCGCCAGAAAGGGGGATGACCGCACAGCCTGACTGGGGACGGAGTCCTCAGGGAACATCTGTCAGCCCTACCCTGCCTGCTCACGAGGGTGAGGAAGCGTCACCTGCCCCCTGTGCCCACACCAAAGCTCCACCCGGGGTGCGGGAAGAGCTTTTTGGCTCTGCAGCCTTTGTGGTGTGGCTTGCAGCTGCAGAAAGACTTATCTTCCTGGTCACCAGGCTTTAACAGGGCTGGAGCTTTGCTCCTTCGGGTTCTCAGCTGTTCACGCCACTGCGGAGATCAGACCGTGTGCTCTCCTGTTCCCAGCTCACCACTTCAGTGCAGAGGCTGCTGCAGCTGTGGAGCTGCAGCTTTTTCAAGGCAGACTCTCCCTCAGCGTCTCTTACTTGCACCCAGCGGAGTTTATTGCTCACAGGCTCTCAGGTCTGAGGCTTTGCTCTGATTTTCCTCTCCACAACCCCCCACCGGGTGCTTTCTGGTCCCTCCCCAGCTCAGTCTGTAATCAGATCAGCTCCCCGCAGGGATCCATGGAGGGACACTCAGTGTCTCGCTGATTGGTTTTGTTTCAACACAGGCTGATTGTGAAGAGGTGTTCTCAGGGCTGTGTGGTAGCTCTGCCTTTGGAAAAGGAAACGCCTTGCTACTTCAGCTGTTAATCACGGCCCTTTGCTGATGAGCCCTGGCTCAGCTTTGCACAGAGGTTTTTCTTTGGAAGGTTTTTATTCCAGGTGGTGTGGGTTGGGTTTTTTTTTTGTGTGTGTGTATGTATTTTTCTGTTCCCCCTCCAGTCGGAGGCTGCAGGAAGAAACAAGAAAAGGGGTAAGCATCAACCTGCAGCCAAACATCTTAGCTTGACTTCCATGGCCAGACTCCTCCTTTTGGAGGATGTGACCCTGGGGCTGACTTACTATTTTCTTCTTGCTTGCATTTTGAAATGGCTCTCACCTGGGACAAAGTTGGTCACCTTCTTAATGATTGTGTTGCAGGTTTATTTGGAGCTCATCTGTTGTAAGAGGTTTCAGTTATCCAGCTGCATCTTGACTCTGGTCCTCTGCATTTTCTGTGATCAGCCATACTTCCATCTGCCATGCAGAGGCACCACGCAGTGATGACAGCAGTGGTGAGGTATGAGCTCAAGCTCCAGATGGGTAGAAGTTTTCTGGCAGGGTGGTTGAGCTCAAGATCCCACCTCAAGGCTGGAAAACGTCTCGTGGTGTTCCCCGTGTCAGGAACCTTCTTCTTGCCCTGGAAACTTTTTGGTCTTGTCAAGGGCTGTAGAAATTCAGTTTCCTGTGTTCCCCAAAGGGAGGATGTGTTCATCTAAACAGACTGTGCTCCCTGCTCAGTTTCCAGGCAATTGTGTTCCCCTCATGGGCTTTCCTGTTGTTTGAGCCAACAGAGTCCAGGCCTTCTCCCAGAGAGCTCAGTCTCCTTTCTGCTGTTTCTATAGCAACGTCTTATCCTAAAGGAGCCTGAAATCCCTTTGTAAACACAGCTTGAGGATGTGCCCACAAACACATGGAGGAGGGAGGATGGCAGGTGCCCCAGAGCCCAGAGGGGCACCCAAAGGAAGTCAAGAGTCATCTTGTGCCACTCTGGTTTTGCAGGCAGATTGGAGATATTTCTTTTTGCCAGCCCAGTTGGTGTTTTAATAACTCTGCAACTGTTCTGCACTCACAGGAAAAGGGTCAGGAGGAGGCCTGTGGTGCCTGTAAGCAGCTGTGGCTCTGGGCTACTGGAAGACCTTCATGGCTCACAGCCCTTGGCCTCCTCCTGGCAGCCCTGCACATAAGAAGCCTTGATCCAGCATGCCTGGACAGCAAAGAAGATATTCCCTTGAATTTAATAGGGATGGCCCACATGTGACACGAGCAGGGCCCAGCCTGCTCTGCCTGAGAGATTGTGCATCCAAGCACGAAGTGCCATTGGAATGCAATCAGGGGTCAGTGAACTCAAATATGGTCCTTTATTTGTGATGGACCATATATCCTTGTTGCTCCCCTGGTTAAATCCAGCATGGATCACAATTTCTTTGAATACAGCTTTGCTGGTGCTCCCCTGCTCCTCAGTGACCCTGAATGTGGCTGAGACACTGCCTGACCAGTGTGTGCTGAATGCACTTACTCATTGTTACTGTTTTTGTCTGTGATGGCACACGAAGGCACCCAGGGTGGTGGCAGTGTGAACAGCAGATCAGACAGGTCTGCCCTCAGGATTACAGAGGTTCATCTTGCCTTTGGCCATAGTGGGATCCTTGAGTTCCTCAGTGGCCCTATAGACTTTAACTAGTCAGGGACATTTTCCTACCCTTACCTGTGGATTTTTGTCCTGGAATTTTCTAGAAGAAATCTCATGGCATAGAGAGCACGTCTTCATATCTCCTGCCTGGCATAGATAAATTCCACGAGAAGAAAAGCTTTCTGGTCCCACATCACCACTAGGACCAGTAGGCAGTGGATGGACACCCACAATATGTTTCCAGAATGGGTTTCATGAGGCAGTACAGAGCAACGGATTTTCCCCAGCATGCAGGCATTCCAAGCCATCTGGAAGCTGGAATAAGTGTTTGATGATGAAAATGTCAGAAAAACACACCTATGGAGGTGTCAAGTTCTTCTGTCCCCAGGCAGGCGTGGTTGACCATACATGTGGGTAAGCTGATGGGATCCTTTCAGAGCCACCCAGCCACAATCTCTTCTCAACAACTTTGCCCTGCAAGTCCTCAAACACTGACTGTACTTGACTTTAATGTGTCAGTGGTACATCCTTCTGAGGATGTGCTTCTGCCTGTGCCCAGCTCTGTCACAACACCAATTGTGTGAATGATTCTGAGGATGTGGAAGTCGTGGTTTAGCACTTAATCAATTCCATTAAAAGGAGCAGAGGAGTTGGGTAGCAGAGGAACACTGAATATCTATGGTGTCAAAACACAAAACAATTGGAATGAAGTTATGCTGATTATTCATGTATTAATTGGAAAAAAGACAAGCTCTGGAGGTGGCTCTGATTGCTAATTCCCCTCCTGAGACAGGCACAGAAAGGTCTCTTGGAGCGAAACCCACCCCCTGGGAAGCCCTCCCTCAGCCTAAGAGAGGGAACATTAATAACACAAACCCAGAGAACTTCTCCTGGGGTTAGTGTGACTGTTTAGGCAGGGTGAGGTGGCAATATCTTATCACATGCTTTTTTTCTGCTTCCCTTCCCAGGTCTGTGTGGAAACAAGAAGCTGTCTTGCTGACACTTGAGCATCAGCCCAGACACTGTCACCATCTGTTCAGCCCTGGAATGGGGTTGGGAGTCTTCGCAGATGGGGGCAGAGAGCTGATGGTTAGACATAAACCAAGAGCTGTCACCTCTGCAGGTGAAAAGATTGTCCTCATGCTAGACTGAAGCATCAGCCCTTGCCAGGCAGCCCTCGCTGCAGGGAGCCTTGTTTGTTCCTAAGATCTCTGCCAGCTGTGAGGTGCTGGGAGGGGAGCAAGGTGGAGAAGACACGGTTGTTGCTGGGAGACAGGGAAAATGACAACGGTAAAAGTCACTTCCCTGGTTTGTTGGTTTTGTTGTGTTTTCTTTCCCCCTTGCAGACTTGTGTCTCTCTGTAACTGTGAAGAACAGACTCTGAAAGCCAAAACACAGGAGGAAGAGTGGTGTGAAAATCCTGGCCTTAAAGGGAGCGTGATTGTTTCGGTGACTTCATTTATTTTGCTACTTTACTCCAAGGGTGTGCTGCTGTGCAGCTTAAACCCTGGCCAAAGTTCAGCTCAGTTTTAAGCCATTGGTGTAGAGATTGATCTTTAATTCCCGCTCCTTCTTCTTTATAATTGCCTATTGCCAGTCCAAACAGCCTGATGCTGAGACCTGCTTCACCCCAGAGGTGATTTAGGCCCTTGGGGTTTCTCACCATGAGTAAGATGGTCAACCCTTGATCAGTGTCGTTTGTGCACAACACTCAGCAATTTGGTGTGGGTCAGGGATTAAACTGCTGGGCAGGGTGAAATTGTTCCTTCCTGCCACCACTGAAGGGACAGGGGAACCTCAATTATGGCAGCAACAACTGAGATTTTACTAGAGAGGGTAGTTATGGAGGTCTTGATCTGCCTCACACAGACTGACATCAGGGCAGCCTTGCTTTCAACAAGCAGCATGTAAAGTACCAAGAGCAATGCCCCTCTGCCTACTAAAACAGATTATTTGCCTCAGTAATGAAGGAAGAAAATGTGAGCAAGAACAAACTGCTCCAGATCTGCTGTTTAGCCTGTGCACGTATGTTGCTGAACAGAGTGAGCAGCCTGGTCACAGGTGTGTGGGAGTGGGCTCAAGTGACAGACCAAAACATGTGAGCTCCAGGTAATGGATGGAGAGCTCTCCCTGCTCCTCAGGGAGTGTGAGGAACGAGGACTCTTGGCTGAATTGTGTCCGTGGCTTGGACTGAATTCAGCTTTCCATGGGAAACCCTCCCTGTCCTTGCCAGCCTGGCTGCTTGCCTGGGTCGGTGCCTGGGTGATGGATAGTGGTTTGGATGTCACCCAGGCAACAAAACCTTGCTGCTGTGCTCCTGGACACGCGGCACTGCCTGTGGTTGTGCGTGGAGACTCATATTCCCTGCTCTTCCCCGTGGCTCTTGAAGGACATGGGCAGCTCTGACCTCCCTGGAGGAAAGTTAATGTGCTTCCCTGAGCAGCCCACAGAAAAGCAACAGTCCTAGGGACAATTATTTGAAGAGTATGGAGGGATGAAATGGAAAGCCTTTGAGAGTCAGCGCCCAAACAGGTGTGACTGGGAAGTGTGGCGTTAGCAGCGGAGCTGAGCTCTGTGTGTTGGAGGAATGACCATGAGGAGGGATGGTCGATTGCTCAAACCAGCTCTGGGTCCCTTGAGAGGAGCCCGGTGCAACTGCAGAGCTTGGGTTGAGGTGACCAGTTGCCCTTGTTCAGCCAGCCCAGCCTGGAGGGCCTGAAAACCCCTTGGGAATCTCTCTGGGACATGGGATGTGTCAGTGCTTGTATCAAACCAAGGCTCTGGGAACTGCCTGCTGGCAGTGCTGTGACATGACAAATGGGGACAAAGAGCTCAGGCCCAGCCTCCCCTGGGTCCTGTAGCTTGGTGCTGGCTCCATCCTGGACCAGGGAACCAACGAGGGCTTAAAAAAGCCCACACCCTGTCTTTCTGTGTTTTCCTGGGGTCTAAAGGTGGGGATGGTGTGCTTTCCCAGGGTGCTCTCTCGGATCTGGTAAGACGCTGATCTGTCCCCATGGGCTGTCCAGCTGGGTGTTCACTGGGTTTCTGCCTGTCCCTCTGCCTGTCCAGTGGCACATGCACAGACTGAGGCTTCTAGCAGCCTCCACCTCTCGAGCCCTGTGGGTTGAAATAAGCTGACCAGTTAAGGAGTTACGAGGGTGGGCTGACCCACTGATGGGTACATGTGGTGTTCTGTTGCCTTTCTTCAGAAAACCGTGTTAATAACAGTAATAAAGCCTTCAGCTTTGTTGCTCTGGTGAGGTATCAGCATGCTGTCGGGCTCTGATGGTAAAACACTTCAAACCAAGTGAGCAGAAAGTGATGGGCCTGTGGAGAGACATACGTTCCTGCTCTATTATTTTTATTGCTCTTAATAGCAGTGTTTTTAAAAGCCCTCCATTTCCTGATCACACCTTTAAGAGACAAAAGCTGGTCTCCATGGAGGGGGAAGGCAGGGGCAGAGACCTGGAGGAGGCAGGCACAGGCACAGCCTCTCAGGCAGTGGCTGTTTAGGCCCCGTGACTGCGGGCAGAGCAGGATGTGCTGTGGAGATCTATCTCAGTGTTCCCAAGAAACCACTTGCTTTGTGCTTCACCCTCCCTGGCTGCTCTGAGCAGGGTGTGCTGTGGGAGCCCTGCCACACTCGATACCCCATCTGTGTCCAAGCTGCCTGGAAGAGCATTTTGCTCTCAGCAGGGCAGCCATGGCCCATCTGGACTGATTCATAGGCAGAAGGAGCACCTGGGCTGGTTTCTTCGTTGTCTTCCCCAGAGCTATTGTTGACACCTCTCTCTTGAAGCACCAAGATCTTGGGAGCCAGCTTAAGTTCAGCTAGCATTGTAGATTGGGAGAGGGAAAGGGTGCATTTAACCCCTGCTAACCCCAGCTCCTAATCAAAGCAGGAATGCAGGGTGCAGCCAGCCCCCCCCCAGCAGTTTGATGGAGTAGGATGCCTCTAAAATTGTATCTTTTGCTGAGAGTTGACAAATTTCCCTCTGTCAGGGGTGACCAAATGATTTGGCTGAGCCAGGGGCTGGGGTCCCTCACTGTAGTGTCACTCCTACACTCATTGATACACAGAATGTGGCCCAGGGGCTGTCACTGGGGTAGGGTGGAAATCTGCTCTGTGCTCAGAAATCCTCAGAAGCTGCAAAATCAGAGACACTTGGAGATATCAGAAGGAATCTGTAATGCCAGTGCTGAGACTTTTGGCATGACAACGTCCACTTTTAAGAATTAGAAAAAAATGTCCCCCTGAGATGGCAGTGGGGAGTGCACCTGGCCCCGGGCTGGTGATGAATTGCAAATCACTGGTGTTTTGTAACAGGACAGCTTCTTGCTTATCCTGCAGGAAGAGATATCTCTCCTGCAGATCAGAACAAAATAGATTGAAGTAACAGTTCAGATGAAGGAACCTGTCCACCCAGGGAACCCTGCAAATTGCTCTGCCATCTCCCTGAGAGAACAGAGGGATACACATGTATTTGCTGTCCATTTCCAAAGAAAATGCGATGCAGTGAGGTTTGGAGGCAGAGAGATGGAGTTCAGAAGCGCCCTGCCTGTGTGGGTGGAAGCGCTGACAACCAGGAAACCTCCAGTCTAATAGAAAATGCTACCTGATGCATTTAATGACAGGGAAATCTGGGGTTTCAGTGCCTGACAATCAAATGCGTGTGCCTGTGTGGATGGATTGAGGCTGCTGAGCAGGGTCCTGATCCAGCAGCTCCTGTGTGCAGGTGAAAGCAAGATCTGCTGAGGGTTTAAAGCTAAGCCATGCCTAAGTGATGGTTTGAGCTGAACTGACTGTTATAAGTGGGGGAAATGGTCCAGCCTTCCCCAATAAATTCAGGATACTTCCTTTCAGATTCATTAGTAGAGGGGTCCCTGTCCATCCCAAGCCCATCTTTATTTGCAGCACAGCCCCAGGGTAGTGCTGTGCCTGGGCCAAACTGTCTTAGCCCAAAATGCAGCATGATCTATGTGACCTTTCCAACCTTCATGGCCTACAGCCAGGGTGTTTCACTCTTTTTTTTTTCCTGCTAGCCAATGCAAAAATGATCGTCCTTTGCTCTGCAAAATGCTCAGAGCACCAGCAGGAAGAAAGAAACCAGTTTAGTCTGAATGGAGCAAGGAGGAAAGGGAGAAATGAAAGGACATGTCCCTGGCAGTCTGCGAGCTGGGTTGGTTTCAGTGATCAAAGGTGACATTAGAGCAGTGCTGGGAGAGGAGCTGCTTTAAATAAGTGGGTTTCATCTTAATTGCATCTTTCTAAAGCCAGTGTAGCTGTTGTGCAATGAAACCTTTCTGAGCCAGAGTCTGATTGAGAGGATGGAACAAAAGAAGGAGAAGGGGAAGAGCGTAGCCATGTCCCCAGCTTTTGGTGAGGAGGGCTGGAGGAGGCTGAGATTTGCCAGAGTGTGGTGGTGTGTGTGTGTCTGGCACTCTGCTGTGCTGGGGTCTTGGTGTTGAGATCTCCTTGGGGACAGCTGTCAGGATGACAGACCCAAAAGAAGAGCAGTAACTTCTTCAGGAAGTCTCCAGAGGCTGCAGGTAGCCCAGGGGGATTTCTGTCCCATGTCACAGCTGTGAAGGAGACAGGATGAGATCAATGGTGACTCTTCTGCCTGCCCAGGGCCTGACTTGTGGAGCTGCCACATCCATAGGAACATGGAAAGGAATTTGAACCAGCCTCTGCTGGCTCAGCGCTGAGGGTCCCTGCTACCTCCACCTGAGGGGTCAGGTATCTCAGTGTCCAAAATTCCCTGTCTGAGAGTCAGAGGCACAGCTCTGTGGTGATCAAACCACAGCCTGAAAGAGGCTCACATCTGGGATGGGATTGGCTTGCCAGATCCCAGCGGCGTCCTGGAGAGCCCTTCCCCATCTGTGAGCAAAACCAAGTGGGGACAACAACAGAGCTGAGGATCTTTGATGTCCCCAGATGAGGGAGTTGGCCACACACCATGGCACTGGTGTTTTATCAGCTGAAGCCAAGCAACCCTAATGAGCAGCTGATTAGTATAATCACAGCTTCACCTGTTCATCAGCAATGGAGCATTTCCTAATCAGCCACAGGAGGGGCCCTGAGAGGGGTCCAAAGTCAAGGAATTGGAAAAATAACTCAGCAGGCAGGAAGGGGACACTGGTCTTTGCAGGTGTTGGACACAGCTCCATTTCCTTTTTGCTGTTGTTTGGGTACCCTTTAGGTCTGGTGGCAGCCTGAGAGCATTTGGTCAGAGAGCACTTCTGCTCCTCTAACACATTGGTTGGATGGTTGCATCCAGAGGGTGTTGGTCGATGGCTCAGAGTCATGATGGACATCAGTGACAAGTGGTGACCCCAGGGGTCAGTGTTATTTATATCTTCATTAATGACATAGAGGAAAGGGTTGAGTGCACCCTCAGCCAGTTTGCAGATGACACCAAGCTGAGTGGTGTGGGTGACACACCTGAAGGATGGGATGCCACCCACAAGGACCATGGAAATCTTATGATTAGCAAGACCAAGTGCAAGGTGCTGCTTGTGGGTTGGGGCAACTCCTAGTATCAATCCAGGCTGGGGGATGGACAGATGGAGAGCAGCCCTGCTGAGAAGGGTTTGGGGGGGTTGATGGGTGAGAACCTCTGCTATGAGGAAAGGCTGAGAGAACTGGGGTTCTTTAGCCTGGAGAAGGCTTCAGGGTGACCTAATTGTGGCCTTTCAGTACCTGAAGGAAACCCACAAGGAAGATGGAGAGGGACTATTTACAAGGGCCTGTAGTGACAGGACAAGGGGGAATAGCTTTATACTGACAGAGTAGGTTTAGACTGGATATTAAGAAGTTCTTTACTGTGAGGGTGGGGAGACGCTGGCACAGGTTGCCCGGAGAAGTTTTAGATTCCCCATCCCTGGAAGTGTTCAAGGCTGGGCTGAATGGGGCCCTGAGCAATCTGGTCTAGTGGAAGGGTGTCCCTGCCCATGGCATGGGAGTTTGAACTGGATGATTTTTAAGGTCCCTTCTAACCCAAACCATTCAATGATTCTATGATTTTTGCTCAAGATGTGTGTGTAGTCAGAAATGGGAAATGCTTTGCCTGCTGCAGGAATGCAGCTGTCCCAGGGAGCAGCTTGACATTTCACATCACCGAGAAGTGCTTAAGAATTGCCTCAGGGTTCAAGCCATAGCACAGACCGGGCAGCCTCTCTGTGCCTCAGTTTCCCCACTGGATTTGATTGCTCCGAGAAGTTCCCTAGAAAGCGCCCCTTCAGCTGAAACCACCAGACCTCCCACACTTTATAGCTGCCGTGGCGGGGAGCCCTAAACTGTGAGGCCCCTACACTGTGCTCTGGGTCTTTTGTGCCAAAGCTCAGCTGAGAGGGAAGGGCTGAGCCTTCTTCCCTAAGAGAAGCTTCCCGTGCCTTCACCCTTACACAGAGGCATCTGCTGTGCCCTCTGTTTTTGCCTGCCTTTGGCTTTCAAGCCCACTTGTCCTGTGCTCTCCCGCTCCTCAGCCCCGCACTGTGCCTCCTGCCAGCCCGGCTGTGCCGCCGCGGGAGCACAGGGACGGTTGCATAAGCCACTCTCTGTCCTCCAGCCCGCTCCTGCATCGGCATTCATGCTGCACAGCCCCTATTATTGGGCTTGCAAATGACACTAATTTCCCTTCCCAAGCCCTCCCTATAATTTAGCAGCAATGTCCTGTACTCAGATATTATTAGCCGTGTCTTACGTGAACAGTTGCCCTCTTTCTGTTGGTGGGGGGAGATAATGAATTTGATAGGGACTGCAGACCCATACCAAGAGCCTTTGTCTTTGTTTTTTAATTGACTGGGTTGAAATGGCATTACACAGGCTGTGCTTCAGCCAGCCTCCTTCCTCCTCATCTGTCACCATCAGCTCAGAGGGGATCCCCAGACCTCTGCACTACAGGAGCAGGATGTCTCACGAAGCAGCCAGCGAAGGCAGTGGACAGAGGGCTTTCTAAGCTTCAGGTAGCTGTGATCTATTTCAAGTCCCTTCACTCCTTGAGAGGCTCAAATCCACCCATCTCTTTTGTTATACCCCGTTCCTTTAAGATTTCATTGTGCTGGGCTGGATACAAGGTGACCTTGAACCTTGGGCACACCACACATACATCTGAGCGTGTTTTGTCAAGAGCAGAGAGGAGAAAGAACTATGAAAAGATGAGCTCCAGATACACTGACCTGCCCCAAGCCAGGGCCATCCATGCTGTGAGTAGCTCAGCCCATGCTGTGCTGCCTTCCTGTCCTTTCCTGCCCATGCCTCCTCTCCAGCCAGTGCACCCTTTCCAGTCCAGGATGGGTAGAAATACAGGGAATTTCTGGTGGCTCCACAGCCATATAATAATTCATAGCTTGGCCTATAGTTCCTCCTGCTCCATCACAGATCAGATGTATGTGAACAGATAAATGCAGTCAGTGTCCCCACTTTCCAAGTGACACTTTGTCCCTGCCCCAGCAAGCAATAAGGTGGCCATCAGAGATTTCTACTCCAGCAGACTGGTAACTACGATGCTTCTCTAGTTCCCATCAAGGAAAATAACCTCCAACCAGCAGGCAGGAGGAAGCAGGATTGTCTCCTGCAGTCACAGGATGCCCAGGTGTGGGGTCTGTATCCCAGGCTGCTGTAGTCCTCTTTCATCTTCTGAGCACACTTGGAGACCATATAACCATAGAACACCCTGAGTTGAAAGGGACCCACAGAAATCCCCAAAGTCCAACTGCTGGCCCTGCCGCAGTTTTGCACTTGATGTCACTCCTGTGTTTTGAGGCTCTCCTGCCTTAATTCACTGGCCATGGGCAAACTCTGCTGCTGGATGTGGACAAGGGCAAGACCCAGCCCCTGGGGACTCAGGGAAGGAGCAGCCCAGGAGAGAGTGGGAAGCTGAGAGGTGCTGGGTAGGATTTCTTGGTTAAGAATTGGAGAACACTGCTGGAAACACAGCTTTGTTTCCCCAGACACTGGAAAGAGCACATTTTCCTTCCTCCCACGTCGTCACCAGGAGTCTCACACTGGCCACAGGCGAGGCATTGATGCTCCAGCTTTGTTAATTTTCTGTGCGTGCTTGTACTCGGCAGTGCCATGAGTTTGTGAAAAGGATTTGCATGTGGCTAAGTAAACATATTAGAGATTCAGTCTATAGAGGAAGGCTTAGAAGATCATCTTCTCTTGACCCCTCTCCTCCTGATTACTAGCCCTCCCTTGAGCAGAAGCTCAGCTCTGCAGCAGGGATCACAGATGCTGGCTTTTTCTCAGCTCAGTTTCTGCAAGAATATAATATTTCTGCCAATAATTAAAGATAAAATCCAGGGCTTTGCTACAGGCCATCTCTGCTGGTGACCCAGGAACTTAATCTGAAGCTTAGCAAAGGTTTTGCTAATTTTAAACCTGGAAGTGCTATTGGGCTGGGCTCAGTAACAGAGGGAGGGAGAAAGCCCAGACAGACTGAGTCGGATCAGCTTGTGCTGTCATTTCTTCTGGCTTTGATTCAGTTCTCCTGGGAAGACACCCAGCTGGGCCCTGCTCCTTCTCCATGTCACCTGAGGTTGATCCACCAGCTGGCTTCAAAGCTTCAATGCTGGCAGAGATCTCTTTGAAATATTCTGTGTTCACCCGAGAATATAAAAAATGAAAGGAAGAGAAGGAAGAAAGCAGAGAGAAGTAAAGCTCTGTGGGCTTTTGGAAATGTGTGATGGATGCTGCTCCCTGCCAGCTGTGTGCTGGATCAGCTGTATAAATCCTGGGGGCTTTGAGAAGATCCACCCACCTGTTCTTGAAAGGATTCGGGTTGGGGAGAGAGAGCAGAGTGCCTGGAGAGGACAGCACCAAGCACTGGTGCCACCAGAGCCCTTCCAGGACCTGCCAGTCGTTGAGGTTGCTCCTGGCACTCGGCTGACAGGACGGGACTGGGACGGTTTGGTTACAGGGGGTCGGGCAAGGACCAGGACTGCAGGGAAGAGGCACTGATGCCAGGAGCCGCTGTTGGGAGTTTCCGTGCAGTGCAGTATCGCAGCTGTTGATCTCTAGCGTCTGGCTGAAAGGATGTGGTGGTGATGACAGCTCCTCTTTCCTGGCCAAGATCCTTCTGGGGGGGTGGATTAGCAGTGGTTTCACTGCCTCTTGGCATATTAAGAAACCTCCCAAACAAACAAGTGAGTGAATGGAGGAGGTGAGCTCATGCTGGTGTTTATCACCACTCCCATCAGAGACACTCTGCAATTGTGTGGTCTTTGTCGGAGATAATGAGGCGATCTTTGTCAGTGCTGAGATCAGCTGGGTCTATCCCTCGTGGAGGAGAAAAACTGGGCAAACCCTGCCTCCCTCCTGTCTCTCCTGCTGGCCAGCAAAAGCAATTTCCACACGGAGTGTGCCGTGTCCGGAGGGGCATCTCTGCTCCTGGTACCTCCCACGTGTTGCCAGTGCCTGTCCCCCTCCCGTGGCAGCAGGGTTGTATTTTTCCCTGTTAACCTGTATTTTCCCACCAGCATTGTGGTACTGAGGCCTCGTATCTCCTGGGGGAACAGGTGGAAATGCCTTCTCTAAAGGTTTTGGAACTTGGTTTTGGTCAGGTGATGTCTCAGTATGTTTTCCCCTCTCGCTTTCTTCAGTATGCTGATACAAAGATGCTTCCCGTGATCCCCAAATGACCAAGGATCAATCATTAAAAACAATAATCTGAAGACATAAATTTTTCAGCGGCTATAAATAGGTTTTAACATAGCTTCAACTTTACACCGGTCTGGCCTTTTGTGTCTGAAGTGGGGAAAAAAAAGATTAAAAAAAAAAGAAAAGAACCAAGGTTGCAAACACCACCTTTTCTCTTTCCTTCAGTTGGAGAAGAATAACTCCTCTCAAGGCCACCAGCCCCTTTCTCTGCCAGAAGACTCACAGCTGTACATGAATCTTGCAGGTTGTCGTCTGATCCTCTGGTCCTAACATCTAAGTAAATACATGGAGAGTGAGCAGGAGAGGCAGCATCAGAGCACAGGGATGTTGTGTGTGGAAAGGAACTGTTGTGCTGATTCCCAAGCCCTGACATCCCATGAGCCTGCCAAGAGTTCCTGCAGTCTGGCAGCAGATCGTGCCCAGGAATATTGCTAATGAAACAGCTTTTAGAAGTGTGGAAGGCTGGGAGTTCCTGCACATTCCCTGGGGGGTGTCTGGGCTTCTGGAGATTACAGACACTGCGGGGAGAAGGTCCTGAAATGTGAGGGTGGGATTTCTTCTGCAGCTTGGTTATGAGCTTGGAACTAGATCTCAGCCCTGCTCCATGGTCCTGGAGAGTTGCACAGGTTTGCAAAGCACTCTTGTGACCTCTCCTGTTGCTGCAAGGAGTTATTAGGAAAGGAACAAAAGAGAGCAGGGAATGTCTCTGAGCCACTGTACAAATCCACGAACGTGAATCTTGAATATTGGCTTTCATCTCCACACCCAAAGTCCTCAACTCCAAAGGCATGGCAGGACTGGGAGAAGCAGTGAGGATGGCCACCAGTGTGTGAGCTGTTTGTGCAAAGGACAAGGGGGACAGGACTCTTTGGTCTTGGAGCAGAAACATGCTTTCAGCTGGGATATTTTCTCTTTCCCGATGCTCCTAATATGAAATCAAACGTGCCTTGAAACAGGGAGAAGATGGAAAATGCATAGCACAGGGCTGATGATAGGAGTCTCTCTTGCTCTGTCTCTGGGGACGGATTTCTCCAACCTTGCCACGCACCGAGCTCCTCCAGAGAAGCAGAAGATGTTCTCTGCAGCAGTTGGACAGGAAGATCTTGATGCAGGCTCTGAGGGATCTCTGGGTTTGTTCCCCCTGGGAGGTGGTGTCTGCTCCCCGAGCCTGCAGCCGGAGCGTTCCAGGCAATGGAGGCCAATTACCTTACACGTCGAGCAATTTGGGAGTGATTTCACGCTCCCTGGGCGCACCAAAGCCGTGCCTGCAGAACCCGAGCTCCTGGAGCAGGGATGCTAAACATCAAACAGGACTTGAAGTTTCCAGCGTTTAATTTCCCATTTAGCCAAGGCAATTAAAAGCATCACCATGTAAAGTGGTGGATTTTTCTCCTGCATTTTTATTTGCCTGTGTCCTTAAAGAGAGTGGCTCAGAAGCAATGACATCCCTCCTACTGCAGCAGGAACAAGCCTGGCTGCTTGCCCCTGTCAAGGGCAGCTGAATACCTGCTCCATATTTACACAGCCCTGGAGGCCTGGACTCTAAGAGGATGGCCTGATCCACCTGAAGAGCCACCATGCAGGCACATCTCCATACACTGATGGCTCTTCTGCTGCTGGCATAGCCATCAAGGCAGCAGGGGAAGGAGGATGAAAATTAATTTTGAGAATAGGGCCACTGATTGGGGTGAGAAGGTGGAGTAAGACTCTTCTTGGAGGTCCCAAGTGAGAGAGCAATGGATGCAATTCATGGCCAGTGAAATTCCAATTAGACATTAGGAGAGATATTCACCCTTGGGATGGTGAGACACTGGCACAGGGGCCCAGGAAGGTGGTGAGTCTCAGTCCTCAGAGATATTCGAATCTTGACTGGACAAAGCTGTCCCTGGCCAGTACCAGAGCGGTGCTGGCTGGCTGGGTTACATGTCTGAAGGTATCAACTTCTCTCTAAAAAAACAGAACAGTACTGATGACAGTAAAACTGGTGAGAGGCATCTGAATGGGATGGTGAAGGTGCTCCTGAAAGCACCACAGGAATAAGCCAGCCCTCCAGCAGTGGGAAGTGTGCTCCCAGTGCAGGTCATCCCCACAGCTCACCATTCCCTGGTCACTGGCTGTTCCACTGGGTACATCCAGGTATTTCCTCTCTGTGCTGGCTCTTGGAGGACTTTGAAGTGCCTTTCCTTCCATTCAGTTATCTCTGGGAGCTCTGAAATGCGATGGCAGAGGTGGCTGTATCAGTTCATTTGTTCCCCAGTGGCCAACAGGTTTTTAACCAAGTAATTAAGGATTGTTTTCACTTGTACCTGAGAATCGACCAGTGAGGCAGAGATAAGGTAATGGCATCGCAGCAGGTCCTCCACTGTTATTTCTGGCTATGAATTAATCACAGCCACTGAGGCCCTGTGAGTAAGTGCATTGATCATTTGCTACAACAATAAGAATTTCAACCAGTTATGCTCTTTTTCTATCTAGAAATACTTTGGAAACTGCTGACTTAATGAGCATGAATCCAGGCTCTTCCCAGAACACTAATAGCATCCATTAAAAAAAAAAAAAAAAATCCAGCCCTTTATTTTGTGGCAGCTGAAAAGCCTGTCGCTGTTAACTGCCCATGTCTGGGGTCTGCTGAGGGAGACTGCACTCTCCAATTCACAGGAGGATCCAAGCTGTTCCCTCTGAGAGACTGGGAAAGATTAAAAAGCAAACCATGCTGGCTTGATGAATGGCATTTGGATGCTGTCATGTTGCGGCTGCTGGCATTGTCTTCCCTGGGAGCTGCAGAATGAGCTTCATAAAAACCAGTGCTCAGGGTAAAGCCTCGAGGAGCTGCAGGGTGAGCTGAGGATCACACCTGGCCTTTCTACTTGGGTTTTTAGAGCTTCACAGTGATGGGATGAAATCCCAAATTGAGAAATGTGGGCAGATGGCCCCAAAAGGCTCAGAGGAAAAAAAAAAAGAGCAAAGTGGATTATTTTGTTTTGAAGCCATTCATGTGCTTTTTGAACCTTTGAAATTCACTGTCTGGGGTGAGGAAAGGGGGTGAACTCAAGACTGGCCATTCCTTTACCCAGAGCAGGACAAGCCTGTACCTTGGGGGCTTTAATACAACATGCTGTTAATTTTATCATTCTGCCACTGCCCACAGGGATGGTCTCCATGGAAGGAGTGCTGTGGGGCTGGGATGCCATGAATGTGTTTGAAGCCAGGATTTGTCACTCCTGCTTTCCGGAGAAGCAGCACTGGTGGTGCTGAGCAAACAGCCTGATGTGCATCCCATCAGGAATAACTCCAGCATGTGCTCAGGACCCCATGCCATCCCTGCCACGCTCTTGGGATGGGTGGCACAGCTGTGAGTGACAACAGGGATGGTCTGGCTGGACTAGAATCGTCTCCAGATGGCTGCTCTCACATGTTTGTATCCTCACGTGGCTTCCAAGCATTAAACATGATTGAACACAACTGGAAAAGCCACATTTAACAGTGTGTTTCCCCCATCCCTAAGTAGGTACTTGAGAAAAAAAGTTTGTGCTGTTAAGGGATGTTTTGGGCAAGTTTTTTCCATCATGGGAAGGGTGATCTACTCAAAACAAGGAACAGATTCAGAAAATCAAAGCTAAGTTCTGTGGAGACTCTCTAGCCCTTACTGGAACAATCAAATTCCAGATTTTATTATGGACTTGGTAAAGTCCATAATAAACATGATCTGTGGTTTGTGTATTTACACTGCAAACACTTCCACATCAAGATTACCTCCTAGCTTGTCCAGCTGGGAATTGTTGGTCTCATTTTCAGATGGAAACTGGGCACATGCTGATTTGTGGCAAACAGGGAAGAGAATTCCTGTATGTCCCTAATGACTCGAATAGGCAGGATTATTCACTCAGCTTTCCCACCCAAACAAACAGAGGAAACAGCTGTCACAACTAAAATACCTCTCAAGATTTGAAAAAAAACTTTCCAAGCATGGGCTGGGTTGGAAAGCTGAACATTGACTTTTGTTCCACTACCAGACTATTTAACCCTCAGCATGGGTCAAGTAATATATTTCTTTTAGATACTCTGATATATTTTCTTGATAGTTAAACTTTATTTGAACTTTTATTTTATAAATTAAATTAATTGAATTGATTAATAACTTTTTAAAAGCTGATGTCTGAAACTGGATTTTTTTTTTTTTTTTAAATTTCCATAGCCATATAAAGAAAGAATGTGGAATAAATCAGAGTGCTTTTTAAATTTGGTTTGGGGAGCTTTTCGTTGGTTTTTTTTGGTGGGGTTTTTTTTGGTTGGTTGGTTGGTTGACTGGTTGGTTTTTTTGGTTGGGTTTTTTTGTTTGCTTGTTTCAGACAAAATAGCTGCCTTCAGCATGGTTTGGCAAACATTTGGCTGGGTGACCCATCTTTGGCCTGTTTTTCCCACCTGTAGATGGACCCTCACTACAACAGCTCATGGAGTTAAGGAGAAGATGGGTTCAGTCACAGTAGAATTCACTCACTCACTGCTAAACACCCATTACTGACAGGAAATTATTCCCTACACTTCACCAGAACTCTTAACTGGATGCTGAATAATTTGCCTTATTCGCTAGACAGCACAACCCAGGAAATTCCTTCATATTCAAGTGGCAAATATTTAAATACTGATTTCACCACTAAACAGCCCCTGGGCCACAGAGGTCTTGCTTGCTTTATTTGTTAATAATTTTCTTTTATTGAACACAGCTGTACAGAGAAAAAAAAGGAGAATACACAGCAATACTAAAGAGGGAGCTGCCCAGACATCCCAGGAGAATGCAGACTTAGAAACCTTCTCTTATCACCAAACAGGAGGGATTCAGATGAGAAACACAGAAATTAGTGCTTAGAAGTTCTTTTTGCTTGAGCTTAGTGTCTGTTCTCCAGAGACGCACAAAGATGTTTGAATAAGAAATAGGTCAAATTAAAATAAAAAAATAAGAGTTTTCCTGGCCAATCCAAGATAAGGCAAATCCAAAATAATAGCATTTTCTCACATCCTATTTGTATATAAAAAATGGTGGGACAGAAGCCTCAACAATCTTGAACAGCACAAAGAAGTGGCAATTAGTAAATATATCATGCTCCTCACACCAAAAAAATAAAGGGTACCAGTGAGGATCAGAGGATTTGAAACAAGCAAAAAAAAAACCACCAACTTTTCCCCACACTGAATTATTAAGTGATGAATATTATTGCTTCAGGCAAAAATGTAATAGATCCAAGAACAGCCTGAAGTTTTCTTGGGAGAAGCACAAGGGCTGTGTAAATAGCTGTGTGTCAATGTCCACTTCAGGAGTCCATCAGTCACAAACTGCTTGCAAGAAGGAAGAAATTCCAGGGAAAAATCACCCCAGACTTGAGCTTTTTTATTTTAAACAACCCCCTGCCACAGGTTCCCTACCAGTGCCAGATACAGGTGCAGGATCAGATGGACTTCTGGTAATCTTTTTTGGTTTATGCTTTTCATTGGCAATGCCTTAATTCCCACCCATGACAGCTTTTCCTTCCCCTAGACTGGAATTTTTCACCAGCACAAGGCTGGTCCAATGCCAGGAGGAACAGGCTCAGCCCACCAAGCCTTTGGAAGCCCAGGCCCCCAGGATTCAGTTTTGACTTAGAAACCACGAACACTGAGCTGAATTCTTCCTGGTGACCAAACCAGGCTTTGCCCAAAGCCTGTGCTCAAACATTTTTCTGACAAGACCAAGGAATTTGGATTTTCTTGCAATTAGGAGACAAAGAAGTGCCAGAGCACTTTATAGATGCACCCATGCACCACAGGCTCCTAAATGCCACCTTGGAACCAACCCAACCCCTCTCTGCCTTGAGCACATTATCCAGCTCCCACTTGAAGGCACCCAGAGATGCTGAGGCCATTCTCCTTGAGTTTGCTCTTCCCCTTTATCTCCCCTCTGCTAAAGATATGCTCCCCGTGTCTTATTTGCATTTGTCTGCCTTCATCTCTCAGCCACTGGCTCTTGTTCCGGCTTTCTCTGATAGATTAAAAAGCTCTTTAGAAACTGGTGTTTTCTTCTGCTGACGGCACTTAGGCACTGTAATCAAATCACCTCTTGACCTCCTTTCTGATAAGCTAAATAGACTCTTTCAAGGTCTTGTTGAAATTTTTTCTGTTGCTCTCAGATTATTTGCAAGCTCTCTTCTGCAGCACTCAGCCTGTGCACAGCGCTCCCGGCCTCCTCCTAGGATGGGGAAGTGGAATATGGGTTTTTTTAAAGAAATGGGAAGAGTTGTGCCCTAGCTGAGGCTTTGGCTTAGGGTCTGACTTTTCTACAGGGGCACCTGATACCCATGGCATGCTCCTCCTTTATCTACATGTGCCGAACTCACCCTTCATAAAATGAATTCTCCTTTTTAGGGTACAAATGGTCTCAGCACATGTCAGCCCTGATCCCCAGGCAGGAATCCTTCTCTTCACCTGGAGTACTCAACACCCACTGAGCAGACCTGCCAAAGTGTTTCTTGTGGACTTGGGACAGAGCTGTGCCCCATCACAGCTGGTGCTGCTCTCTCCAGCTGTCCCCTTCCCAGAGCACATCTTCTTCCTGTCTTCTCCTCCACCCTTCAGTGCTTCAGCCCCTTTATGGGCGTGCAGCCCTTCTCCTCAGGGCACAACAGCAGCATCCTCACCTCGCACATGTCCCTTGCAGAGGTGTCTCCCTCCCTGCCCTCCCTCAGTGCCCTTCCTTTGCCGCAGGATGACCAAGCATCTCCTCTGCAGTATTATAAGAGCTGCAGGATATGGAAGATCCTGCTTTTTGCAGCCAGATGTTGTCAGCCTTTAGTTTCTAGCACTGTTTTTATTAGAGATCCTCCAGTGCTCCCACAGCCTTTGCATTTTTTCATCGATGAAGCAACGAGCCCTTGATTTGAAGCCCTCCCTAAGTGTGTCAGACTTGGAATGACTCCACCAGCTTTTCCCACCGCTCAGAGGCATTCAAAAGATATTTAATTAAACCCACATCAGATTGCTGTTAGCAAGCTTTCTCCAATTAGCAAGGTGGAGAGGACTACATGTCATGGGGGGAAATGAGCAGACATGAAACGGTTTTGTTGCCTATGCCTTCCTCAGTGTCAGATTAATTGGCACTTTTCTTCCAATTTGAGGCAGAGCTCTGGGTGCACACGGGTCGCAGCACCGCAGTGCAATCCCATCCCATTTTGTAGTTTCCTCTCTCTCTCAGTATGATTGAAAATTTCCTTAGACACTTGAAGCGTGTTGCGCTCTATCTGCCAGAGGGGAAAAAAAAAAGCAGGAAAATTAGTGGTGTTTAGACTGGTCCTAGGTAGAGTTCTTTCAGGATCTTCACTCTCCTCTTCCTTACCCATTTTATGTGCAAGTGTCTTGACTTTTTGTGCTGTTTTAACACATGCCCCAAACCACAACTGGTTGAAATCAGCCTCGAATGACCTTGCAGTGGCTCAGGCCCTCTCCGTAGGGAACAAGTTGAATTAGTCAGATGGTGATCTGCCCTGACTGAGAATCTGCCTCTGTGTTTGTCACTTGGAACTTGCAGGGATCAGCTGCAAGGAGAGCTGCCCCTTCAAAAGCAGTAACAAGACACTTGCCTAGCAGAGGTGTTCTCCCTGTGACCCCCAAGGACCTGCTGGCTCTCAGGACGTGTGTGTGACACTCGAGTCCTTCACGTGCCGTGTTCCAGCTGGGGCTGAGTTTGGATCTATGCAACAGGGTGTCCTAAGGGTGTCTACAATCAGCTCCATTTTTCCTCCCACAGTCACAATTCCAGCAACACAACACATTCTCTTCTACCAAATCAGGGCACCAGGCTTTGTTTATTATTTGGAAATTGCAAACCAGACCTACCTCGATGTGGGAGCCTGCGGTGGGGACATGCTGCTATGACAACAACATGAGGCTGAATCATCCAGACAGACAAGACACACATAATTGTGTGATCACCTGTTCCTGCTTGTTCAAAGGAAATGTTATTAGTGCTGCTGAAGGTACATTAGTGAACAAAGCATAAAACATCCACACATCAGTCGGGGCCCAGCCAGTCGATGCAAGCACGGCCTGAGCCTGGTGCCTCACTATTTTGCCACTCAGCAGTTCACAGGATTCAGAACAGCATTTACAGCGACCTGTGTCTACATGTGAGACAGCAAGAAAAACTCAGTTTCTACTAACAGGAAACATTGATACCTTTTGGGTCTTGTTGAGAACATGGGAGTTTTGACTGCGGGATATCTGCAGTCAGTGGAGAGGCAGTCTGGATCCAGGACGATGGTTAGAGAATGGACATGACTGATGGAAAACATGACTTTTTATAACATTAAAACTCCCAAACCAACAATAATTAAGAATGGTAGATGGGAGAGGAAACATGGTCTGTTGTATTGCAGACAAGCAGGAATATGCAGGGTCATAATTCTCTCAGCCATACATATAAACCTAAATGTGTTTGTGCTGTGCAGGTGCATCAAGCACAGCATCCATTCCCAGCTGCTGAGAGCACAGTTCCACTTGTTTCCTTGCTCCCTTGTTCCTCCTAACATGAGGGTGCCAAAATTGCCACTCTGGTCATGGGACTGCTTTGTATGTCCTTTTTTAGCCATATAACCCCTGGGCAGCACAAAAATGCTTAATGTCAGTTCCAGAATATCCCTAAATGGGGGTGTCTGGTGCTCCTTTTTAATGCTCTGTCTTTTCCAGATCTTTTGGTGGTTTTCCTTCCTGAAGTCTTTCATACCTTAATCTTGTTCACCCAGAAGACTCCAGCAGGTATAAAGGACTGTTCAAGTGGAAAAAAAAGAGCCCATTGTGTTTATTAATCACCCTCTTTTTGAAAAGGTGGTCAAAACATTCATAAGGAACTTTTTTTTTTCAGGCTTTCTGTCGGGATTTCAACACACAGTGGCAATAAAAAAAGCAATTTCAATAGGGGTATTTACAGCATTTGAAGATTTTCTACCAGAAGAATCAATGGCATTTTCACATGACTCGGGGAATTTTCTGCCAGTGCTCCATTCTGATAGTGCCCAAATAAATATCAGCCAAATTTCCCCAGAAGCTGACAGGGGGTGGCAGCAGCAATAAGACCCGAGATGTAGATATTTCCTCCGTAGATAATGCACATGCATGAGTGTCCCACTGAGAACATTTCCATCTGCTCCATGGAGAGCGGAAAATGTGGGTATTCCACAAGAGCCATGCTGAGACCACTCAGTCAGCCACTAATAACACCATCCCTGGAGTCATCTGAAAACAAGAGGCTCAGATGCACAGACATGAAACACTGCTGGCTGAGCCCGTGCTACAAACCAGGGCCACTCCAGTGACAGAGCACATTGTGAAGAGCAGCATCCCTCCCACCTGCCCCTGTATGTGGCACCAAGGCTTAGCTGCGTGCAAGAAGAGATGGTTGGAAATTCAGCTTCAAAAGGGATTGAGGAAGGAAAAATAGTGCCAGGAAGGAGAGTAGTGAAGTATGATGACAGATCTGCAGACAAAAGCAAGACCTCTGTGTTGAACAGAGAGTGAAATGCATTGAAAACCTTTTGGAGGGCCATTCAGATCATCAGCACAAGGTCTAGCTGGAGTCCAGCAGGTAACAGTGTGTCCCAGGGGTCAGTAATGGAACCAGTCCTGTTCCACATCTTTATTAATGGTCTGGATGATGGGCCAAGAGTGTACCCTGAGCAAGTTTGCTGATGATACAAGACTAGGGGGAGTGGCTGATACACCTGAGGGTCATGCTGCCATCCAGAGGGACCTTGATGTCCTGGAGAACTGGGCTGACAGGAACGTGGTGAAATTCAGCAAGAGTGAAGAGTCCTGCACCTGAGGAGCTGCCCCAGACCCCACCAGTACACTGTGAGGACCAAGCACTGGTACAGGTTGCCCAGAGAGGCTGTAGAGTCTCCGTCCTTGGAGATACTCAAAAGCTGACTGGACATGGTCCTGGGCAAACAGCTTGAGGTGGCCCTGCTCAAGCCATACAGACCAGCTGACCTTTGGTCCCCATCAGCCTCAACCACTCTGTAGCTCTGTGATTCTGAGGAGGTTTTAAAGGGGAGGTTGAACAAATATACGTTCAGACTCTTTTAGGAGGAGGGACTAACCTTGTGAAGGCTCCCCCAGTCCTGCCTAGATTCTGGCTGGGGTTGAGAGGAGGATCTTCCCACCAGGTCTGCACCAGCTGGCAGTGTCTCAGACTGCCACCAGATCAGATCTAGCAGCTGCGTTTGCTCAGTGACACTGTGCTGTTAACAGGAATCTTCAAGAACAGATGGTGCTAGAAGATTTTTGCTTAAGAATGGGGGAAATCTTGATTGCTTTGTTAATATTTAAACTGAAAGCTGTGTGGAAAAAAAATCCAAAACCCCACATTCCACACTCTTTCTGATTTTGGGTTTTCTTCGGTGGCTCCACCTCCAGTCAGACGATTGTAATGTTGCTGCACAGCTACAGAAGAAGAGGGGCACCTGTGGGCATGGCTGTCACCTCTTTGGTGCTACAGGTTTGAGTTAGAGAGACAAATTGTAAAGCAGGAATCCCAGAAAAAAAAAAAGACACAAGAAGCAATCCTATGACCTTGCACTGCTTAGAAATCTGGGGATGCCTTTTCATGGCATCCTCTTGCCACAGGTGAGGCAAACTTGTGCATTAGCCTTTAAGCTCAGTTTTCTGCCACAGCTTGGCAGATGGATTTCGTGGTTTGGAAAGGTCTGACTAAGCTGGAGAGAATGGATGTGCCTCAGATCTCGCCTTGAACCCTTCTCCTGTCAAACAAAATGCAGGAGATGGACACAGCGTGAAGTGTGGGGGTGGCTGTCATTCTGCGACATCACGTCATCAATCATCTCCTTTCCCCACCAGCCCAGCTTGGGAAAGATGGGATTCTTTCTACCTGTCTCAGTGAGCAGAGCCAGGGGAACACACACACATGCAGCAGAGAACAGAAATAACCTAACCTGGCAGAAAGCAGGCAGGCTGTCACACCTCCAAGGAGAAAACTGATACAGCCTCTTGCTGCTGTTTCAAAATCAATTTCAAGCTGGTTCCACGAAAGAAATTGCATAAAGGGCATTAGATCTGGCAAGAGAGGCTGCTGTTCCCAGGATGATGTATGGGAGATGAGTAGAATTACCTGCATGCCTAGAGCTGGTACACAGCCTTTTAGGTTCAGCAGACTCTGGCTGTCCTTCCCCATCAGCAGGAAGATCAAAACAAAGTCTGCAGAGCCTCTTATGGGGCTGGGCTTGTCTCTGCTTCAGCTATCCTGGAGAACAGAACAAGGAGCACCAGTGGCAGCTGCCCAGCAGGGACCATCTGTAATGCTGGACCAAAGATGATCTGCTGCACAGTGATGCAGGGGAACCTCTTGTGCACCAGCAACGCAGTGCCACGGCTGCTCTGCCACTTCTTCCCTCTACCTGCCATCCCCCCTCTCCCAAACTCACCATCCCTTCCCTTCTGTACCTAATGAGAGAAGCAAAGCAGAAAACACGAGGCTAATTCCTACACACACGCTCTTGCAGGTGCCACCTTCTTTCCTTCGAAGGCTCACCTGGAGTTGGCACGGACAGTGGGATCATCATGAGCTTGTGGGGAAAGAGATGCTGCAGTCCTGGCACCATCCACTCAGCCAGTGCTCAGTGGGCCACCCCATAGAATGGGGACACTTGCTCAGGAGTTTTGTGATGCTCAAACAGTTAGTTGGATATGCAGCAGGTAGAACATGTTAAAACAGCTGAACACCTTTGGCCCCTGGATTTCATTTCTGTGGAAGAAGAAGACACAGGCAAGCAATGGTTGCTGCATTCCCCCCTGAGTGGCAAGGGCCTTGCACTGGCTTCTCTCTGCTTTTTTTTTTTTTTTTTTGGAGGTCAAATGCAGTAGGAAATGCCAGAAGGTGGAAGTTGTCTCCAGCTGGTGGCCCTGGTTTTTTTTTCAAGCTGACAAAAGCTTGGAGATCTGTAGCCCATTTAGGAGAGATGAGGCCAATGGTGTCTCATGTTACTTGGTGAAATTAATGAAGTCTAATCTTTTCTTTTCCCTCTTGAAAATTGAAATGCCTTGGGAAAACTGTATCCTCTGTCTTGTGGCTACAGGCAGCTCTTCTGAATAAGCTATTGTCAGGCCTCAGAGATGTGAGTCACAGCATCTTTAATCTCTGGGTGGGAGCGTTCTCCATGGCTTTCATGCTTTGGAATAAATCTTCAGAGATGTTCCCAAATTAAGCACGATTCCTTTCTAATCTCCTTGAACTTCTTCCTCTCCCCATTTTATCAGCCAGGCTCAAACACATTTCACATGGCCTACTTCGAAGCAAACTGATTAATGTGATCACTCCGGGTTTTAGGAGGGATCAGTGCTTACAGCACGAGAAAGGGCTCCGAGTGGTGCCGGCAGCCCCAGCTCCGCAGTGCCTTGGGTGGCTTAGAGGGATCTGCCTGTGAGCAGAGCTGACAGCAGAGGGTGGAATCGCAGACTCACATGGGCACCTCCCCAAGTCCAGCAGGACTCAGCATCCGGGCGATTCCCTGAGCCCGCAAGGATGAGCAAGAAGCAGCATCACGCTGTACAGTGTGGCTGGTGCCTCCTGGGCTCGGGGGAGAAGGAGGGAGGAGCTGCTGGCCTCTAGCAGGGTTGTGCTGCCCAGTACCACTGCCTCTGCCTGCTCCTCCAGAGCAGAGGATCGCAGCTTGTGCTGCCCTGCTGCAGCTGGCACACACCTGGTGTAGAGCAGAGGGTTTGGGTCTGCATCACTGCCCTGCTGCAGCTGGCACACACCTGGTGTAGAGCAGAGGGTTTGGGTCTGCATCAGGATTCAGGCCTGGCTGTGGCCTGGGAAGAGCTTGAGTCGGGAAGCAGCTGTCTGAATGCCAGTCAGGGGTGGGAAGGGATGCTGGAACGGGGCAGTGAAACGCTGTGGGGAAAACACTAACTCTGGATCCATATGTGTGTATTGACATTGCTCACAGAGAGAAAACTGCTCCTCTTGGCTTATGTGAATCAATTTTTCTGATGAAAGATGCAATCTCTCTCTGCCAAGCTGCTCGTGCTCAGCACATGCAGGTCATCTTCTGTTGTCTGACAGGGGGGCTGCTCGCCTGCAGTGCCCTTGGACAGCCCCCAAGAGCTCACAGCCTACACAGACGAAAGCTGTGCAGTGATCAGCTGTGTTTCACAGACAAGGAGCAAGAGATGGAAGAACTCTGAAGGAAGGAATATCCCTCTGCAGCTGCAGTTTTGAAGCAACAGGGTCCTGAATCCAGGGCTACATTTGCCTGGGGCTGGGGGACTCAGAAGTATAAGTCACCCTTTGATTTGCCACCAGGCTTCAGAGAGGGACAGGCTACAGCTTCTGAAGATGAATGAAATAATAACAAAAATGCTGCAGTAAAAAAACAATACAGTTTGTTGGGTAATACCAAAATGGGACATTGCTCATGTTAAGATGAACCTCATGGAGCTCCACAGAGCTCATAGAGCAGAGTAAATATTGATGGTGGAGGGGATAGGAGAAGCACAACTAAACAAAAAAAAAAAAAATCTTGACTTTTTTGATAGGAGCCTCCTGAAGCTGCTTGTTTCCTGCAGAGTCTCTGCCTCGAGCAGAGCAGGGTGATGAGGAGCCCTGGAGCTCCTGCCTTTGCAGTCTGGCCTGTATGTCTACAGTCTTGTGCATTTTTTTCCTTGACTGACAAGAGTGAAGGACCCTCGTGCTTTAGTGAGTGTATAATGGCTGCCTTGATGTCATTTATTGAGGCTTTGGAATAGCTGTGCTTTCTAATTACTTCTTCCCACCTGCCTGAAGAGCACCTTTTGCTTTCAGATTAACTTCTTGCTGTCTCTTTGAACTTGTGCCTCTGTACTCCAAGCACCCTGGGTTTTGTGAGATCAAGGCAGGCTTGGTTAAAATAAAAGGCAAGTAGTGATCGAGGTGGTTTTTATTTCCTTCCCTGCACACAGACGTGCCAGGTTTGCTGATTAGACTGTGTGTGGCACCATCAGAGCCCTCGTGCCTTCAAAGAGACCATCCAAGAAGAACAAGTTAGTAAGTGGCCTTTGAAGGGGAAAAGCCTTCTTCCTAATCTTCAGAGGGGCACCAGCAGTGTCCAGCATAAGCATCCTCATGCACTGCATGTGTATCCTGGATGTGTGCAGTGGCTTCTTTGCTCTGGCAAGCAGAGAGATTTGGGAGCTGTTTGAGAGGTGCCTCCTATGTGAGTGATGTTTTGCAATTCAAGCTGCAAACAGTTAAATTTCCTGGATGGAAATACCAAAGTCCAGATCCAGATGGAAATTCTCCACTATATAGTGGGATAGTGGTTTAACTGAGTTTAAATTGACAACAATCACATTGTTCCTACCAAATATGGATTCAGCAGAGATTTTAAAATGCCAGTTCACTGTAGTTTAGTTGTGGCATGGAGGAAAATCCTAAGGTTTTCCTGAATACAGGTAGGACACTTAAGCATGAATGATAATCTGGAATTTGCAGCATCCTTATTGTCCTCAGCAGTGGGACAGGAGTTGTCCTTGGGCTTTGTGCAGCACTGAGCACACCAGGCAAGCTGAAAAAACAACATCCTCTCTTCCAAGGTTTGTATCCTGCCCATCTATGTCAAGCAGAGAATTAAGCTGCTTGTGGTCTCCTCAGAGATGGTGGTTTCTTATGGAAAACTAGAAATTAAGTCAGGAGGGAGGTCTAGGGGTCACTTCCACCCAAAGCATAAACCCAGCTGAAGGGTGTACTGCCTGCTCTTAAAAACTGCAGGGGTGGAAGGCCACCCCTGTCCAGACAAGATTTTCCTTAATTTTTGACCCATACATATCCTCTTGAGCTGCAACTGAAGCCTACCACTTCCTTTCCTACTTGTTGTTATCACTGAGAAGATGCCCTACTTCACAAGAACTTCTTATAAATTTGCAGATTGCTCTCATATTTCCACTTCCCAAGACTAAAACAATCACATCCTTTTCAGTCTCCCTCTCCACTTCCTATTTTCAAGAGCTTTGATAATGCTGGTCACTCTCCTGACCTCCTAACACTCTGAGACTGGGTACCCAACGCTGGGCACAGAATTACAGCACTGAGGGAAAGATGCTGTGTGACATCTGATGGTTTATGCCTGATGACACAGTCCAGGATGCAGCAGAGCTCCTTAACAGCTGCACATATGGTGGCTCCAGCAGCTGAGGACTAAAGGAGCCCTGAGCACAACCTCCATCCACGCTGGAAATTATTGCTGCTTGCACACAGGCATTGCTCAGAGCAAACTGCAAAACCCTGCTCTAAAGCAGGACAAGTTACTTGGGAGACACGTGGGCTGAACCAAGCACAGCCCTTTTCCCATGGAGTTATTCCTGGAGGCTGAGTTCTGCTTGGAGTCCATGGTGTCCTGTAAATGACGTTTCGTGCTCCGGTGTCGCTGTCGAGAGGCATTTTGCACCAGCACAGTTTCTCCCTCCTCTCCCCAGCTGCCTGTTTACTCCGTGCCTGTCAGAACTGCATGTCTGGTTCCCCTGTGAAAAATTTGGTGCAAGCAGCCAAAGGATTTAAAAGTTATTAGGGAAAAAAGAAAAAAGAGAAAAAAGAAGGGAACAGTGGCATAATTCTGCTTCCTTCAAAAATAAAGCTTGAAAAAGATGAAAGGTATTTGCCTTCAGTCTCTGTAGGCTCTAACTCGGCAGCCAGCTGGAGAGAATTTGGGAAAGCAATTCCAGGAGCCTGGAGCTCTTACTGTCAGTAAAGCCTGCTGCTGGGACAGTGGAGCTGTCTCACTGCAATCCGCTTTCCTCTGCTTCCTGGCAGTTTCAGCTTTTTTACAGTGGGGTTTTTTTTGAGCTGAAAGTCCCCCAGTAGCTTGATCCACTTCCTGTGCAAGATGGCAAGTGCTTGCCCACAAATGGCAAGTCAATTCCTTGCCTGGCAGTACAGGCTATGGCACTGAGGTTCTTCCTTTTTAATTTTTTTCCTGCAGAGACTCATGAACATTCTCGTACAGGAGGAGAAAACAAGGATGACAAACAAGGTGCCACAGCTTTAGAGTCTGTACTGTGGTGGGGCTCAGTGTTTCCAGCACGGCTGCTTTGGATGAGGCCATCTGGGAGAACATCCACACTCAATTATTCATGTCCCTGCTGTGGAGAGAGCCTGAAGGTTTCAAAAGTTCTGGCCTACATCTCTTCCTTTTAAAAGCTATTTCCTCATGAGTGGAGATGCCACTGCACATCCCAGATCTCCTTCTATGACAAACCCAGGGCAGTGAGAGGCAGTAGGACATTTTTCATCGGGGCACTGAACCAGAAGGCGGAAAACTTGAGTGGGACAAGGATTAGGGGTGCCCATCCTCAGAGATCCTCAAAGCTCAACCAGAAAATGCCCAGAGCAAACTGATTTAATCTTTGAAGCTGGTCCTTGGAAGCTGGAACATGAACTTGGACCAGAGACTGCCAGAGGTGCCTCCTTACCTAAATGAGTCTGTGATTGCAGGCATGGTTTAGGGTAAAACTCATCTTTCTGGTCCTGAGGTCTCCATTTCCTGTAGAAGGAAAAGTCACCTTCCTGATTCTGCATTACCCATCCAGCTGAAATCATAAAGTGGAAAGTCAAAAATAAAATACCCAATCCCTTTTTTCAAGGCTGGAAAGATTGTTGTGCTTGTCAGACATTTCATTTTTTATGACATTTTCACTGGTTTTTTTTCCTGAAAATGTTATTGCTTTTTAGCTTGACTGAAAACCCTTCTTTCAGAGAGAACTTCTCAATAGCCATCTTGATAACGCTTTCTGTTGTTTTTTTAAAAAACCCCAAATGATTAAAAGCCCTCATTACAAATGCTGAAAAATCCCTCACCGTCTGCCTGTTTTGAACCCAGCACAATGAGAACAACAGATAGTTCTGTATTTTTCACGAAATAGTTCTTCCCCTTGATTTTTTTAAAGTCTTTCCATTCAGGCTGTGAGCTTTTCAGGGCAAAAATTGCCTCTTTAACAATGTCATTTTCCAGCTCCCACTTCACCAAGGTTTTCAATTTGGATGGGAGCTCTAAGTCAGATAATCATTCAAGACCACAATGTCTGGCTCTAAGCAGTGCTGACCAGTTGAGCTCACAACTCTAAACTAAGACTCTCAGTTTATTAAAGCCCTGAGTTTTAAGGTGGTTTCCCCCCCCCCCACAGTAGCTTTTTTCCCTGGTGCCCTGTTTGTTTTGCAAGCTATTATCAAAAAAAAAAAAAAAGTTTTTTTTTAGGGAGATGCTGTAAGTTCTTTGCTTTTCAGGAATTGCAGCTATCAGAAATTATTGTCTTAGTGCCTAAGAGATCTGCCCCTTCCCTTAACACTTACAAACATGTATCATGTTGATGAATTTAGATGGTCATTTAAAGGCAAATTGCTTGTCCTACTTTTTGCTTCTTATTGATTGTCAGATAATTAACTGATTAATTTCGTTCATATAATCCAGAGTGCCTGTAACCCACTTAATCAGCAGAGCCTGATCGGAAGACTTGGGTTTAATTAGACTGCTCTAATTGCCCCAATAAAATGATGTTTCCTCTGTCCTGAGCCATTACTTATAGAAGCCAGATATTTTATTTTTATACTGAGATTTAATCAGGGGCAGAGAGAATAATATTTTGCCTCCTGCCAGAGGGAGGACTTCTCTAAGCAAAGACAAAGGGGTTAGAGGAGACACATCCCTTATTACCTGGTTAGCACCCAGCAGGATCAGGGGCTGTCCATGGTCCAGAAGGTTGGGATCTGCCCTCGGATTTGCTCTGCAGCTCTCTGAGTGCTCAGTAAGTACCTGAGCTTGGCAAGGAAAATTGTAACTGATTGTAAATTTCTTGCAAAAATGGACCTTCAGCAGGGCTAAGTCAATTTGCAAAATCGAGCTGAATTTGGGAAGGCATTTCAGCCTCCCATCCTCCCCATAAGAAATGAAGGATGTGTTTTTGGAAGTGCCAGTATAGCTTGACTTGGATGTTTCCTAAATCCAGGCTTTTTCGTATTCACAGGTTGTGTTGTTGGCTTGCATGTGTTTATAAAGGTGAGCAAGATAAGACTGGCTAATTAGCTTGTAAACAAAATAGAACATTTTGCTTTGATCAAATGAAATATTTTGGGTTGCTGAGTCAGACTTATGCATGTTTAAAAACATTTTGGCAAAAAAATTAAATTAGATGCAAAGGTGGTGCAGGGGAAGATACCCTGTGGGGATTGCCTTCCTCTGGAATAAAGGGCTGGCTCCTGAAAGCAGTCCTGACAAGTGGGAAAACGCCTGAAGCACTCAAGCTGCTGATGGTTTTTCTCAGAGTGGGGGGAATATCACTTGGTGGGTGAGCCTCTGTTTACAGGTACTTTTCAGCCAGTGCCATGAGCCTGAAGAGCTGATTAATGTGAAATTAGTGCCACAGACTGTGATTAATGCTGGATGCAGCAACAACATAGAAGCAGAAAGCTCCTGGTTTACTCTCTGGAGGAAGTTGTTGCATTACCTGGAGGCCATTCCTCTTCCTGCTACCCTGCTGATCCCACATCCTCCTCTGCCTCTGTGCCACTGGTCCCTTCTCCACCTCATGACTCCCAAGCCATGCCCTGTGGCTCAGCATGGTGTGGAGGTCTCTGTCCTCCAGTCTGATTTCCAGCACAGGGGCAAGGAGGTATTTGGAGAAGGATGCAGCAAACCCATGAGCAAGAAAGTGGGCTTGCAGCATTTCTGGGGCTCAGAGCTCACTGGAACAGTGGCTGTGGAGATTTTTCCCTGCTCCTTTTTCTTTTGCTGCTTTAAGGCAATAGGATTTTGCATGTCTCTTTTCTTTCTTTATCTTTTTTTTCTCGTAAATAAACATGATTAGCAAAGATTTTTTTTTTTTTCTAACAGTAACAAGGATTAGGCACCACTGGAGCCAAAGGGACAGCAGTCAAACAAACCAAAAGAAACAGCAAAATCTGGTATGTAATGTTTGAAGGTGTCACCCAGCTGTGCCACCCTGCCAAGGGACACAGAGCTGTGGGTGATGGAGGCTGGCATGGGGGTCAGCCCCCTCACCCTTCCCTGCCAGGCACAGCTGTAAGAGCTGGAGGCTGTGCCAGCTCCGCAGCCAGACGGCCGGGGGTGGGATGTGGATCAGCGCCTGACTCACATCGCTCTGCGCTCCTGACTGGGCTCCTTTGGGTGCAAACGTGCCAAGAGCAGCAGCAGCACTGCTGGGATCCTCCTTGCTGCCCATCCCCTGTGTCCTTCCAGCCTGCCTGCAGAATGGCACCAGGCCTTCGGAAAGGAAAAGGATTTTGCTGCTTGAAGTTAATGTTTTCAAAGCAGCCCATGTCCCCCCTTCTCAGTAAGTGGCTGTGTTGAAAGGGCAGATGAGCTGTCTCTGGTGGTGATGAGACGGGATCACAACTCCAGCTGGCAGTAACTTGGTGTGATCATACTCAGTTTCCCTCTCGTGGTTTGCAAAGGAATTAACTGGAAGGATATTTAATTACTTTCTCAGGTGAATATGGTCAGGCTCTGCTGGTGCATCCTGCAGTCCTGCTCCCTTCAGTGTTTCACTGGAGAAGGTGCAGGTGGCACTGCTGAATTTTGTTAAAGCTGTAGCTCTGCCCTTCTGGTCATAATTACAGATTTTTGCCTCTGCTTTCAATTGCAGAATGGCTGGAGCTGTTACACACAGTGTCCTTCCATTAGGAGGTATTTTCTTACTTTATCTCTCCCTCATGCTGTTTTCTGCCTGCTACAAAGGTCACAAGTTCTCTTGCAGAGGACCTGTTCTTACTCCTGCCTGTGAAGAACTAGATAAGAGGTCCCAGTTCTTCCAAAACATTTCTTAAAAGTTTCCATGGGGAACTGGGGAAGGCCTGCTTTCTACAGAAAAGAAAGAGCCCTCAAAAAGAGAAGAAAAAAAAAAAGGGGGAGGGTGTAAAAGAAGGGAGATCCCACAACTCAGGGAGGTCAGTGGAGAGGCACAGGGTGTGAGTGCAGCAGTGGTCCCAGGGGGATGTGGTGGTGGTTGACACCCAGGGAGTGCCATGAGCTCATACCATGGTGGTGACTGGAAGACAGGCTCTGTTTGATGTGGACAAGTAATATAAACAAGAAATATTTTTGGACTGCTTTTTTGCTTAATTCTGGAGTCCCTGAGGAAGATGTTTGGCATCCTTCCCCTCTCCTTGATTGTACTGGAGGGACTCAGTATCCTGCACAGACAGCAAGGGAAATGACAGGATTATTCCCCATGGTGATTATCCTGTGATCTCTCAGGGCTGTATAAATGGGAGCTGATTACAGCAGAAAAGGAGTAAATTGTGTAATTAGAGAGGGGGAAGAAGGGAGGACTTAAGCTCTGCCTGAAGGTGCTTGTTTGGAGAGAAGAGTGGAAAAGAGAATGCAGAGCAGTGTCTGTGCTGGGCCCCACAGCCCTGGAAAGGGCTGACCTGGTCCCTGGCTGCTCCTGTTGCTTTGGGCGAGCCCTTTGATCTTCCCTTCTGGAGAAAGAACAAAATATTTCTTTCTGTGGGGACTCTTGGCCAGTTTCTTTGTGAAGAAAGTCCCTCATGCATGTCCACCTTGCTCCAGGCTTGCAGTGTGGCTGCCTTCTGAGTGGACTGGCTGTACTCAGACATTGGCATCACCCCAAATTTCCCTCTGGGACTTGTCATGAGTGGTTAGAAGAGAAGAGCCATTGCAGGAGAGATCCCACAGCAGTTCTGTGTTGGGTGTTGGATGACTAAGATCTTTCCTGCTGCTCCACATGGAGCAGGAATTTTGCCTCCCCTTCCCTTTATTATTGACCCAGCCTGGCCTGGGCCATAAAGTGTGTCTGTTCCCATAGCAGGGAGGAAAAAGCACACAGCAGAGCTGCTCTCAGAGCCACGGAGAGGGAGGCTGTTAATGTGAATATTATTCATGCCAGGAAAAATAGCCAATTACCTTCCTATAGAACCACTCTCTGCCCAGCGAGCCAGTAATTGCAACATCTAACATTCATCACAGAGCTCTGAGAGTGCTTTGGGAATAAAATACTGGCAAATGGATGGACTTGAAAAAGACAGGGGGAAAAAAGTGAAGTTAAGGCACAGGACATTCAGTGGGTGTAGAATGGCTGCAGGGAATCCATGCCCACTTACACCCCAAGCCCTGCAGGTGGAAGGATTTAGCTTTGTCTTATATCCACTCTATTTTATGTTTTAAAGGTCCATAACTGTATTAATGAAGGTGTTTAATAAATGGAACAGTAAAACAGGATGTAACTGAGGAGGGGATACTGCCAAAGGGGCTTTCTTGATGTTTAAGAAGGTCAGCTGTGCAACTGTGACATGAATAAGTTCTTGCATTTATTTCCCGGGTTTACCAGTGAAACAACCAACAAAGGGGAAACCCACCCTCCCTTTTCTCCTTTTCCTCCTTGGAGTAGGAAGAAAAGACAAAGTCCTTTCAGGAGCTGCAGGGCATTGAATAGGTTTGCTCTGCTGGACTGCCCTGAAAGCCATGTTTCACTCTCTGCCTGTCCCCAGGTACTCCACGGACAGAATCCAGAGATTTGTCAAGAATCTAGAGGTTTCTCCAGATTTATTAATGCTGTCAGCTGCTGATGCCTCCAGGAACCCACAGGCTCTGGGGGATGTGTTCTGAGGCCTGTGAGCAGCACCTCTTCCCCACCAGCTGTGTGGGAATCTCATCCTGATGAGGATGCCTTTCCCACCCGGCAAGGGAAGGGTTAACTGCAGGTGTCAGAGGGCTTGGCTGGTGTCACCGAGTTGTTGGGGGTTTTCCCTGTGTAGCCAGAAGGATAATTTAGCTGTGTGTCTTCAAAATGCTGCGCTTTTGCACCCTGTGAAACGTCTGTCCTTTAAATGGCTTGGTGAGCAGCAGCCCTCATTTATCATGTCAGCTGTGATCCATGGAACAGCGACAGCCTCGCTCTTTCCCGAGCACCCGGCCGCCCTCCTCTTTGAAGGAAAACAAATCTACGCCGGAATTGCTGCTGCCCTGAGTTTGCTTTTTCGCCCTGGAGTCTCACAAATACCGTTTAGGGTGCTCCAAAGGGATTTTCTCTTTGTTCCATAAGTGCAAAAAGCTGTGCTGGCCTATATTCAGAGATTTTGAGTCAGCCATAATCTCATATAAAGGTAAAGCCAAACCTGTCAGAACAGGTAAACTCGCAAAATAACCTAAGACTGCACCAAACTGAGGCAAAATTGTAAAGGGACAGCTTCTCCCTCTGCACTGCTCTTTCCCAGGTGCCAAGGGTCACCCGCCTGCTCACCACAACCCCGGGGTGCGATTCCAGCTGCCAGGATTCTCTGCGGCCATGCCCACACCCCACCTTCACCTCTTGGTGTGGACACGGTGTACATGGGGTTCATCTCCCTGCCAGCACCCGGGCTGCTGAAGAGCCAAAAGAAACGGCCTCACTGCATATTCCTTTGGACTGATTTCCCTCCTACAGTCTTACACCCTGAGTCTTTTTGTGGCACAACTTCTGCAGGGCAGCACTACCTTGCTTGAAGGGAACAGACCTGGCAGGACCTTTCTTTGAAAAGAAAGAAAGAAAAAAAAAAAGAAAGAAAGAAACCACTTTCTTTTTTTCCCCCTTTTTCTCTCCCAGCCTCCCTCTTTGAACAGCTCTGCTTGACACAGAAATTCATGATAAATCTCAAGTCCTCTTATTGCTATATATATAGCTATATACATATATATGTATATCTATACATATCTAAAGCAGTGGATTGCATTTCTTTGCCGTGACCCCTTTCCTCCTTTCCTCCCTTTTAATTTCCTCCCTCCTTCCTTCCCTCTATCCCGTTTTCCTTTCCTCTCTCCCTCCCTTTCTCTCCCCCCTCTCCTTCCCCTCCCTCCGTCCCTCCGCGGAGCCCCGAGCGGGTCGATGCGGCTCGGTGCTGCTCGGCGCTCGCTTGGCCGCGCCTGTGGCCGCGGGGCGGAGCGGGCCCGGCGCTTTTCCCGCCAGCGGCGCGCGCGGGCCGTTACCGCGGGCGCGCGCTCCCGTGAGGCGATGGTGGGTGTGGGGGGGACCCCGCATCGGACCGGACCGGGCTGGGCTGGGGGGTGCTATGCCGGGAACCTCCCCGCCCCTCACTTTATGTGTGTGTGTTTGTTGTGCCTCTATTCCAGAGGAGGAGCCTGGCCCCCAGCCAGCTGGCCAAGAGGAAGGCGGGCGATGAAGATGAGGAAGGGGAGGAGGAGGAGGAGGACTGGCACCCCCCGACGGTGAGCGAGGGGCCCCGGGACGTGGCTCCGTGTGTGCCTGGGCTCGGCCCCGTGTGACCCCGCAGCCGTGGGCAGGAGGATGCGGGGCGGGGCTGCATCCCAGTCACTCCCTGGCGCCTGAGCCTCCCCCATGCTCTGGGCATCAGGGCCCGGCTTATGCTGCCGTAAAACTTTGTGTCTCGGCGGGTGGCTGGTGGAAGAAGTTCATCGTGGACAGGTGGTGTGTCGTGGATACAGAAAAACTTATCCCTGTGAGAGCTTCCGAGTGCTGTGNGTCCTCTTATTGCTATATATATAGCTATATACATATATATGTATATCTATACATATCTAAAGCAGTGGATTGCATTTCTTTGCCGTGACCCCTTTCCTCCTTTCCTCCCTTTTAATTTCCTCCCTCCTTCCTTCCCTCTATCCCGTTTTCCTTTCCTCTCTCCCTCCCTTTCTCTCCCCCCTCTCCTTCCCCTCCCTCCGTCCCTCCGCGGAGCCCCGAGCGGGTCGATGCGGCTCGGTGCTGCTCGGCGCTCGCTTGGCCGCGCCTGTGGCCGCGGGGCGGAGCGGGCCCGGCGCTTTTCCCG
>VXAC01006309.1:109921-182516 GCA_013399225.1 Rhipidura dahli
CGCGCGGGCCGTTACCGCGGGCGCGCGCTCCCGTGAGGCGATGGTGGGTGTGGGGGGGACCCCGCATCGGACCGGGCTGGGCTGGGGGGTGCTATGCCGGGAACCTCCCCGCCCCTCACTTTATGTGTGTGTGTTTGTTGTGCCTCTATTCCAGAGGAGGAGCCTGGCCCCCAGCCAGCTGGCCAAGAGGAAGGCGGGCGATGAAGATGAGGAAGGGGAGGAGGAGGAGGAGGACTGGCACCCCCCGACGGTGAGCGAGGGGCCCCGGGACGTGGCTCCGTGTGTGCCTGGGCTCGGCCCCGTGTGACCCCGCAGCCGTGGGCAGGAGGATGCGGGGCGGGGCTGCATCCCAGTCACTCCCTGGCGCCTGAGCCTCCCCCATGCTCTGGGCATCAGGGCCCGGCTTATGCTGCCGTAAAACTTTGTGTCTCGGCGGGTGGCTGGTGGAAGAAGTTCATCGTGGACAGGTGGTGTGTCGTGGATACAGAAAAACTTATCCCTGTGAGAGCTTCCGAGTGCTGTGTGAAAGGAAGGGCAACTAGGAATAGGTTAGTGTTTAAAACAGGCTGATACATCTTTTTGTAACAGGACACGGGAGGATCAATTTCACCCGTTCTCTGAGACAGTAAAGACGTCGTTTAGCCATTCATAATGACGCTACTCCTCGCCCTAATCCTAATATACAGTTATGTCCTATGTCATACAGGTCGAAGAGTCTCACCTAATGTTTTCTGTGTCAAATCCATTTTTCTGTGCCAGCAGGTGGTTGAAACCATGCTTCATGCTGAAGAGGACCGTGTTAAATCAGGAAACAGATCAGTAGCTTATTTATTTTCATGCTTTTCTAAGTGTTTGAAATGTAGAGTTTGGTGCGAGGCCTTTCACCTGCATAACACCAGGTGCCGTGGAGCCTCTGGGGACTTTGATGTTTATTGTTCCATGCTACTGGCCTTTCCTTTTCTTAATTCTGCTTTTTTTGGGTGACAGGACAAAGCATGGACAAGCCTGTCCTTTTACAGGTTAGCAGGTGGTAGTTATTTTCCTGACTAGGAGAATATTTCAAACTTCACATAAATGAAACTTCATGGCGCAGTGGTGGTGCTGCTGTGGTGGTACTCACCCTTTGGCAGCGGGGTGAGGGACGGCTGTGTGGGCTCAGAGCTGCTGGGCTGCCCGGGTGAAGGTCTGTGTGCTTTGGTGCTTACTGAGTGTGACAGCAGAGTGTCTTCTGCTCTCCCCAGCTGCCCCTGAGTTGCTCGGTTTTGGTTCTGTTTTCCAGAGCCGGAAGAGGCAGAAGGCGGCCAGCGAGACGGAGAGTGGAGAATGCTACAGGTCGCCCTTCCGCAAGCCCTTGGCTCAGCTGACCAACAGACCCCACTGCCTGGACAGCAGTCAGCACGTGAGTGGGGGTTGCTGCTGGCACACAGCTCACTCAGCAAGTAAAGCCAAGTGCCTCCATGGCCCCACTTAATCAGAGGTGTTATGGAAGTGCCACGCACACACAAAGTCTTTTGGAGAGGCTTTTTGCCAGCTCCAACCCTTTAATGTTGAAGGAGGTGTGGGGGGAGAACTTGATATAGTGGGAATCCTCAGTGTGGTTGTTCCATGAGGCCCTAGTGAAGGACAGTGCCCAGAGATGTGAGTTGTTTTCCACCCAGGTGGGTCAAATGCTGTGTATCCTGCCTGGTTCTCTCTGGGCTTCCCACTGCTGGAGACCAGATGCTGGACTGGCTTGGTGCTTGCTGATCCAGCACGGATGTTCCTGCCCTGGTAACCCAGCTCCATTACAGGAAATGAGTTGCCTGACGAAATTACCGAGGCAGGGGAAAGCAATAGCTTTTAAAGAAGTGAATAAAACCCGCGGATTTAGGGAGACGGGAGCTATGAAAAATCAATTTCATGTATTAGAAAACCCAAGGAAAGGAAAACAGTTTTGAAAAGCAGAACTGGTGGAGGAAATTGTGCTGAATTGTTACTTTCTTCCTTTTGGATCGTCTTGAAAGTAGTTGAAGCTTGAGTAGATTAAATAGAGGGACTCTGAGTACTTGGCAAAACTGAGTTCTCAAAAAATGTCCTGGACTTGCTTTCTTGAGCAATCTCTGATTTCAGACTTCTGAAATGTTTTTTCTTTCTGAATTCCTAGGAGGCTTTTATCCGCAGCATTTTGTCCAAACCCTTCAAAGTCCCCATTCCAAATTATAAAGGTAAGATGAGGAGGTTTAAGGATTGTCTCTGTTGGCTGACTCGGGTAAAACAGATGATGCTTAGGCCTGTCAAATATATCTGTGGGGATTATTGTTATTTTTTTGCACTGATGCATATGTTCCAGAAATCCTGACTTAATTTTGAAAGAAAAATACTGGCATATTAGCAAAGTCTTCATATTTCTTACTAGTGTTTAGTTTGGATAATCCTACATTTCAGAATTGGATTTTGTAGTCTTACTGCTATGTATTTGATGTACTGCCAGGAGATTTTACACCGTATCACAAATACAAAAGCAAAATGAATTCCAAGCCACGAAGGTTTATCATTTAAATAATGATGCTAACAGACAGAAGACTGAGGTGAAAAAGATTGTATGTGCCAGTTTTATTTCTGCTTGGCCTGGTGTGTTGAGCCTCAAGGTGATCTTCAAAACAAGATTGTTTTGAAGTTCAAAGCCTCAGCTGGTTTGAATCAGTGAAACATAAGATCTTGGAAACAAATGGGTCTGTTCATGTCCCCTGCTTCCCCTTCACCCTCCAGCTGAAAAACCCGAATGCAGATCAACCAGTTTCACTCAAACTTTAGTTATAAAAGTATCTTTAGGCAGCCACTGAATATGGAATGACAAGCCCCCAAAGAGTGTGGCAAAGCTTGCTTCTGGAGAAGCGGATTTGTCAGGAGGCTCAAACTGAACTGTAACTGGCACAGCTGCTTTCTGTGACTGTTACCTCACTCTCTTAATTGGGAAGAGTGGCTGTTGTTGTGTGTGCACTGCTGCCTCAGCTTGTGACACTTCTGTTTTGCAAGGAGCTTTAGCAAACAGTGGACAAATAGACTGGTTGAATCTTTTTCAAGCAAAATCAATCCTGGGAGCACAGTTGCCTGAGTTTTGATGGGAAAAGGGATTTCTATGTAGGTTCTTGTGTTCATCTCCATTTCAAAACTGTGACATCAAAGTACAGTACTAGGAAAAGGGACTCATGCTTGGTTTCTGCTTTTCACAGAAATTGGCTCCAAGGCCAAACATCTTCTATTGCTCAGCAGAGAGAAAATAATACCCCAGAGCAGGTAGTGACAATGTGGTGCTGACTGTGATACTGTAGAACTTCGTCACTGTCCAAGATCAATTCCTGACCTTGCATCAAAGATAAAACTCTGGTTAAGTCTGGGTTAGGTGACCCCAAAAGAGCATTTCACCCAGCATATTCTATATGTAGGAGTGTATTTGTTGTGCTGTTGAGATGTACATTCTTGAACCCTTCTTGGCTTTCAAAAATCTAGAACAACCAGTGCCATTGCTCCATTTTTGCCTCTGTTCCTTCGTTCCCTTTTTTCCTGCTGCAGAGCTTCCCACTGTGTGCTGCCAGAGTGCTGCCAAACAATGGTCCTGCGTAGGTTTGCTGTCTGCACCAGCTGTGCATGCACCTCCACTGCAGCACCCACTTAATTCACTGTTCCTAAGTGTCATCAGACTCTGCTGCAAGGCTCTGCTTGCTTCCAGGAAGATGTTGTTGTTTTAGTTGTGCCTTTGTTTGCTTTCAGGGCCCCTGGGCCTGCGCTCGCTGGGTGTCAAACGGGCAGGAGTGAGGAGTCCTCTCCATGACCCATTTGAGGAAGGAGCTCTGGTTCTGTACGAGCCCCCGGTGCTGAGTGCCCATGACCAGCTGAAAATAGACAAGTGAGTCATCACCTGGCATGAATGCTGCAGCTCTGACTTCTTTCTGGGTGTAGGTTTATGTGCTTTTTTCCCAAATGTGTTTGAGCTGGAGTCTGAACATCAAGGGGAGTTCGATTCCAAGTATTCTGCCTGGATTGGTTCAGGTGTTGTTACAATCAAAGAAGGAATGTACCCATACTGGATTTTTTGTGTTCTTTCACTGGCTTTTTCATCTCTTATGCATCAAAAATGTAAACCTGTTGCAGGGAGGGAGCATGCACACATGGAGAAGTTGCTTAGAAAATATTATGGCTTAGTCGTTTGTCAGGAAACATCAGCATCTAAGGACAACCAAAGGGAGATGACTGACAAATGTTAGGCGGCCTACTGTTTTTTATTCTGAGGTAGTTTCTTTTGTGCTATTGTTATAACTTGAAAAGGCTTTCAACTGGATCTTCATGGACAGAGAGGGGGGTTTCTCTCTCCAGAAATTCAGTTACAATATTGTTACAGATACAAGAAAAATAATACTGACTTTTTAACTGTGTCTCTGAACCACATTCTGCCCTTGTTTTAACCGCAGCCCACATACGTGGTTTCACTGATGTTTCAGACTGTGAGTAGGTTTCTAACTTCATTCTCAAAGCTGAATTAATCCATTTTTCACTTTCTTGTTTGAAGTTGCTTCCCCTGTGCCACAGGGGAGTCCTCAGTATAACAGTGAGATTTAACAAAACCTAAACATGTGCCAAATTCCTTAATCACACTCTCTTCTTTCCTGACTGCCTCCTGCAGGGACAAGGCACCTGTCCATGTTGTGGTGGATCCTATCCTCAGCCGCGTTTTACGACCCCATCAGAGAGAAGTAAGTTTTCCATTGGGACCTGAGGGTGTGGCTGAAGGATTTGGTCCATTTCAAAAAGCCACAGTTCCTCTGCTGGAGTTGTTAAAGGTCTGCATAGACCTCACAGACTGGCAGTCTAATGGACTCCAATATTTGCAAATACAAAGGGAAACATTTGTTTTAAGCATCCCCTGAGAGGCCTGAGTGCTGCCAATATTCCCTGTCCCTTTTCAAGCAAAGACTCTGGGCTGAAAGTCCTGTCTTTCCTTACCTTGAAGTCTGGAGATGAAGCTGTGCTGGGTGGAACTCGGTGTGGTGGGTGATGGGACATAGCTTTGCAATAAACTATTTTGCAGCCCAGTCTTGAGTCAGGCAGGGCAGACTGTCCACCACTGTTTTACTGCTCAGCAGAATTGATTTGATCTGCAGTCCCTAGGCCAGGTAACACTGAGGCTCCAATTTCTGGTTCCCAACAAAGTGTAGAGTAGGTTCCTCCTTCAGTGTGCTTTGTTTGGAGGCTGCTCTTGGTAGATGTGTGTTGTCCCTGACCTATGCAGACTTGAAATTTGACAGTGGAGACTGTCAAAAAACGTTTTATGCTGTAAATAAGTACAACATCATAATATGTCAGCAGTGGGTACAGCTCTCAAAATATCTGATGTAGGCTTCTGGACAGCCTAAAGTTCATCCCAGATGCAATATATTATCATTTAAGCCTGGAGGCAGCACAGATGGAAGCTGTGATTGCTGATCTTGCAGGCTAAGCAGGTCAAGCTGGATGTCTTCCTGCATGGGAGATCTTCAGGTGGCTCTGAGAGCATTGTAGGCTGCTTGTGGCTTGTAGTTTTATCTTGGATCTGGTACTGAACCTGTGTCCCAGTGAAATGCTCATCTCTGGTGTCATAGCTGGAGGCACTCTGGTTTTGGGTAAGCTACTGCCTGCTGGTGCTTCTGTCAAGTAGACAAAGTTATGTTGGTGTTGTAGGCACACTTTTGGCAGGTAAATATTGATGATAAAGCAGTTTCTGCTCTAGTCTGATTAATAAGTCTCTGCTAACATTCCTATGCTGCTTTATTCAGCTGATGCTCCTAAATGGTTGTAGAGCTCTGCTCCAACTTTACTGTGACTTTTGCCTAGGTGCTGGTTCTGCAGCCAAAGGCAATCTTGTGGTCAGTCTTGTGTTCAACTGGCCTAAAATAAATTGCATTAGCCTTTTAGTAAACACCTAAGAAAGAAAGAAAAGGACTTGAAAGTGCAAGTCAAGGTGCTCCATCTTCAAGTCCTAAATCGTGGAGTAGAGAGGAGTGAATCCTTGCAGGTGTGTTTAGCTTGTGTCCCACACTCCATACTCTGTTGGCACAGTGCAGGTAGCTTGTACATTCCCAGCACAATGCCCTGGTTTTCTCTGACTCTGTCATCACATGCTACAGGAACATTTTGCAGTTTGTCTCTCTCTCTTTTTTTTTTTTCCTTCCCCCCCTCCTTTATCTGTCTCAGTGATGTGTCAGAGCCTAATGCAGGGCTGAGCTCTTCTCCCATCGTGTGACGTGGGTTATAACCTCAGCCCTGTGTCTTCTCTAAAGCTAAATCTGCTTTGGACCTTGAGCCCCCAGGTGAGTCACTGCTTCTAAGCAGAAGAGATGAAGGCTGATGATGGTATGATGGTATTCTGGGAATTAATTGGGCAGCAGAAACAACTCTACTTACTCTGATTCTTCAAAATTACCTGTTTGGGTGTTGTTAAGATGATAAACCTCTTTGAAATGATTGTTGCATGTTAGTTCATGGCCAGGCCCTGTCTAATGCAGCCAAGAGTAAAAATGTCTGGGAATTCATGTTAGGAAGCTTGTTATAATTGTACAAGTGAAATGTACTGAGATTTTGTGCATGTTATGAGGTACATGTTGGCAGCAGTAATGCTGTTCCACTCCAGATGTGGCAGAATTTTGGCTGTGCCTCGGGTGATTTCCCTCTGTCTCATTAGAACTCTGCAAGTCCCCAGGGATGTGTGTGCTACACAGATCTGCTGTTTGTTGTGCTATCAGTCCTGCGCATTGTGGTAATGAAGTTGTCACTCTGCTGATGTCCCCATCCTGCTCTGTCTGAGCGAACAATTTTTTGGCAGGGGGTGAAATTCCTCTGGGACTGTGTGACGAGCCGGCGGATCCCTGGGAGCCATGGCTGTATCATGGCAGATGAAATGGGGCTGGGCAAAACTCTCCAGTGCATCACACTCATGTGGACGCTTCTCCGGCAAAGCCCGGACTGCAAGCCCGAAATTGAAAAAGCCGTGGTGGTGTCTCCCTCCAGCCTGGTGAGAAACTGGTACAATGAAGTAGAGAAATGGCTGGGGGGAAGGATCCAGCCACTGGCCATTGATGGAGGCTCCAAAGAAGAGATTGACCGTAAACTAGGTACAGAAATGTTTGCAATCTGTGCGTTCGGCTGGTTGAGGTCAAAATCTTGCACTGGAAGGAGCCTACAGCAGCTCATGGGAACATGTCTGAGCAGTCACTGGATGTCTGCACACTGATGGCTGTCTCTCCACTAACATGTTTAGATCAGACCCTTGCATGTTTGGTAATAGTTGATCTTTTGGCATAATCCAAATCTAGTCAGGTATTACAGTAGTCCCAGTGCTCTTATTTTGCTCCAGCCAGAAGGCAGGAAATGCGGCAGAGGGGCCATGGAAATGGGAACAGCTGTGGGGAAGGGAGAATGGGTATATGTGGGTGGAGGGGTTTTCCTAGATTTTCAAAGATTTTAAAGATTTTAAAAGATTTGACTATTTGACCCATTTTCTATTAGTTTTCCTCATCCTTCTTTTTCCCCTTCCCATCTGCAGTTGGCTTTATGAACCAGCGTGGCCTGCGAGTGCCTTCCCCCATCCTGATTATCTCCTATGAAACCTTCCGACTCCACGCTGAGGTGCTGCAGAAGGGCAGTGTTGGGCTGGTCATATGTGATGAGGTATGGGGGCACCTTTAAGGAGAATGCATTCCTAGTATTTTCTCAACATTGGGTGAAACTGGATCTGCTTTCTTAAAAGGACACTGGACAGTGGGAAACTTTGGTTGTGGACAACACCCATTCTGGTGTTTCAAAAGATCTAAGTAATAAAATCAACCATTCTATGTGAGCCAGAATGGGAGAAGGTGTCTTTATGAGCAAAGATATGAAGAAAATCCAATTGGTGGTAACTGTGTCCACTTGTAGGTGTCTGATAGGCCCCTCTAGGGGGACCCCCTCTCCATGTGAAATATGTACCAGAAGGGAGGTCCATGCCTGTATTTGACTCTCTTGGGATGGTAGTGCCCTGGCTTACTGGTTTTCATTTATTGATGTGTGTCTTTGTTAAAGTGAGAATTACTTTCTGTTTGGCCTGGGCTTGTGTTCTGCACAGTAATTTTTAACTTGACTCTTTTTGGAGCAAGAGGTTGGACTGGAGGCTTCTGAGGTCTCTCCCAGCCTAAATAATTTCTGTGATTCAGCATGTTCTTGTGAGTAATGTCAGCCATTATATCTGGCATTCTGTGCTTGTGGGTGAGTTTGAAGGGTGCTCCTATGGCATGACCTTCCTCCCCTCTGTAATCTCATGCCTGGAGCAGAGGTAGGAGAGCTGGGTGAGGAGTGACCTCATGCTGCTTGTTCAAGAGGAGACAGAGATGGCTTGACTCCTTGCACACTGGATCAAGCTTTGCCAAGCTTTTGTTGTCAAGCTCTGCTTCCACATGGCCGAAATTGAATTGTTTTTTCATTTGTCATTCCCTATTTGTGGTTACAGGTAGTGAGAGCCAGAGATGCTTTGGAAGGACAAAACAAAACAAGTGTCCTCTGCCTCCTTGAAACGATCAGGCTGGGGCCTGGCAGGGGTTGAGGTGTCCTCTGCTGCTGGGTAGAGGGGATTAATTAAATAGCGGTGCCACCCAGTGGTGTGGCATTGTAATTGCCAGAACAGTGCCGAGAGAGGCTTAAAAAGAACGAGTGTCCTCAGAAATGTAGCTCCCATAAACCTTTTATCTGCCAGTCTATGACTGCCCGTACCTCTCAGTGCCCCTGGGATGGGGCCAGCACCTAGGGAGTCTGGGAACCCATGTCCTTGGCCTTGTGGCTTCTGTACATTTCCAATACTCACCTTTGCTGCAGTCTGGCACTCGTAAAAAGCATCTTGTCACTTGTGCTTTGTCCTACACAGCACTCAGATGATAATAAAGGCATTTTCCCAGGCATATTTTCCCAGGCATGAGAAATGGCACCTCTATTCAGATTACCCCTGTACGAGGTGAAGAACCTCTCTTTATTAGTATGCAAAGGTCTGACAATCCTCTACATAGGTGGTCTGAGGGGTTTGTGATCTTGACCTTGGGTGAAACAGTTTTACTGGTCCAGAGTTCAGTGCTTGTGCTGATAGCTGAAAACATTACCATCTTTGAACAGGAAACAGTTATTAGAGTTATACTGTGTGATGGTTGTTATTTTCATGGTAGACTTTCTTACCTGGGTGGAGCTCAGATATTCCTGGTGTTGGAAGCTTGTAATGTCTTGTTTCCTCACATAATGGCTTCAGGCTTTTCACTAGATCCTTGTCTTTGCAACAACTCTGTTGCAAGACTTAGTCCAGGAATGGGAAATGTGGTGAGATGCTTTTTATCAGTGCTGATGAGGCTCTCCATGCTGCTTCCTAACAGGCCACTGGATTTATCAGCCTCATTTCTTTTCTGTGTTTTTTAAAGGGCCACAGACTGAAGAACTCTGAAAACCAAACTTACCAGGCTCTCAACAGCTTAAACACACCTCGGCGAGTCCTTATCTCAGGCACCCCCATTCAGAATGACCTGCTGGAGTATTTCAGCCTGGTGCACTTCGTCAATTCGGGCATCCTGGGTAAGAGATCAATGTGTGTCAGACATGAGGGAGTGGAAGGTGCTGGCCAGGCTTCTTTCAATGCCAGCAAAAGCAACAACTGAGACTTTAGTGAAAACTCATGTCAGGGGCTTGGAACTAGATGGTACCCAAGGTCTTTTCCACCTCAAACCATTCTGTGATTCTATGAGACTTAGTCTCTTCCTGTTTGTATATGGAAAGCCTAGGTCAGGGTCCCCTGTTCTAGAGTGTGTGTATCATCTGAGTTGTTTCAACAAGATTGTAAAGCAAAGTACACCAGTTTAACAGGTATTTTGGAAGGGGAATGAATTAGGGTAAAATAAATATGTGAAACTGAGTACTACTGTAAATGATTTCTTTGTTGCTGTAACTCGTCACCCATGATTGTCTCAGGTTGTTGGGCATCCAGTCCAAGAGGCTTCTCATTAATTCTAGTGAATGCACAACTCTAGTTAAACACAATTCATCAGATTCTTAGTCTTGCAAGTAGAATTTGGGCTTAGTCTTTTTCCATTCAGCTGTTCTGCCCCCAGGAGTTCTCAAGGAAAGGATGGAACAGGGTGGTAGATGTTGTACATCTGCTTTTTCTTTGTGCTTCAATTTTGGGTAGTTATTACAGGGAGCTGATGGGATTTCACCTGCCCCCCTTGACCTGTGCTTTGGGCAAGATGACTTTCCCTGTACTTGCAGTTCGTTCTTTCTGAGATGAGGTTAATGGTGTAACTACTGCAGCAAAGCTGCATGCACTCAGTAGGTGTTTTTCCCACTTTCAGCCTTTGGCCAGTAATAAGCAACTGATTACAGATAATTTTGGAGTAGGCACAGATAATGCCTGTGCTGTTGTTTGCAAGAACAAAATCTGGGAATAAATGTGTAACTGGAATGTGAGCAAAAGCAGTATGTGCCTGACTGTTGAAGTAAAATCATATGACCTTTGGCTTTGCACTGTTGTTGGAGTACAAAATGATTTTCTGTTGTACTGATTGGCTTGCCTCGTTTGAGTCTTTCCTGGCTAGAAAGAAAAACAATCTTACGGATGTGATGAGGGTTTGTTTTACCTGCTGGGCTCTGTGGTTGAGGTGTGATAACTGGGGCTGTGGGATGCTGATCAAAGGTTCTTTGGTAGTAGTTGTCACCTTTTCACTTCTTTTTTATACAGGAACTGCTCAGGAATTTAAAAGACATTTTGAAATGCCCATCTTGAAAGGAAGGGATGCAGATGCAAGTGAAGCTGAGCGACACAAGGGAGAAGAGAGGCTTAAAGAGCTGATCAGTATTGTGAACAGGTGAACTTCATCCCTCTTCTCTTTGTGGGTCTTTTGCATAAGCCCTTTGCATAAGCCCTGCTATTTTTCCAAATTACAGTTGTAGCTGTAATGAATTCTCTTGCCTGTTACATCTATTCAGCAAGTGATTGTGCAAGTATTTATGGTCTGAGAAATCCACATAGCATGGAGCTTTAGTCTGATAAATGGTACTGACATGGCACAGTCAGCTGCAGTCACCCCCAAGCACTACTCTCAGGTACTGAATTATTATTTGATTCCTAGGTTTCTGTTTTCTCCTGGGATCTGAATAATCAGGCAGCATCCTTTTATTTATGTTAAGATAACTACAAGTTTGGGCTGGATCAGATTTGAGATCCATCCAACCCAGATGCTGAGTAGCAGAAGGAGCATAAGGAATGTCACTAAGTTCTGCTGTTGATTGCTCAAGTCACAAAAGAGTCCAGCTCACACTCTAATAGTTGTATTGGCTGTGTAGGGCTACAAGTGTCAGAGATGGGACTTCTGACCCCCAAGAAGCACCCCTGTGATGTGAAGTGCTGTCTTATTTATCTTTCATTGATTTGCGGTATTTGTTTAAACCTGTTTTTTCTTCATGAATACAACCAATTTATCCACATCTGCTGGCAATTGCTTGGCTCTCTCTAAGAACTTTCTAGAAAAGATTTGAATTCTCAGCATTGCTGGTGTCTTCAGTTCTTTTTCTGATTTTTTGTTTGTGGGTTTTGTTTAGTGGTTTTTGTTTGGGTTTTTTGGATTGGTTTTGGTTTTTTAATCTGATCTTTTTTAGCCACCACAAATACGATCCTGTAGTTCATGGTCATGGTAAATTAAATTTCACACTAAGTAGAGTCATTCCATAGAGACAGTCCTGACCTTGACTCAGATCAGCTTGCAGAAACCTAAGAAAAAGGAAAGGTTGGGAGGAGAAAAGCTTATTCCTTCTTGAGGTGCATTTATTTCTTTTTACAGTCGATGGAAAATAGGTGTAAAAATGTGTTCGGGAGTGCCAGTGCCTGGCTCTCTTGAAGTTTGTGTCCTTTACTGTGCAACAGTCATGATGCACAAATAGGGAAGACAAGGCACAAAAGTAGCAGCAGATGAATCTGTTGAATTCGGTAGGAATTGCAAATGGGACAGTGATGCAAAGACATAGGGAACTGTGGATGTAAGGCTGGAAGGGCGCCGGAGAAGGCATCGGATCAGTCTTGCTGTCCTAAGGTGGAAGGTGTTAGACTTAGACCATCTCTTAACCCCCACCCAGCACTGAAGACCTTGCAGTTTTCCTAGGACACCTTTTCCAGGGCATCGCTGTCTTTGCAGTTAGAAAATGCTCTTAATGTGTAACATAAATCTTCCTTACTGCAGTTTAAGCCTATTACTTTTCATCCTGCTGCTTATGGGTTCGGAGACCAGATTATTCCTTTATTTACCAGCCTTTGACTGATTTTGGGTTTGTCATATATCCCTGCTGTCTTTCTTCTGTAGGTTTTGTAACGTATTCTTGATGCTTCCTGGCAGAACTGGGTTTCTGCACCTTTTACACTGTCTCAGCTCAGCACTTTTTCTAGTCCATTCCACCTTCCCAAAGTGTGGCAAAACTGCTCCATGGGGCATTTGCAGAGCCCCAAAGGATATGTCCTTTTCTGGAATCTTGGGCCAGGCAATGAGCCCATCTTGGCCAAGGATGGCTACTGAGTTATTAAATGGGGAGTTGCCTGCCTGTACTTTGGGTTATGCCCACAGTTTGTGGTGGTTGATTCCTGTCCTTGTTTGCTGTCCATGCTGCTGGTCTGTTGTAGCTCAAATTGCAAATGCTGTTGGTAGTCTGAAGAAGAGCAGAGATTCTCTTGTGGCTGAGCTCTGTGTAGGTGGAATCATGTCTGATCCCTCCAAATCTCATGAGCCATGTTTGGAAGCCTTGCAAAGACAATGGGTTACATGGGGCTCTCTAATAATGGCCTTGTGTGGGTGGTGGGTGTCTGGCCTCTGCCATGTGTTGGACTGTCACAGACCTTTGGAGAGAAGACATCAAAGGGACTGTGTGTTGATCACTTGAGGAATAAAAGTGATAAAATAGTTTAATCAGTAAAAGTGATCCAAGAGTCCATCCAAGCATCTGATGGTAATTTCTCTCCCTGCAGGTGTTTAATTCGGAGAACTTCAGACATCCTGTCCAAATATCTGCCAGTGAAGATTGAGCAGGTGGTCTGCTGCAGGTACCAAAAAGCATCTGCTGTGTCTGGGAAACAGTGGAAGCAGTGGGAAAGACTGAAAAATTGCAAAAAGCCCTTCCATCCTTGTGGTGACTGCTTCCCTCTAGGAATGATGTTGTAGTCATTGGCAATATTGCTTTTCCTCCTGAAGCCATAGCCCACAGCTGGTGGTTCTGTCAGCTAACTGGTGAGCTCTGGGTGGCTATGTAGAGCAGAGCCCTGGGCTGTGCAGTCTCTGCAAGCATCTCTTCCAGCTCTGGCAGATAGCAGTGCTCTACCAGCAGCCTTGGGGGCAGTTGTAGGCTGTCTGTGCTGTAGCTGAAAAACTGAGCTGAAAGGAACACTCTGTGTAGATTGAGCAGGATGGGGTTTTGTTTGACTGCAGGCTGCAGAGCTCTTGTTGTGTTTCAGACTGACACCTCTGCAGACTGAGCTGTACAAGAACTTCCTGAAGCAAGCCAAGCCAGTGGAAGAGCTGAAGGAGGGCAAAATCAGTGTTTCATCTCTCTCTTCCATCACTTCCTTGAAGAAGCTCTGTAATCGTGAGTTGTTCACTTGGGTTTGGGTTTTGCACTGTTGGTGGAGCTTTTTTGGGTCTCCCTTGTGTACGCCACAGTCTCTGAGCTCTGTTTATTCTCTAGATCCTGCTCTTATCTATGATAAGTGTGTGGAAGAGGAAGAAGGATTTATGGGAGCCCTGGACTTGTTCCCTGCTGGCTACAGCACTAAATCTGTGGAACCCCAGCTTTCAGGTACTGTGGAACTCAGCAGTACAGATGTGCTGCCTAACACAGGCAACCATGGGACTGTATTTAGCATCTTACCAAGTGCCCCTCCAAGGTGTGGAATTTAGGAATTCTGCTCTAGCTTTTTCTTTCTTTCTTTTTTACCCAGGCAAGATGCTGGTTTTGGATTACATCCTTGCTGTTACCAAAAGCACCAGTAATGACAAGGTGGTTTTAGTGTCTAACTACACTCAGACACTGGATCTATTTGAAAAGCTCTGCAGGAACAGAAGGTTTGTCTTTGGGTTTTGCTGGTTTAATCCTGCTACACTTTACTTGTAGCCTATGCTGTAAGAGAACTGGCTATTTTTACACTTTCTACCAGCAGGAACTTGTGATCTGTCTTTTAGCTCAGGTGTTCCTGAATTGGAACTAATGTGGCTTGTGCTTTGTCTGCTGGGGTCACTCAGCAGAAAATCTCTGGCTCTCTGCTAGCGTTTCTAAAGCCCGTTCTGTTGTTGGAAGGCTGATGGTTACAGATTTTTCTGCTTTAAGTAGGGTGCTCTAAAGATGACAGCAGTCTGACTGTAGGGATTGCTGTCTGTTCCAGGTATTTGTATGTCCGGCTGGATGGCACCATGTCCATTAAAAAGAGGGCAAAGATCGTGGAGCGCTTCAACAGCCCCTCAGTGAGTAGAACCTGCCAGTTGTGAGCAGCTCTGCTGCCAGTTCTGAGTGCTATGAGTAAAAGCATGGCTGCCTCTGTGCTCTAATGCAACCCTGCCTTTTTGCAGAGCCCTGAGTTCATCTTCATGTTAAGCAGCAAAGCAGGTGGCTGTGGTTTGAACCTGATTGGGGCCAACAGGCTGGTGATGTTCGACCCCGACTGGAACCCAGCCAACGACGAGCAGGCCATGGCTCGCGTGTGGCGGGACGGCCAGAAGAAGATGTGCTACATCTACCGACTGCTTTCGGTGAGGCAAACTCCTCTCCCTTCCTCAGCATGGAGCTCTGGGTGCCAGCTCAGACTGCAGCTGCTCTGATTGGGGCCAGAAGGGAAAGAACTCTTTTGTGTTGGTGACCAGAATTGATTGGAACTTAATTGCTTCCTACCCTCAGATGTGTTGCCATGGAAAACCATGAAGGTTCTAGCTGGAGGGTCATTACTGCAGCCCTTGGTTTCTTGCAGTGGCTGGCTTCTGAGAAATAGAAACAACTGTGGCTTTGCAGATAAGATGTTCCTTTGAAGTCATTTAGGCATCTGACTTCTTTAATTTCATGGGGTGGCTGATGCAGAAGTTGCTGTTTTTCAGTCAGGCTGCAGTCTGTTTCAGTTGGGTGTACGTGTGCTTAAGAAACAGCAAGTACATTCCTGGAATTACTAGCAGCATTTGGGATGGAGCTGCCAGTGAGCAGGTGGGATAGCTGTTCTGGAGAGGAAAACCATGAAGGAGACTAATCCTTTCAGGCTACTCTAACACTTTGTCCAGCAGTGCCAGTAGTGATTACTGCTTAGAAGTGTCCCCTCTCTGCCCTTGTTCACCTCTCTCTCATTAGTTCAGACTGTGGGGTTTTTTGTTTTGTTTGGGAGGGGGAAGTTGTTGATTTTTTCTATGTGGCTTTTGGTTTTGGTTCTTCTTTTTGAGAAAGCTTGGGTACCTTGGTCAATTATTATTTTTACTTTGAGAAAACAGATATTCTTAGCCCATCTTTTCTTAATGGAGTTAAGAGTCTGGAATCTGATCTGGCTGCACTTGGAAGCAGGGAGCTCCTTTCCTTTGCTTTTAGGAACAGGAAATCAGTCTGCAAATCATGACTAATGACCCCCCTCTTTGGTACACATTCGTTTGCAAAACGGACATTTTGCTCTTAGATTTTTGCCCTAGAAATGTAGCATGCTGAGCTTTCTGCACATCTGCTCTAGAAGCAGACATCTCCCTCCAGACAGGATGTGATTGATCTGTATGTGGGTGAGCCAGCAAATAATGCTGATGGTGTCACCCAGGGCTAGACCTTGTTGCTGCTTCTTGGGGAGACTGTGGTTGGGATTTTTTGTCAGGGAGCAGCTGTAGCTGCTCAGCTCCTTTCCCTTCCTTCTTGTCAGCACAGCCTGGTGCAGTGTGTGAGCTTTAACCATGGGTGGCAGTTCCACCTTTTCCTCATCTGTATCTCCACTGGATCCACTTCTGTAGACACAGGGAAAGACAAGCAGAGTTGGGTTAGATCTGCAACAGAACAGATGTGGTTGGAGTGCAGCTACTGAAACTTGCCTGTCACCTGTACTGGCGAGGCACTGAGTGGTCCTGACATCTTAGTGCCATTTGACCTGTGACACTTTCCCACTGTAGTGCTCCTGTAACACCAGTGTTCCATCTGTGCTTCCATCTCTGACTTGCCTGTAGACAGGGACCATAGAGGAGAAGATATTCCAGCGCCAGACCCACAAGAAGGCCCTGAGCAGCTGCGTGGTGGATGAAGAGCAGGATGTAGAAAGGCATTTCTCACTTGGGGAGCTGAAGGAGCTCTTCACGCTGAATGAGACCACCACTAGTGACACCCATGACAAGTGAGTATTCTGAATGACTGATGGCTGGGATAACAAAAGTTTGGTGGTGTAATTCAGGGGTTTGCCAGGCAGCAGAGGAAGTCCAGAGAGTAAGCCTCAAGTGTTTCTGCTTCTGAAGCTGTTAACCACCTAGACACGAGCACTTCCTTGCTGTCCTCCCTTTCTGTTGTCTAGAAAAGCTGTGCTGGCTGGACAAGTGAGCTAACTATCTTGTAGCTGCCTGTCTTGGACACTGAAATACTGCAGCTAATGAAGAAAATGATCAAAGCTGTTCACATTGGTAGAGCCTATTGATTCTTCCTTGCTGCTCTCTTCCTGGTGGTCTGTGGTCTCCAACTGCTGAATTGCTTTCATACCAGGCCTTCTCCACTGGCTGAGAATTTATAAAGCCAACCCAAGTGCTCTTCTGGGATCTAAAAGAATCCTCTTCTCCGTTGTCTGCCCTTCTCCCCCAGCTGAGAGACCTGTGGTATTACAGCCACCAGAAAGAGGACAGGGAGTGCAGGAAAAATGCTTCACTGGGAAAATTAAGACTCTTAGTTCAGGCAAGAAGTGAAGAGGATTAGTTTTAAGCTGCCTCAAAGCTTAACTTGGTGTAGGTATCCATTCTGCATGGCAACAGCCCTTGCTGGCAGGGCTGCTGCTGCTCTTTGTCTCCTGAAGTGACAACTTAGTAGGGCATCTCCAAAACAGCCTCAGTACACCTCCTCTCACCTGCCTGTGGTGGGAGCCAGGATGGATTGTTTTGGAGCATGTTGTGCTCTTCTGAATTCAGGAGTCCTGATGCAATACTAAAGGTGTTGGCAGTAGTCACCTGAGATCTGCCTTAAGCAACATCCCACAGCTTTCAAGAGAAACTCCTGAACTTCCTCTGGGTCCTGCTGGACAGTTCCCACATGGTTAAACATGAAGAGGAACTGCCATTAGAAACAGAACCCCAGGTTTTCAAATTGTGAGTCACTCCTTACCTGTCACACATACCAGAACTGTGGTGTGTGTTTAAATGAAATGCAGTACTAATTCAGAAACTCACAATCCAGCTCCACTGGAGTCAATCCAAGTGCTACTGGGCTGCAGTTTCCACCAGCCCATAGCTGAAGCAGTAGAGGAGCCTTGCACTGAGCTTGCTCTGGCCTCGTTGCAGGATCAAGTGTCGCCGCTGTGTGAACGGGCACCAGGTGCGGCCCCCTCCCGACGGCTCCGACTGCACCTCGGACCTGTCCCAGTGGCACCACTGCGCTGATAAGCGGGGGCTGCAGGACTCCGTGCTCAGGGCTGCATGGGACGCTGCTGTCACCTTCACTTTCCACCATCACTCCCATGAGGAGCAGCGAGGGATTCCCTAAGAGGTTACTGTCCCCTGTGGGGGCAAGGGCAGGCTCTGCGGCAGCGTGCCCCACTTTGATCCCTTTCAAGGAAAGGGACAGTGCGTAGCTGTGCATGCTGGACTCTGTGTGGCTGGGGGATAGCAGAACAGTGTGGCTTCAGAGTGGCTGGGAGGCCTTTGGCAGTGTTTAGTCTACTGCAGCAGCAAGGAGTCCATGGCTTTTTCTCTGCTGTTGTTTTGTGTGCCTGAACAAAACCCCCTTGGGAACTGGGAATAACAGGACCTTGCATGCTTGATCAGACTTAGTACTAGTTCTCTTGCCTTTGGTGTCTGTGCCTTCTGTTCAGCCAGGTTTTGTCTTCAGGTTTGAGCCAGGAGTTTTATAGCATTTGAGGTGCAGTCAGGTATTTTTTCTTGGCAGCTCTGGCTTACAGCTGTGGATCAAAACTTGCAGGATCCATTTTTGTTGTGAAATGTGAACCTTGCTGATTACTTGGGAACAAGAGGATTTTGTACAAGGGAAAAAAATTTTAGCTTGTATGTTGAACATCTGGCCTGAAAGATCATGCAAGCAGTAGGAAATCAGGCTCTATTCCAGTAACTCAATTTCTAAAACCATTTGCATTGTTATGGTCAGGATCCCCTCCCTGATCTAGCAGTGTTTTAATGAGATCACATTACATGACAGTAATAAAATTCACAGTTTGGTACATTATGGGTCTTAATTATAATTTTATTATAAAAATGTTACAAAATAACAAACTATTCAAAACCTCTGCAAAATGTCTGCAGACACTGGAAAAGGGCAGTGTGGTTGCAAATAAACAGCAAGCTACTTGGTACATAAAGAACTTTTTTGGTATAAAGTACAACTTTCCAAATGGAAAAGGTCAAGGCTGGGGGCTTTGTTAGCTTGTTTTTTACTCCCTTTAGAGGAAGGAGTTCTTCACAGATCACAGAATGATGAAGGTGGAAGGGATGTCAGGGGATACTGTTCTATACCCCTCCTTAAAAACAAGATCACCTAGACCTGATTGCCAAAGACCACAACCCAATGGCTTTTGAGTCTCTCCCACATTGGAGATGGTTATTGGTGAGGCTGAAACAACATGAAATTTGCCACAATACCCAGTGACATAAACAACTGTTTGTTCAGAAGCTCATTTGATGAATGTCCCACTTAATACACTCAAGAAGAGGGTAAGAGTTAGATCACCTGGAAGTACAGCTGTTGGCCCACATGGTCTGGTGGGCCATATCAGTGTCACACCCCTTGTCCAAATGAACAGCAAAGTGAAAAGAACAACTCTGTACTGCTTGAACTGGGGAAGAAACCTCCACCTGTGCTGTGAAATCAGAATTGCTTTGTTCAAGCTCATGGGTTTCTCCTGCTCCTGTGTCCCTCACATGACACTGATATAGTCAGCAAAGGCCTGGGAGGAGTCCCATGAGTCATTGACTACGCTGCACACGGCTTTGAGACGCCGCAGCGCCTCTTGGGCTGTTTCTGCATCCTGGTCCAGCCAATTTTGGAAGAGGCGGAGGTGTGTGAATGGAATCTGTCCCCCTCTCTGCTGGATGTGCCCTTCCAGCTTCTTTGTGAACTCCAGCAGCCCATCGGGTTTGATGCAATTTGAGCTTTCCAGGGAAAGAAAAAGAAAGCCATTAAGAGTCTAGGCTATAATTTGAGCAGTTTATATTACTGTTCCTTCTAGCAATTGCCTGTGCAGGTACCCGAGGATGCTTCAAGGCAAAATGCACCTTCCTTCAGCAGTACAAAGTGTGAGTGTTTCTCATTAAAAACAAAACTGAGTATGAATGGCTGGAAACTTTTTTAAACCAACGTGCTAACAAGTGCCAAGTTAACCTCGTTGTCCAGAACTCTTACTACTCACTTAAGTAGACCTAGCTGTGGCCTTAAAATGTTGCTGGAGCCAAGCTGCTGCCTATGCAGTGCCAGGAGCCTTTCAGTCTCATGGCAGCTGTCAACTGCCTGGACCAAGGGGCCTGGCCCAACCTCCAGGTCCCAGTACAAGACTTGGCAGTAAGTGATCCTTTATCCCTTCCTGCTGAGAAAATCTGAAGGGCATGTGTCAGGTCCTGGTATTTCGAGGAGATTAAAAGGTCAATTCCCATGCAGAGATGTGTCAATAAATACCAAGTTGCATGCTGGACTTAAATTTTGTCAGAGGCACAGTAACAACCAAGCTTCAAGCCTGCTGAAGGAGTGCGGCCGTGGTTAAATAAATTGTCAAGCCTGTGTACTCTGAGCAACCAGAGCCAGTAGGATGTAAAGAAAGGGACAGAATCAAGCAAAGCAGTTAGCATTGCAGAAATGCCACCCCCATGTGCTTTGTGAAGGTTAATGCCTATCTGTAAGGCCATTCAGGGTCAAGAAGAGAGCAGCAGTTCTGACTGAAGCCCAAAGCTGTGGAAAGGAATGCAGAGGCACTCTCAGGATCTGCCAGGAACAGTGACAGCATTCCCCTGCTATGAAGGGGCAGTGGGAACAGAGCTATTCACACAGATGCCCAAGAATAAAATTATGTAGGGAAGTTAGTCCTAACTACAGCTCAGGGAGGGCCTGCAGGAGGCTCCCAAGGAAGCAGCAAACCAAAGCTGCTCTAAAAATGGAGCCTGACTCCTCAAAAGGTGAAATGTCTCAGAGAGCCTGGAGGTCTCTGCAGTTGTATGTGCCCATGGCAGTATTCTCTGAGCTTTTCTTGGGAACACATTCCCTCAAGGAAGGAACAAAGCCATGCTCAGGTTCTCCTGCTGTCAGAGCCCAGTTCAGCTCTCTCTCTCCAATAACAAGAAAATCAGTGTTTAGAGCAGCAGAATACCTGACATCCAGCTGGCAGAGAGAAGAAGAGGAATCTTCAGAGAAAATGTCTGCAAGGGCAACCAGCCTGTGATTCCCTGAAAGGGGAGAAAATGCACCTATTAGATGCAAATAGGAAACTCTTAAAATCTAAGTGACCATAGGGCTGGGATTGTAGTGCAATAAAGGAGTCTGTAAACATGTGACTGCAACACAAAGGGGCCACCTCTGCACCCTCAGTTTGTCCCCCTTAGTGGCATCAAGTACGTTTCATCCCCCTGAGCAGTACTTGAGGCAATGAAAGCATTTGCTGATAGGGCAGTTTGTTTTCCCTAGAAAAATCCTGGTATTGTTTGAAAAGTCCAGGTGCAGCTTTTTTTTAGTAATTACATGTATTCAGGTTATCCCAAGCTTACCTGTTTTACTTCATTAAAAGAACAGGAAACAATATTCTGGATTTATCTGAAATTAATTTCTGCAACATTTCTACTTGGCTTGTGATCCAAAAAGCCTATCCTTTCTGTAAATTCATTCCACTTCTTTGACACAAACTCCTTCTTTACTTGTTCTCATCCCTCCAATGGCTGCCAACAGCTGTTAAGATACAAATTGCCCAAACTTGGGCAAAATCTTTTCTCTTAATCAGAGGCAGTGCACATGCTGCTGGATCTGTTTCTGTTACAGTCTGAAGCAGATGAGTGTTCAGTCAATTCCTGCACATTACCTAGACCCTTGGTACATTGCTGAATGCAGCTGAAATTCTGCCTTTAAGAAATGGATGCAGTGCTCCTTATTTTGTGAACTAAATCCACTCTGTTCCTGCATGTGGTAAGTTCAGCACTGCAGTCAGCAGCTCTCAATGGTCTGACTCCAGCCCCAAAGTTCCCTCCAAGAGAGCTGCCCTGAGGCCCCACAGCAGCACTCCCAGTACGCACCAAGGCGGTTCCCAGGCAATTTGAGGCTCTTCAGCAATGAATTTCTTTTCACTGTATTGATTATTTCTGACAAAAACTCAGCAGTGGAGCTTTCAAACAGCCGGCAGAAGGAGAATGTGATTTCTGTGAAGAAATGGATTTACAGTACACATGAGTACTCCCTTGCTTCATTATTCCATAATTACATTCTGCAGACAGCTCCAGCCCCTGATCCACATGCAAGAACAAAGCTCCCCCAGCAGTGGATTGTGTACAACAGCACTTCTGCTGTGTCAGGCAGAGAGCAGAGATCACACCCAGGCCTGTGGCTCTGCCAGCTCACCCAGTTAAAGGCTGATGTGCTCTGCAGGTTAAACATCTTTGTTTTATAGCTGAGACTACAGACTCTTCCCTGCAGCATTTGCCAGCTGCCCAGCAGCTCCTCTGCTCCACTAGCACAAAGAACCAGGCACTCTGACACCACCTGCAGATCTGCTCCAGGGACTGTGACATTTGGCTAAACCTTACACATCCAAAGATCCCCCCCCTTTAAACATCAGCCAGCCAAAAGCAGCTACCTGCAGCACCTTTCCAAGCAACAGCACCCAGGAGTTGGCTGTACCTTGCAGGCTGGGATCCTGAAGCAAAAGCAGAACTTCTTTCTGGTGTTCAGCCAGGTTCACATCATGAAAGCTCAGTTTCTTCAAATTTGGAGTACACTCTAAAAGCAAAACAAGTTCTCAGGTAAAGCACTGCACATCACTGGGATAAAAAGACCCTGACCCAGCTACCTGCTAACACCTAGGAACTGGCTTAGACTGTGAGTGATTTGTACTGGATTGTGCATAATTAAAAAGGAACCATTGTGCTGTGCAGGATCATCCACACAGCACGGCAATGTGGGATGGCTGACACCCATTTCCTTTTCTGGGAGACTTCAAGGATGTCCACGCTGAAGAAATGGACCCACCTAAGCTGGCTTCATGCTAGAGGGTGGAAGACCACAGCATGGAAGCTACACTGTGCGTGCCCCAGTGATGCTGCCCACGGGTTAGCAGAGTACCTTTGAGCACCTCCAAAAGCAGCCCTAGCTCCTGGGGGCAGGGCAGTGTGGCACTGTCAAGGGACAGCTGCTGGAGGGACTGGGATGCCTTGAGCACCGGCAGCAGGAACGCGGTGTGCAGAGGTTCCCTGGGGAATCGGATCTCCAGCACCTCCAGGCAGCTTTCTAAGGGAAGAAAAACAAGAGAAGAGTTTGCTCTGGAGTGCTTGTCTTCAGTGTAGCTGGTCCTAAAGCAAGCAGAAAGCCTGTACGCCCAACACCACCATCCTTTAGGTTGGTAGAAATTGCCTGTGCACCATGGCCTGCCCTGAGGAGCTCTGGCAACTCAGACCTGGGGTGATGTCAGTCAATTACAGCTCATTCAGGACTCCTGCCAGACCACAGAGCCACCAATTACTACTATGCTCAGCAGTGCTTGAGAAAAGGTCATCCTTTAAAGGTAAACCCTTTAATGCACAAACCAGTCAGTGTCTTCCCAGAGCACAGGTCTTTCCTGACCCCACTCCAGACTTGCTCAGGCTTTGCTCACTGCTTTTCTGGCAATTCAAGGGCTAATAAGGGTGACCTGTGAGCTGAGCTGCTGTAGCTCCCAGGCTGTGATCCAAAGGCTTGGGCAGTGCTTTGCCATGACCTGTGTTACTGTGATGATCAAAGGATGCTTTCCCTCTGCTTAAGGTTGTGCTAAGGCTTACAGCCTCACAGTCAGTGGGATGGACAAAGTGGAAGCTCCCAATCAATTTACAGAACTGGTGGGATAGGATCCCCATGGACAGTCCCAGGTAGCAAGTTATGACTGGCCCTGTACAAAGCTGATGTTGCAACAGGCTGGGATACAGCAATAAAACATTCTCTCCAAGATTCCGGCTCCACAGAACACCTCAGGCTGGAAGTGACAAACTGCAACAACATCTAAATCAGAAAGGTGAGGCTGTAATTGCCTAATAAAACACCATAATGGTGCAGAGTGAATCATGTACCAAGCCTTCACAGCTCTGCCTGCCAAGTCCTGGCCATCACTCAGAATGATGACTCCTACCTGGGATTTCTGCCTCGCTGCAGCTTGGGTTCTCCTCTGGCCTGCTGCCCTCCAGATGGTTTTTGAGGTCGAAGCTGACCGAGAGCGTGTGGAGCTGGGGAAGGGCGCTCAGGACGCAGCGAACGAGCTCCACACAAGGCATGTGGGAGAACATGTCGCTCACGCGCAGCACGCGGAAGCGGCACTCCGGGTGGCGGGACAGGGCTCGGAGCCCAGAGAGGATGCAGGAGATGTTGGCATGCAGGCCTGGAACAGAATTTGTACAGAAAGTGTCAGCTGTGTGTGTACAGACACCGACATGCAGAGCTGGAGCTGCAGTGAGGGCAGCCCGAGCCCAAGGCTAAACTCACAGACCGCTTTATCCACACATCCTTAAGCTACGCTGTGTGCGTGGGAGATGGAGATCCAGCTCTTCCCTTTGCCTGCTCTGGAGGGCGTTTAAGCACAAAGCCAGAGGCTGCTTTTGGGCAGAGCGATCCCATTCTCTCCCTCAAGTCCTCACACTCTTTAAACATCTCATCTAACACCCTTCTGAAGGTGGGGCACCAGTACTCCTACAATTCCCCTTCCAGTGAAAATAAACCCAGGGTAAACCTGAGCAGTAAGCCAGACCATTAGAGCAGGGCTGGAAGGAAGTGCCCTATTCACACCACTGACCGTTGTAAGACAGAACGAGGTTTTCTAAAGACACCCAGGAGCTCAGCAGGTTACTCAGAGCCTGACATGTCTCCCAAGTCAAAGGAATGGAGAACAATTCCAGTGTGGAGACACTTCGGAAGTGGCGAGCAGCTTTCAGAGAAAAGATTCCAGCAGATCCTCCTCTTTTCTTACAGCCTGCATGGCCAGTGCATGGAGATCCTGGGGAGGAACTAGTCCAGTTCTCAGTGTTCGCTCCCTCTGTGATCCTGGTTTTGTCCCGTAACCCTGAATTATCCTCTCTAGCAACAGTAAAAACAAAATCATACAGATCTTCTGTGTCAGCATAGTGTGCCCTGCTCCGTCGGAGGCAGCGACGTTTCCTCCCCACTGCAGGTTTCAGCTGTCTGCGTGTCTTTCGAGGAATGGGGTGACAGGACAGCTGCTCTGAGCTGGAACGAGGGGAAGATTCCCCCTGAATGCTGGTGTGGTCACAGGGCACCTCGCTGCTTGTCTCCTCACATGCTGGGTTTTGCAGGGGAGGACTTCTGGGGCCAGAGAAGACAGCGTTCATGAGAGCTTCAGCCTTTTCTGGGGATCCCTTCTGGCTCTCACCACTGCTCCCCTCCCGCTCAGCATTGCAGCCCCTCTCTGCTCCCTCCCGTGCGGACTCCTGGCTTTGGGCTTTGTCCTCCTCTCTACAAAGGGCACATGGGCTGCCGTGACAGGTGAGCGCACTGCCCGAGTGCCAAAACCCAGCGCTCATGCTCAAGATGAGAATGAGAAGAACCGTGTCGGGAACAGGCCAGGAGCACATGGACACCTGGCTGACGGAGCCGTGGTGGATCAGCCGGTGAAGGAGCAAAACCAGCGAGCGCCTGACAGCCTGGTCGCAGGAGAGGAGGTGCTGGAACTTCAGGATCCGCAGGGATCCAGCCAGGTTTTCAAGCACCTTGTGGTTGCGCTCGGCAGTGAGTTCCACGGCCCCCTGGAGCATGTTGCAGAGGGTGAGCTGGGAAACGTGCGGGGAGCTGTGGAGCAGCGGCGAAAAGTGACGGTCGTTGAGGCGCCAGTCAGAGGAAACGTCCAAGACACCGTGGAGGACGTTGGAGAAGAATGTTTCAAGGAACTTCTTCCTCCAGCAGGTTATGCTCTGCGATTGAACAACAGGGTGTAGGAACAAAAAGTCAGCATCCATTTTTCTCATTCTTTTAAAATAAATTATTGCTGTGTGCTAACCTGGTGCCACCCCTCCTGCTAGCTCCACTGGGACCACCTCTCTAGTTCCCAGCATCCTTCCTCAGTGTATTCCTTGAAAACCTGAGTGAATCCCATTGCTCTCTTCATCCTCCATATGACCTAATTAAACACTCCCTGGTTTGGAGCTGGGCCATTTTTGCCTATTAAAAACCACGTCACCAGCAATTTTCTTCCAGAGCATCTGTTTACTGGCTGTCATTAAGTTGTCTGTTAATAATTCTTTTATGATGATGAAGCAGTGAAGCTGCTTCATTTTTTCTATATAAAACATTCTCCAAACTCATGGTCTTCTTTATTTTTCTCATGCTTTCTAAGGCAGCACCATATTTCTTTTTGTGAGTGTAAGTGTAAACATGATATAAGGTACTGTTTTCATCCTCTATTTCACTGAGAATCTCTGAAGACAGAGATTTGCTCTTTTAGCAAACTCACTGTTGGGAGATGAAGGGTGTGGCTGTGCACTACACCTCCTTTATGAATCCTTAATCCCAAAATGTTTGTATTACCAGGATCACACCTTGGTCCAGAGCTCTACAAACACTTATAAACAGGTGCCAGGAACTGCTTGGAGGCAGCCAGAAAGAAAACCTCATGGAAAACAACAGAAACAGGGCACCTGTGTCGAGCCCCTTCTCTCACCAGAGCATCTCCTCACCTCCGAGTTGGGCGGCCTGGTTTTCATCACATCGTCCCACAGCTTGCGCCAGACGGGCTGTGTCGAGACGCCTGGGGGAAAGAATCATCAACCGGGCGCTTTCATCCCTCTCCCTCTCCCAGTGTCCTCCTCCGGGGCCTGATGGGGTGCCGGAGGTGCAGCCCCAGAGCCCGCCCGGGTGCGGGACGCAGGGCGGTGTCCCTGGCTCCCCTCTGGCTCAGGGCTCCCATTTCCAGCCTAGAGGAGCTCCTGTCTCCAGCTGAGGGTCCCTGCGGTGTGCGGCTCCTCCCGCCACGTCTGCGGGCATCTCCCCATTCTCTCACCCCATCACTTTGAGGGGCCCGTCCCTCCCGCCCGGGGTTGTCCCCACGGGTTCTCCGCCGTCCCCGCCGGTGTCACCTGCTCTCCGCGCGGCGTCCTCGGCCCGCTCCAGATGGAAGACGGTGAGGAGCGGCAGGAGCCCCCGCAGGAGGTGTCCGGGCAGCGCTGCGGAGAGACAGAGGGAGAGGGCGGCAGGGTGCGGGCAGGCCCGGGCCCCGCGCCCCGCCGCCCCGCGCCGCCCGCGCCTTACCCCAGACGTCCCGCTCGCGGGCGGCCATGCTGGGAAGGTCGCGCCGAGCAGCGGAGCCGGAGGGGCCGGCGGCGGCAGCCAGGCCGAGCCGGCTCCGAGGCAGAGACCCACAGGAAGAGGGGAGAGGAAGGGCAGAGAGCGCAGCAATGTCCATCTTGGTGCGGCCACACGCGCGGCCGCTGCCGGCTGCCATGTTTGGAAGGGCCGCGGCCGAAGCACCGCCCTGCGGAGGGGCGCTTCCGCTACCGGCGCGGGCAGCGGCGCTTCCGGCGGGTGACCCTGGCGAGTCCTTCTGTGCGGCGGGAGCGCGATGGGGCAGCGCGGGGAGCCCGAGGTGAGTGCGGGGGGTACCGGGCCCGCACGGCACCGCCGGGATGGGCAGGCGGGCGGTAACGCTCTGCTCTCTTTTCTTTCCGCAGGAGGAAGAGGAGGAGCTCGTGGTAAGACAGGGAGCCGCGGCGGGGATTCGCAGCTGCCAGGGGCGGCTGCCCGGAGCCGTCAGCACCGACACACAGGCGCGGGGGGCTCGGGCCGGGCCGCGCTGTGCCGGCCATCCAGAGCTCCGTGGGGAGGCCGGGCTGCGGTGTGGATGCGCGGCTCCTTGAAGCGCTGGGGCTCGGGGGGAGGCGGCGTGCGGGGGTGTCCCTGTGCTCAGCGCAGCCCCGTGTCCGTCCGCAGGACCCCCTGACCACGGTGCGGGAGCAGTGCGAGCAGACGGAGAAATGCGTGAAGGCGCGGGAGCGGCTGGAGCTGTGTGACGCGCGGGTGTCCTCCCGCTCCCAGACAGAGGAGCAGTGCACAGAGGAGCTCTTCGACTTCCTGCACGCCAGGGACCACTGTGTAAGTGCAGCGTCCCTGCTGCTGCGGCTCTGAGCAGAGCTGCCTTCAGCCACGCTGCTGACAGTGCTGACAGGTCGAGTGTGAGCTGTGGTAGCTGTTTAGTCGCTTTTTCTTGTTTAATGTTGGGTTCCTCCTTGTTACAACAGATCCAGCCGGGATTCGGTGCGTTGTTAAACAGTTACATAACTCAAACCCATTGTTCGTGCCCTGTTAATAGCACTCGGCTATTTCAATCTTGTATTTGCCATTCTACAGTTAAACCTTTTAAAACTGAGCTGAAGCTTTGTAAGGCATCTCAATAACTTTTGAATGACTTGTTGGAGAACATGAGCCAGGGGCTATGAGGATGCATGCACTGGTGGCCCAGAAAACCAAGAGGCTGGTGGTGACACCCTGCTGATTTCCATCCCTAAACCATGAGTTACTGAGGGCTCTCTCTTTGCAGGTTGCTCACAAGCTTTTCAGTAAGCTGAAGTGAAGGGGGACATGGTTGTCCATCTGCTTCCACAGCCGGTGCCAGCGGTTCCTGGATCACAGTTCTGCTTCCTGCCGTCCATCCTCCATGCTGAGCATGAATGAAAAGGTTTCCTGGCAGCCTGTCACTGCCTCTGTGCTCTTGGAAGATGTGCAGCTGTGCAAATAAAAACCAACAAAAACGTGTTGATGTTCTGTAATTTTCCATATTAAACATTGAGAGTTCCTGTGGAAGTGCCCTGTGTTTATTTCCTAGTTCTTGTGCTTGTGACTTGCACTGGCTTAAGATGAAATCACTGGGTGTCAGAACCCAGTTAAGGACGGGAGAGTTTTCCTCACATGTGGGAATATCGTTTTTATGCTGCCATGATGGACAGCTGCTGCAGCCGAGTCCCAGGGGGAAGAATTTGTCTGTTGGAGCCACAAAGGTTATTTCCAAGCCCTTCAAGAGCAGTGTTCCAACAGTATGTTCTGACTAAGACTGAAGGGAGTGACCGTTTTCTAGGAGAGGAAAGTTCCTCCCCACCCTCAGCAGAAAGCTGTCACCTGTCCCTCACTGACCCCTGTCTGGAAGAGCCTCCTGGCAGCAGCCAGCTTTGCCCTCTTGACCAGGAAACCAACCCCGTGGCTGTGGAGGCGCATGGGGGTGATTCACCTGCTCAAAGCTCGGCCAGGGTCGCCTGGGGGGAGCTGAAGCCTTTTTGTGTGAGTTACCAGCCCATTCTACTCGCGTGGGACTGTCCACTCCGTACCCTGCCTGCTTTTGCAAGAGAGAAATGTTTACTAGTAGGAAAACCAGGGTATCTGACAGGGTAGAAAATTCCTCGTCTTTTTTTAAAAAGTGAAATGAAAGCCACCACCTTATAAATTTGGCTGTTCTTTATCCATGTAGTGGTTCATGGTCCTTTTGCTGGTGGATTTCAGACTTTCATTAGGGTAAGCGTGCCATGTAAATTCCAGCAGGTTTTGGTGCGTGTGTGGTGTTTTATTCCCGTGGCACAGGGTAGGGTCCAGCTGCGCCTAGGAGTTTCTGCTGCAAAGCGCGTTTGTCGCCGGACCCTTTCCAACAGCTGATGCCCCAACCCAGCTCAGTAATCACAGGACGTTTAGGGTGGAAGGGACTTTAAAGACCATTCAGTTCATCCCCGAGCCCCGGCGGCTCGGAGCCCTCGGCAGCCGCGCTCCGAGCATTTCCCGGTGCCGCCCCGGAAGGTGCCGCGGCCATGGCGGCGCTGGGCGGGCACGGGCGGGCGGCGGCCGCGCTGCTGCGGCGGGGAGCGGCACCGGGAGCGATACCGGGAGCGATACCGGGAGCGGGGCCGCGGCGGTACCGGCACAAGAAGAAATGGGTGAGCGGGGCCGGGCCGGGAGCAGGGCGCTCGCACCCCTCGGCGCTGCTCGCACGCCGCTTTTGTCCCCGCGAACCCTTTCGCATCCCGCTGCAAATCCCCCTCCAAGCGCCCCATTTCACCTCTCGCTGCACCCCCCGTGCCGCCGCTCTGTGTGCAGCCGTGCCCACCCCGGGCCCCCGACCCCATTCGGCCATTCTCAGAATGCTGGAATCGCTGAATTTTGCTGAGTTGGAGGGGATGCATCGGGATCAGCGTGTGCAGCTCCTGCCTCTGCGCAGGACACGCCAGCAATCCCACCCTGTGCCTGAGAGCATTGTCCGAATGCTTCTTGACCTCAGACAGGCTCGGTGCTGTGACTACGTCCCTCTTTCAGTGCCCAGCCATCCCGGGGGGGAAAAGCCTCTTCCTGTAACCCAACTTAAGCCCCCCTGTCACAGCTTCATGCCGTTCCCTCTGGTCCTGTCACACTCACACTCCGGAAAGGCCCCGTGGACTTCTGGCAGCACAGAACCCAGTGCTGGATACTCCCAGAAAAACACCCAAGGCCGGGTGGAGGGGCTGGGCACTGGAATATCGACGTATTTTGTCTTGTAACATCTCTTATTTTCCCCACAAGGCTGCCACGGCCCCGCGCATCCCCTCCACGCGGCTGGCCCTGCACCACTTCGACACCAGCTACAGCCTGAGCCTGGGGGCCCTGTGGCCCTCGGCCCGCGCTGGGCTGCTCTGCGAGCAGAAGTTCGGGGCCCTCCTCAACAACTTCGCTGCTGCTGACCACGTTCCCCGAGAGCTGGAGCTGCTCAACGCCACCGATTTCATTTCCGAGGCCTCCCGAAAGGCGCAGCAATGGCAGAGGGGCGCAGCTGCGGGGGAAGCGGCCAGAGGGTGCCAGGAGGGCTCTGGTGAGGGCAGGACTGTGATGCAGGCAGAAATAATGACACAGGCGGAGACACCACCGCTGCTTAGTGCCTCCATCAGCTCCAAAATCAAGTGTTACACCTTCCCCAGGGGCGACATCACGCGCTTTCGCCCTGCCCGGTGAGACACCCCTGGACAGACCAGCCCTGTCTTTGCCAGCCTCAGGGGCTCCTTCCCTGTGTGCCCATCTTCCCTTCCAACTCCTCTTTTCTTTTCCCCTCCAATGTTTGCTTTTGTTATGCAAACTGATGGTTTCCAGGCCGGATGCTCTGGGACTTCTCGACTATTTCCTCATGGATGCAGCGTCTCTCCTGCCTGTCCTGGCGCTCAGCGTGCAGCCAGATGACTTTGTCCTTGACCTCTGTGCTGCTCCGGGTGGGAAGACTCTGGCTCTGCTGCAGACTGGGTTTTGTGGTGAGTGTGGATGGGCGTTCCCTTGTTCCCGTGTGTAAAACGGGGCTGGGGCAGTGTGCTGTGCCCGTTCATGTCTGATCATTAAAAATTTCTGGGTGCAGGAGTTGGGAATCAGATGTATTTTTGAAAAAGTGACATTCTCAGTGTGCCTGTTCTGTCCTGTCAGGGCACCTGGCAGCCAATGACGTCTCTGTTTCCCGGACAAAGAGGCTGTACCAGATTCTCCATAGCTATGTCCCCAGAGAAGTCAGGGATACTGTGAGTGTCACATCCTACGACGGAAGGGACTGGGACCAGATGAAAGGTGGCACTTTCCATAAGGTAGGTGTTTGGGAACCAGGGAAGGTAAACCCATCAAGTTCACTTCCCTCCTCTTTTTGAGGAGGACAGCAGCTTGTCCTTCCAAATAATTGTGCAGTTTTCCATAATCTTAGATGCAGAGAAAGAGAGAAGACCAAGCCATATAAACAGTAGTATTTCCTCCTGCTATCCCTTTCTGCAGGATCTGGTGCATGTGTGCATCTAGACTTGTACCTTTATTTGCCTGTGTAATCCCCCACAGAAATCCTATTCTTCTTCCTCACCTGGAAGGGGTTAAATGTGAAGATTAGATAATTCTGGCTTCTCAGCTATGTCCAGCCACAGGGGCTGGGTTTGGTGTTCCAGAGGCTGGGCTGGGGACTCTGGGACGTGTCGCTGCAGCAGCACTGCTCACGTGTGCTGCAGGAACATTGCCAGGGACACACACAGAGCAGGGACATTAAATGAGGACATCAGTTAGTGCAGGATGTTTTCCTCCATTTTTGCACATTCCCAGAATGCTGAAGCAGCCAGGTGACTACAGTTCAGTGTGGTGCACACCCCTGCTTGGGCACTGAGACCTGCTGGCAGCGGTGGAGGAGGTGGGCATGGGGCTGGCTGCGTGAGGGGACTTGCTGAGCTGGACCTGGGCAGGGGTCTGAGGTGGGACCTCTGCTGCTGCAGGTGCTGGTGGATGTGCCCTGCACGACAGACAGACACTCTGCCATGGAGGAGGACAACAACATCTTCCACAAGAGGAGAACCAAGGAGCGTCAGATGCTGCCCATGCTGCAGCTGCAGCTGCTGATGTGAGTGAGCTCGGTTGTGTTGTGTTCCCCAGGTGCTGGAGCAGCTCTCCAGCACTGAAACCTCTTCTTACTCTGTCCCCAAGTGGGAGATGCAGAAACCACGTGTAGTTTCCTGGCAATGGCTGGAACACATCAAATCACAGTAGCTGTAAGGAAGTGCAAGTGTCCCTGGTCAGGTCATGTGTCCTTCTGTCCCCAGCAGTTGCCATAGGATATAAGGAGAAGGGTCTAAGGAACAGGATGGGTACAACTGTTTTGGGTGGTGATCTCCTGGGTCCTGGCAGTCCACCCTGAAGGATTCCTGAGTGCCCATCTCTCCCAGCACACGGGGGGTGTTAGGAAGTGCCACAGCTTGTCACTGTGTGCTGTGGCAATTAGGAAACAGATTAGAGTCCCATGGCAGCACTTGAACTGCAAGAATCTCTTCCCCTGTACGTATATTCTGTTCCTTCGGATGTGACCGCAGGTTTACACCTTCCAGCTGCTCTCCAGCAGCATCTCTCCCATGTTAAATTCTGTATCAATTTAAGTATCTGTTTGCCTCATTGCCCTGGCCCAAAACACTCCTGATATTGCAGTGACCCAGACTGCCGAGCCTGTGGAGTTCAGGGGGGTTTGTCTGTCACTTCCCGTGAGTTCCCCCTTGACTTCCCAGTCTCGGTGGGTGGGAATGGCCACATCCCACAGAGTCCTCCTCATCCTGTGACTGTGCCTATGTGCTCACCTTGCCTGCAGGGCTGGGATCCTCGCCACGAAGCCGGGAGGAGAGGTGGTGTATTCCACGTGCTCCCTGTCCCCGCTGCAGAACGAGTGTGTGGTGGAGAGGGCGCTGGACGTCGCAGGAGCCCAGTTCGACATCAGCGTCCACGTGGAGGACTTGAGCCACCTCCGGACGCTCTTCCAGGACACGTTTTCCTTCTTCTCAGACTGCCGGCTCGGGGAGCTGGTCCTGCCTCACCTCACAGCCAACTTTGGGCCGATGTATTTCTGCAAATTACGTCGGGTGTAGAAGGGGCAACAGACTCTGTCCATCTGCTGTCAGGAAATACCCCAATCTTCAGGGGAAAGCAGAACTGCTTTATATTTATTTTTCTTTCTAAAATATCCCAAAGGAAGTCTGCTTTTTTACTGCAGACATGGGTAATAAATGAGAAAGACCTGCTGTGGTGTTTCCTGAATATTTGTCTGTTTGAGACTGAGGTGTTTAATCTAGAAAAGAGAGAGAGGTCTTATCAGAGGGAGCAAGTTATCTGTCTTGTGTGGGACAGGATAAATGGCTCTGCTCTCTCCCTCCTGTCTGACTGCTTTGATCCTACATGAGCAGGTTTGGGCTAACAAACACCATCTGGGGATCTCAGCCTTTCTGTCCGGGATCTCACCATCTGCATAAATGAGTTGCATCTGTCTCTGCTTATCTCCTGCCTTCAGAGAGAGCAGCCTGAGGTCCTGAAATCAGAAGTTCCTAAGAGTGCCCCTTTTGTGGGGTTGGAAGCATCCTTGTGATGCTGGAGATCTGGTGCTGTGGAGAGGCCAGCGACTGTTGCCATCCCTCACATCTAGCAAGGCTCTGGATACGTGTGAGTGTTCCCATGCTAGATGCCATCTAATGCCCAGTGGGCAGGTGTTTGTGTGATTTTGAGTAGTGACTTTGTTTCCAGAATCATCACCACCAGTGAAGGATTACTGGAGTTCATGATAAGAGTTGCTTCATAGTTACATTTTTATTTTTGTGAGCAAAATGCAGGGATGGGAAGTGATGGACACAGCTGCATTCCTCACAGGGTAGACCACAGTTACATCCCTATGCAGTTACTCCAGTGCCAGCAAGAAAGTTCTACTGAACTTCTGTAATCCTTCCCTCTCAGCACTGCCCTGCTTCTGCAAGAGGCTGCACTGGTGGAAATGGGGGTGAAGGGCTGAACCCACATCCATGGCCATCCTTGCAGGAAGGTGCAGCTCCTGGATTTATCACTCTTTGAACCTATCTTAAGCCGGTCCTGCAGGGCATCTTGGTTCCATACAGGGTCTGTGCTTACTGGCAAGGAGTGGGGTCAGGAGGTGGCATTTCCTCCCTCCTCCCCTCCTCAGTGTAGTCTCTGCACTGCTGGTGGCAGTTGTGCAGCGCTGTCCCTTCTCCTTGGGCACCGTGGTGACTCTATGCCACTCTCTTGTCACGGCTGAGGGTCTCCACCTCCTTCATGAAGCGCAGGCACAGCTCCTCCTGCCACGGCAAGGCCACGCACTGCACGGCCACGGGCAGCCCCACGGCTCCCGACACAGCCTGCAGTACAAGCAGTGAGGGGTCATCTGGGGGGCTCAGACCTCCAGCAGATTTTGGGGACTTGGTCTAGGCCTGCAGCTCATCCCAGAGAGTGGGGAGGTTGGAGTTTGTGCCCTGTTAATGTGCTGGGCAGAGGGAAGGCTCTTGCTCTTCTGTGATAAAATGGTTGTCAAATCTTGGGTAACATGTGTGAGACACCTTCCCCCACATGCACCCCAGCCAGCTCTGCTTTGAGCTGTCTTGCAGGCAGATTCCTTTTTCCTTCAGCATCCTCATTCCTGATCCATGCTCCAGTGACAGCTTGGGCCTAGTTGAAGGCATCATGGAGCAAGAGGACAGTGCAGTGCAATGCTGTGGGCTGTGGCTGTTGCAAGCACCTGCTCCCAGAAGCTTTGCTGCATGGTTCCTTGCAGGCTTCAGCCTACCCAGCCTGGGGGAGATCCTTTAGTTCCCCCAAAGCTTAGTCACTTACCATTTGAGGGCTTGGGAGAAAAGCAAGGGGTGTATTCAAGATGAATTTGGGGATTAGCAAGGGTGTATAAAAAAGATACAAATTTTTTTGCACCGTGCATCTGCCGAGATGTTTAAGGAGACCTTGATATCACTGAAACTGTTACCTGAACACCCATCAGCAGTCTCTGCTCCCCCACTTCCCATACCTGTTTCAGTGTCCGGTCCCAGGGGTCATCACAGCATCCTTGGTAAAGCTTCAGCTCTTCTTCATCAGCCTCTGTCACGGTGCTGACGGGAACAACCCCAGCAGGGAAGTTTAAGACGTTGTACAGCATCGTGGAGGAGATGGCAGCTGAGAGAAGCAGGAGAGGATGCAGGCAGTCATAGCCTCCTGTCTTACTTCCAACTTACACATTCCATATTCACTGAAGTCCCTGAGAACTACGTGTCTGTCTCCACCTGCTCAGAGAGCTCTTTGTGGTTACTTTCCCTTTCTAATTCCCATAAAATGCTTGGGGTGGGCAGTGAAGCTCCATGGTGGTGGATGTTTCCCTCCAGCCTCAGCCAGTGTGGCTCTCTGCCCTCCTGGGAAGGCCCCCGAGTCACTTACTGAGGAGTTTCCCGGGGTATCCCGTGGTGAAGGCCGGCCCCAGGACAGGGCACAGCACAACGTCCAGCTGCAGTTCCTTCCACCGGGCGATGAACTGGGAGCGGTACACCTGGGGGAGGAGAGGGGGATGCCATGGAGCCATGGCCATGCCTGCAGCATCTCAGCCTCTCCAGGCACAACTGAGGAGGCAGCAGCAGGCAGCAGTGCTTGAGGGATGAGGCAGAGGAGCGTGTGTTTGCCACCACAGCATGTGGCCAGACCGTGGCCAGGAATTTGGAAGGTCCCACTTCAGCCATCCTCACTGCCAGGACAGCCTTCACTGTGCCTGGGCATGAGTACTGCAGGCAGCCAATGAAGTCCTGTCTGGGTTGACTCAAAAGCCCATCTATCCCATTCCTATCCTTCTTTGTGCCTTTCCCTCCATCCTGTGTCCTCCCCAGCAATCCCTCCCCTGCACAATCCCTTTCCAAACCGATGACTTTCTGACCCAGTGCTTGCCACAAAGCCTTAACTCGTGGCATGATGCCAGAGAGGAAAGTCCTCAGAACACACCTGTATTTGATGGTGATGATTCCACATCTCCCTCACTGACCTGCAAGTGGAAATCATAGCAACGTCTTTAAGCTTTAAGAGGAGGAGGAATTGCTTAAATAGTCCTCTGGGTTGATAAGCCCTGGTGATTTTGGCAATTGCTTAAAACAATTCAGGTTTCACAATCTTCCTGAAGTTTCCTTTGGCATCTGGCCAAGCAATTAAGCAGCAAATGTCTGGAAGTGCTGGAGAGAAGGTTTCCCTGATAGACCTGGATTTAATACTCATCTCTTCCACAGGCTTCCTGTAATGACCTTATCCATTCAAGTGCCTCGTTCCTGCCAGTATATCACTAGGGGCAGTGAAGCCATGTTCAGAAATGAAGGACAACCCCTGCAGAGAGCTGATCACAGCCTGTTGTGAATCCAGCCCCCCCAGTCATGGACACCTGGAGGAGAAGGTACCACCCATTTCCAGGGACATCCATGGGGACAGTGCCATCTTACCTCATTCCAACCAAGGCATTCAGGTAGGCAGCCAGGCGGGGAAACTGGAAAGGCAGGAGGTTCCTTAGGGACATGATATGGGGGTGCAGTAACTTGTGTCACTCTGGGAAGCCCCCATTCCTGTCCTGAGGGACAGTGACTCACCACAGGCTTAAGAAGCAGAGCCAGCAGCTTCTTCACCAGCCTTGGCATCTTGAAGGACTTCAGCTGTGGTTTCAGGCCTGGATCTACAATATCTCCTGTGCTGAGAGACAACAAGAGGATGGGGTCATGCCACAGAAGCTGTTTGCCCTTTCTCAGGGACCTGGGTGTTGCCTGTTTGGGGTGGGAGAGCTGGGCTTGTTGTGCCTATGCCATGCCCACAGTGTGGGGCTGCAGGTGTTGGCAGCACTGCTGCCAGAGGGCTCCTACTTACAACACATCCAGCCAGGTACGGCCTCCATCTGCAAAAAGCGCCTTCAGAAACAGTTCAGTCATGACATAGGGGACCCGAGGAGGAGAGAAGGGCACCAGCTGCACCAAAACACAAGGTTATGTGGCGGCCTGGGGATGTGAATAGTTTCCAAGACCCAAACGTGGATATTCCTCAAAGGCAGAGAAGCACCTCCCTGGGCTCCACGTGCCAAGAGAAGCCCTGGTTGAACCCTTTTCCATCCAGCCATCTCCCCGTGAGATTATTCCTGCTGGTTGCCCATGAGCTGCACTGCTCCCCCAAGCAGGGGTGTCTCTGCTGGGTGTTTTGTGGCTGGGGTAACCCAATCCCACACCTCTGCCAGGTCGTTCTGCCCACACCTGGGCTTGGGGCCACATCTGGTTTCTTGAAGGGTGATTTCCTCAGCGAGGAGCGAGGCTGGGGACACCTTGGGGAGAAGAGCAGGCAGTGGTGGTGCTCACCTGGTGCCCAGCTGCCTGCAGAGCACGCCTGGTTTCCTTCACTGCCCTCCTCATGCAGGGGGGCAGCGGGAAGTAGCCGTCGGTGTCGTAGTACCCGACCCGCAGGGGGCTGGAGCTGGAGTACACCTGGAGCAAAGAGACACCAGTTTAGCACTCCTGTTCCTAATGGGATTGCTGTGAAAATCCCTTAGACAGACACCATGGACCAGGTCTGGGACCAAGACTGGACCCAGCCACACCCACGCTCCATCAGGACAGCAAGGGGGACCTCTCTGAACCTTGGGGTGCAGTGGGAGGGTCTCCTCTACTCCTTGTATTTCTCTATTAAACTCTTAGATATGAACTGTTGGCCAGTCTGGGACCAGGATTGGACTCAGCTATACCTAGACTCTGTCAGGAGTTTAGAAAGCAAGGGGGTCCCTTTCTGAACCTCATGGTTCAATGGGAGGGTCTCCCCTGCCCTTTGCACCCTTGTCCTTTGCATCCCCATGCAAATCATTCCAAAGTTGATTTCCCTCTGGATCTTCGTAATGAGTAACAGAGTGAACACTGCCATCGAACTTTGTCACCCTTCTGCAAATTTATGTTAAAGCCTGATTATTCCAGTGCCTTTGCAAGTGATTCTTTAGGTGAGCTAAATCACTCATTCGTGATGGGGGTAGGTCTGCTCCCACTGACACCCACTGCAGAAGAGCTCCAAATGTTAAGGAGTGACTAATTTTCTGGTTTGCTAATTACAGGTACCCTTTCCAAATGTATGTGTAATTTTCTACCCCTGCCTTTTTTTTTCCAGCCCCCCCCCTTCATCCCACCCTTTAGAAAGAGCCCAGCTACTCCAAATCAATCCTTTCGACCACTGCTGCAAAGGATGGAGGTGGAAAAACTTCCTGAAGCTGCTCTGCTGCAGAGGAAAAGTAAATGCCCTTGGTTAAGAGATTTTCTGCAGCAGTTTCTGATCCTGTCTCATCTTCCCCTAAAGATCTCCAGCTATTTGCTCCCAGAGTTGCCTTCTTCCCCACTCTTTCCTGTGTTCTCTCAATTCAGTAAGCTGCATTCCAGCTGAGAGGACAGACAGGATAACTACTGATTTGCCTATTTTTTTTTCCATGAGAATTATGAATTGGGCCCTCAAAGAGAGCCATGTTATTGAAAACCAGTACTTTGAAGATAACTGGACCCTTCAGGAAGGTGTGCAGCACCCTGGGAGGAGCCAGGGCTCGCTGACCAAAGGCCTCACCTCCTCGTTGAAGGGGATGGGGGGCACGGAGGGGTCCAGCTGGAACATCTCCTGGCAGAGCAGTGCCTTCATGCACAGGGCCAGGCTGTCCACGTCCCTCGCCATGGGCCCCACTGCACCAGGGACTGGATGGGACGAGAGCAAACACCCACACTGAGCAGATGGATGTGCCCAACACCGTCCCACCCCTCTGCACAGCCACGCTGGGGTGAGCAGGCAGCGAGGGGTGTTTCAGATGGACTCCAGACAGGCCTTTGTTTTCTCAGGTTTTCTTCTGGCCTGCAGGAGAACATTGGGCTCTCCACAGGATACAGGGAAAATGAATTTATAACTCACGTACCTGCCAGGATGCCATTGACAGGGCCAGTCACTCCAGACAGGCTGTGGGAAAAGGAAAAGAAGTATATTGTTGTTTCAGTAATGGGGAAATATTCCCAATATGTTTGAATAGTGCACTGGGGTCTCCAGCTCAGGACCAGAAGCAGAAAGAACTTATTTCAAAAATCTGAACTGAGTAACGTGAAACAGGAAATTTTGGCCAAAATAAAACAAACAAACAAACAAACCTAAACCCCAACAAATCTTAGTTTTGGTTTAACCAAAACTGTTCCCTTTTGGCACTGTTTAACCACTTTACCCCCTTTTAACTCCAGGCTAGATTTACAACAAAAATACGCCCATCTCCCACAAAACCTAACCATGCTGTCTCCCGGGAGAGGTTTTGAGCAAAGCAATCCACCCTTTAAGAGCCACCCTCTCTCCTCCCTCCAAGTGCTCGCCCAGTACTTTGCCCCTTCGGCCGAGCTTGACCACGAGCATGGTTGGAAGGGCAGAGCCAGTGCCCACCTGAGCCTCTCAGCCGTGGGTTTGAGGCCACAGAGCCCGCAGAAGCTGGAGGGCAGGCGGATGCTGCCGCCGATGTCGGAGCCGATGCCCAGGATGGAGCCTCCCCCTGCAATCAGAGCTCCCTCCCCGCCCGAGGAGCCCCCGGGGCTCTTCTGGGGGTTGAAGGGGCTCAAGGTCTGGCCAAAGATGGGGTTGCTGCAGTCGTAGCTGGAGAGAAAAAAAGCCAGGGAAGAGGCTGTGAGGGACAGCTGAATTCCTTGGGTTTGTTGGCTTTCCCTTGCAGAGAGCCTGTGTGGCAGAGCCAGCCCCATCCTTCCATCCCATAAACCCCTCAGGACACGGCTCATTCCCACCAGCCGCTGCTCTCCCTCCCATGCACAAGTGCACTTGATTTCTCTTAACCCCTGCTAGGTTTTCCCCTCTTAATCTTATCTGACAGCTCTTTCAGTTGAGATTGTTGCCAGATAATGGAAGAGGAACTCTCCAGGCCACATCTCAGGAGCCAGGGAGGAGCTTGTCCAGGGACCTACAGGCTGAGTTTTTCCTTCAGAAGCACACCCAGAGGGAAGATTTGCAATGTGAGTCACCTGAAGAGGGACTGTGGCACGTTGGTCATTGCAAATGGGATGGCCCCTTGTCTCTTCAGGACTTTGACCAGGACGCTGTCCTCCTCCATCAGAGTGCCCAGGCACTGGACGAGCCCACAGGTCGCCAAGTGCCCCTGCAGGGAGGAGAAGTGACAAGGGACACGGTCAGTGCAGTTCCCTTGCTCTTTTGGAAGGATAATCCAGTGTTCCTTCAGGGGCTGTGTTTGGTACCAATGCACTCCCTTGTGAGCCCTTGCACCAAGGGCCAAGGACTCCCTCTCCTTCCCTCCTTGGCAGAAGGCTGCCAAACACTTGCTCACTGGGTTAAAGCTTCTCCTGATGCTGTCCTTGCTCTTTTCCATGCTCCTTTTCTCCCCTGACCCAAATGCAACTCCACACGTGCACTAGCTCAGGACCAAACCCTGACACCCCAGTGTCCTGCTGTCCAAGTGAATCCCCCAGCACATATTCAGGGAAGGAATAATCCCAGCTAAGCAGAGTGTGACCCCTTTTCAGTTAGCCTTGGTATTTGGGGCTTGCTTTGGGCTTAGAGCCCTCAACCTCAGTGCAGCCTGTACTGTGTCACATATCAGAGGAGAAATCACTTGTGTCTATAATTATTCATCCCTGGTTTTTTCTGCTTTTGGCCACGGTAGAGTTTATTTCCTTCACAGTAGTTGCTTCAGGGCTGTGTTTTGGATTCTGTGCTGTAAACAATGTTGATAACACAGGGGTGTTATTGTTATCACTAAACAGGGCTTGCACAGAGCTTCTTGTACCGCCTCACCAGTGATCAGGCTGGGGGTGCACAGGAAACTGGGAGGGGTCAGCCAGAATTGCTGATCCCAAGTGACCAGAGGGACATTCCATGCCGTATGGAGTCATGCTCAGCATATAAAGCTGGGGGAAGAAGAAGGAAGGGGAGATTTTGTGGAGATGTTTGGGGTGATAGTGTTTGCCTTTCCCGGTTCCCATCACACATAATGGAGCCCTGCTCTCCTGGGGGTGGCTGAACACCCACCTGCCCATGGGATGTGGTGAATCAATTCCTTGTTTTGCTTTGCTTGTGGGTGCAGTTTACCTAATAAACCATCTTTATCCCAACCCACAAGTTTTCTCACTTTTAACCTTTCTATTCTCTCTCTCCCCATCCCACTGGGTGTGGAGTGAGTGAGTGAGTGAGGGAGGGAGGGAGGGAGGGAGGGAGGTAGTCAGTGAGTGGCCCCTGGGTTGCAGCTGCCCCAGACTCAGCCAGGTTTCCCGTGGTGCAGGCAGGGAGGGGTTGGGCCCCTTCCCCATTCCCTGTGTCCCACCACTTTACCACCCAGGCCAGCCCATGCTGGGACACTCCAGAAGCACGAAGGGAAGGACCTTGTGGCCGATGTGATCCTTGATGCTGACGGGGATGCCGTAGAGCAGCCCTTTCTCCTCGTGCCGTTCTATCTCCCGGAGCTGCTCCTCGCACTCTGGGATGAAGTGTCGCAAGCAGTTGGTCTGCTGGGTCACCTCCAGGGCCTTTGTTGGACGTGTGGAGGAACAGGTGTCAGATAAGAACAGCATCATTACACAGCTGCATTCAGTAGCTACCTTGATCTACAAAATGTGGCATCAATAACCCCATCCCCAGATCATCCCAGCTCAAGCCATCTCACAGGACTGTCCCAGTGATGGATCTGACCCAGGAGACACAGCATGTTTTTCTCTAAATAGCTGCTGTATTAAAGGCTGGTCATATTCCAGCTCCAACAAGCCTTTTCAGCCACCAGCACACACACCATGGCACAGACAATGTGAGAGATTTGCTTTGTCCATCTCATTGTGGATGGATACTCACCTTCTCTAAGTAGGTGTAGAGGACGGTCCTGGGGGACAGAGACCCTTCCTGGAGTCTTTTAGTGAGTTCCAGCAGGGGCAGGGACAGGATGGCATCTGTCTGGGCACTGGGGACCTGCAGAGAGAGGGAAGATGAGGGGGATCCAGGGCAGCAGCTCCAGTTACCCTTTGGCTCAGGGGATAAGGCTGTTAAGTTTTGTCAACATTATCAACAGAGCTTGCTGGAAAGGCAGATCCTGCATGTGGGGGTTCAGACCTTGAGCTGCCACGTGATTTATCCTGAGTTTGGATATCACAAACAGGATGCAAACACAGGAACCCAGGTGTGGAAGGGCTTTGTCCATCCACTGCAGCAGAGGATGTGGCAATGCCTTCCTCCTGGCACGGTGGTACTTACCCACTGACCAAGACATAACCTCAGCTGAACAAACACTGCCCGGGGCAGAAGGTACCAAAGTCCTTGCACACAAGTCTCAGGCTGTCCTTTCATCCCTTGGAACAGGTACAAGCAGTGCAGGACAGCCCAGGCCAAGCACAAACATTTAATAGCTCAAGCCCATCAAACTGCAAGGAAGCCAGCAGGGACTCTCAGGTGGTCTACTCCGGTAAAGCAGACTGGCAGTTCTCAGTGCCACCAGGTTTTTAGAGGCTTTTATATCATATGTTTATATGTATATGGATATATATTTAAGAAAAAAGGCTGTAGAGATATGTATCACTTGTAGGCTTTATCTCCAGGTGTGTTACCTGTGTAACCATGAGCTGGATTACCCAGGATGTATTCAGAAGTGAAGGGAGCAGAAAGGAAAGGTGGTTAGAAATGAGTGCTGCAGCAGGAATTCAGGGCTATGCTGGTTGCATGCCCGGCTCAGCCACCCCCATGTCACGTCCTGGTTGCTCCCAGGGGACACTGAAAACCCTGTGCTTCATCAGCATTAAGTTAGACCAGGCACTTTCTGGGCAGCCTGATGGGAGGTGCCTCTGACTGGGAACACTGCAAAAGTTCTTTTGGAGACACCCCAAGAACAGTCCAGAAGTCAGGTGTTAGAGACAAAGGTGCAGGGCTGTGAACAGATGTGCAAACTCAGAGTTAAGTAGAGGAAAAAATCTTTCTTGCTTCTACCCATTATCAGTAAGAGACATTTGCAGATTGTTTAAGGATTGTAGTTTAGGTCAATGAAGATCTGGTGCATGATCACCTGGGTTGTTCAAAGACCTCTTCTCAGTGAGTAATTCACATTCCCCAAGCTGTAGACTCCCACCGCATCTCATCCAGCTTGAGGAGGACGGTGATCTCCCTTTCTCCCATGGCACCCTTTGCTTTTGTTGAGGGCTGCTGGCACATCTCCTCCTTACAAAAGCTCTGGGGCCATGAGCTGGAAGGAGGAGCTGGAGGACAACATCAGCAGACACCCCAGTGGGACTCAGACCCCCCAGAAGGACGGGTTACCTGCTCCCTGAACTGCTGGACAGCCTTTGCCATTTTCTTCAGTCCCTCATCCCGGGTCCTCCGAGCCTCTTCCATTTTCTTCTGGATCATGTTTTTGCCCAGCCATTTCCAGACCACCAGGGCTGCCACGGAGCCGCCGAGCAGGGCCAGGGCAGCAGAAGTGTCCACCTTCCTCTCTGGCAGGAGCTGTCTCAGCTGCTGCTGGACCATCCTGTGTGTTCCTGGTCTCCAGGGATGGAGTGAGGAAGAAAAGCAAGGCAGGTGCAGGGGACCTTCCCTGACTCCCCAGGCCCATCCCTCCCCCAGCACCACTGTCCTGGCTCAGCAAATAGTTCAGGTAGTTCAGCCCAAAGCTGACCCCTGCAGAGCTCCTGTAGGTGGAGCGTGCAGTGAAAATGATTAACCACTAAACAGAGAATGCAAAGTTTGGCCAATGAACCTTGTGCTGGTTGGGGTGTGGGGTTTACAGGGGCTTTCTGGGCTGTGGGAAGTTGTCTCTGGGGAGGACTGCAGGGTCAGCTGAACAAATGAAGCAAGGGAATAGCTGCTCTCCTATTTCCTGTGTAGCCTGAGAGCACAATGGGAGAAGAGGAAAACCAGCTTGAAATAAGAAGGCTTCCCTGCACAGGGCTGGGCAGTGGTATGCCGAGGGGATGCATATCTCTGGGGTACCCTGGGCTCACCAAGCCCCTTCTGCTGCTGCCTTGGTGGCCAGAGGCTGTTTTGGCCCTGCTGTGGTGTCCTCATGCACCAGAAGGAGGGGCTGTTCCACCCTGTGACAAAGCATGCTGGTGTTGCCTCAGGAGTGGAAAATCCCACAGGCTTGCAGGCCAGAAGGAGACTATTTTCACCAGACACTGGAATGGCCGGTGTCTGACATCTTTCCAGCAGAGATGCCTCTCACTGCAAGCACCAAGAACCACACACTGAGCTGAAGGCAACAATCCAGCCAACATCAGCCTTGGTCTGTCTGCAATCTCCTCTGTTGCTTTTGGATGGTGGGTCCTCTCCATGGATCCCCTCCTTGGGAAAAATGTTTGGGCAGCTGTGGATTGTGCATTACAAAACTTTGCAAGCTTCCAGCAGAGTGTGGGGCTGGGTATGGGAAGGAGGCTGAAGAGCCTTCTCCCTTCAGGGCTACGTGGTCCTCTGGTGCTCAGTTTTCCATTGTCATGTCCGTTCTCAGCAGTTGTAAGAGTTCACTGCTGTTTTCTGTCACAATCTGTGTCAGCTGGGAATGTTCTTATCTTAGTTCTTAACTAGAGAAATTTATGGACTCTGAACAAAATTGGCTTTGGCACCCTGGAGGAAACATTCTGGAGCTGGCAGCAACGTGGTAACAAACTGAGCTGGCCTTTTCCTGTGTCCCTTCCAGGGGCACCCTTCCTTGGGGGATGCTCCCAGCTGTGGCACTGCTGGTGTGACAAGAGCTGCAGCTTGGGGACACGCCTGCAGCTCATCCCACTGCTGCTCCATGGTGCTGGCTGCAGCAGCAGCTTCCAGAAGGGGCATGTGAGCAGGGTCAGCGTGTAGCAGTGCCCAGCCCTCTCCCAGCCCTCACCCAGCCTCCAGGAATCCATGCAAGCCCTTCCTGAGGCAGAGGTGGACTCTTTGCCTGTGTGACAGGCTCTGCAATGGGCTGAGCAGATGTGGGAGGGTTTCCTCCCCGTGCTGGGAAGTGTTAAAGCATTGGCCTCCCACACCCGCCCATGCCCTGGGATCTGTGCCCTGATCCTGCCCTTTTGACACTTGGTAAATGTTTAACAGGGACAGACACAGCTGTGTCCTGACTGAGCTGGCATTTCAAAGGACAGCTTTTCCAGCAGGCACAGCTGCATTTCCAGATGGCTGGATGCTGCTGGGGAAATGGGCCAGCATTTCCTATCAATGTGCCAGCATCTCCACATCCCTCATGAATCTGAGGTATGGCTCCTCCTGCCACCACAAGGCCACAAATCCAAGGGAACCCACAGGAGGGAAGCAGACGGATGTCCCGAGTCAAATCTCAAGTCCATGGCAGAGGAGACAGACCTGCCTGACTCGCAGGTCAATATTCACTCCTTCATGTTGATTTTGTCACCCAAATTGATCCAGGTCCAAGGTCAAACCCACCAGTGGAGTTCAGATGACAACCATGACCCTTTTCACAGGGAGAGTCAGCCCGTGGGATTTCTCATCTGGGATTTCATTGTGGCATCCACAACAGGTCCTTCACTTTGGAGCATCCCAGAAAAAGGCAGTTAAACCAAGTCAGAGAGTCCCCTCCTGTCCCCAGCAAGAGCTGCACCCTCCTTTCTTGCAAGGGAAAAGCAGGCACTGTCAGCAGGCTCAGCTCTCAAGCAGGCTGGGCCTTGGCAGAAATTTTTATAACTGAACTGTTTTCTCTCTAATTTGGTAAGAAATATTTTTAAATCAGCTTTGATTAAAATGACAAAGAATGCATGCTGACAGCTGTGTCTTGGGTTCATGTATTTGTAACCAAACACTCTGATGCTCTTTTTAAAATTATTTACAAAATCATGTTAACTATGCTACTCTGAAAGAATTCTAAAGACATTTTACAAAATACTGAAATCATAGTGAAATGGGCTGGACCCCTCTGGGGAACTTGTTCAAGCTGGCTTAAAGGGCTGAATAAATGTTTTCTGGGAACTCTCCAGTTTCTGACTCATTTCAGCCTGGAATATCCACTGGAAGCATAACACTTTCCTCAGTTCCAGTCCAACTCAACCAGCACTCACAGAACATAACAGCTGCTAAGATACTTGCCACTGCCTAAGCTGCACCTTTCCAAACAGCAAGAGCATCAGCTGAGACTTGAGGCTCTGTCTCTATCAGCTCTTTTTCACCTTGTTCAATCAGGACCCTGTTGACTTTTCCTGAATAAACTGGGATGGGATGGGACCAGAGAACTCCCACAGCAACCCTCAGACCTCTGACAGCAAGGGCTGCTTTCCCTCTTGACCATCCCCACATTTTTCCCACTTTTGTGGGTATTGCCCTATTTTCCTTCAGCCTTTCCATAGCCAAGTGGGCTGTATGAATCCTGCTTACAACTTGTCCAGCAAGGCAGAGATGTGATCAGAAAGGGTGCTGCAAAAAAGCTCTCAGTTCTTCACCAGAAGTCCAGGAGCATCCCTACTTCTTCCATCATGTCTGGTGTCTTGCCCAGGTTTGTCCCCACTGGGTGACAGGTCAGACTCCAGCACCCTGAGGGTGAGGGACTGGGATGTTCCCAGCTGCTCAGTGGCTGGGCACAAAGCTCACAGCAGCAAGCTGGGCTTTCACTGATCTGCCGTGGGCAAGCAGGGAACGTAGGAAGCTGGAGAACAGTAACAGGAAAGAAAGAAAGAGCAGATTGAGACCCTGCTTGGAGGGGTGAGGATTTGTGCAGTAAACAGCTGTTTCAGAAGGAAAGATGTACCAACCCTAATTCTTGCTCTTTTTTTGGGTTTCAAGGGTGAGACATGTTATGTTCAGGTCTTTCATTTCACCCCCTTTTTAAACATTTGCTTTAAGCTTCTTCAACTACCACCTTCCTTGAAACTTGTTTAAAGTGCATGTCTGGGATCCTGGGAATGTTTGTGCCCCTAATATTCTCTGCCAGTGCCTGCTACACAGAGAGCTCTGTGTGCTTTGGATACTGCAAGGGGACAACTGACCCATTCTAACCACTTGTGTTCTGCTGGTCTAAGTCCTTCTAGAGAGTTTTATTTGCTCCCGGTGTTGTGACTATGCAACAATGTGAACTGCAAACTAAAGAAAAAGTCCTGCAAAATAAAGTAAAACCAAATAAAACTCCTGGATTTTCTGGATGCCTCAGTCTCTCAACTATGCTTGGTTATTTATCTGGCCACAGAATGAAAAGTGGATTAAGGAGGGCAGATTTAAACTATTCAAATAAAGAGGGAGGAAGAAAAATGATCAAAGGCCACAGCCAGGATATTGTGCTGAAGATGAAAGAAACTAGTAAAAACAAAGCCTTTTGGCCCAAGAAGCATTTGTACATAAATCTGAGACAGAGCAAAGCCTGGACTTTGGTCAGTGCCAGGCAGCTGGACAAGCACTCTGCAAACACACGGTGCAGGTCTGCAAAGGCTGCACAGCCTGAGCTCTTGGGGAAGGAGCTGCAGCAGGGCTGGAAACTGCAGCACTGTGCTGGTGGGTGTGGAAGGGGCTGACATTCCTTCTCCAGCCTGGAGGAGGTCTGGAGGAAGAGCTCTTCTGAAAACTTAAGGTTATGCCCTGCTAAAGGCCTTGCTCTGCAAGTGTTTCAGCCTCTGAGCTCCCCAGACTCCTCTCAGCATCACCCTGTCCACTTTCCCCTGAATTTATGCAGCAATGACAGCTGATGTCATGGACATTCCGGCTGGAGAATGGCCCTGAATTTTACCCAGAAAAGTGCTTTGCTCTCTGCCCAGCTGAGGTGCTTACCTGATCTCTAAATTCCTGGGCAGGCCCCTAAATCAGGTCCAAACGTATCTTATTTCCCTCACACTTCTTCAAACTTCTTCTGGACATGTCTTCTCCACCTCACCCACTTCAGTGCCAGGGGAGCTTTATCTGTGCACTCTGCTTCAGCATCTGCTGGATCATAGGGAGAGATTCCCTTTGGCTGCCGGGTCTGGGAGCAAGTGCTGCAGGATCCTGAGATCCTGAGGCTGGCTGGAGGCAGGAGGGGAGAGCGGGAGGAGCAGCAAATCCCTGATAGAGCCATCCACAAGGAGCAGCTGGAGTGCAGAGCACAAGTATGCCTGGGGAAATTCCTGTTAGAAACAGGAGTTTTTCACTTGGTTCAGCCTTGCAGAGATACAGAGGGATACAGGAGTGAAGGACACAGTCCTTCCCTGGCAAAACAAGGTCTCTGCATGCTCAGGTCTAGCCAGGAGTGCTAGCTGGGCAGATCACCTGTTTAATGGAGAGCTCGCATCTTCCCTTTGAGAGTTCAGCTAAAGACCCTTTGCTCCCGGCCCGAGAGGGTCGGGGTCATTCCGCAGGCTCCCCCCAGGCAGGGGCTCCGTGGCTGGTGCCCGCAGCAGCGATCCTGCCAGGACTGCTGATGAGGCAGGGCATGTCCTCGGAGCAGGGCGTGCCACGGAGCCTCTCCCGGCCCCGCACGGGTCGGAGGCCGGTGAGTCAGGCTGTGTGACCGCCCGTGTGACATCCGCTCACCGTGTGACTCACGCTGGATGACTGCAGCATCCCCGAGCAGCCCCGGGGAGGCAGATGAGTACCAAGGGCAGTGTCACCCCTTGCCTCACTGCCTTCGCCTGCGGGCTTGGGGAAAGTATCACCTTAATTAATAGTATCTTAATGATCGTGCCTTGTTTCAACACACACTCGTTTATTCAAAGCATCTCCTTCAGCACTTCCACTTGGTCCCGCAGCCTCTTCCTCCACCTCGAGGGTGAAGAAACAGCCCTCGATTGTCACAATGCTGATGGAAGCACCAAACAGCTGGATGGCCTCAGTGTAGCCACAGAAATGCTTTCTCAGTTTTCCCTAAGCGTTTGTAGGCAATAAACCCCCATCTCTTCCCACTGTTTAACTGGAAGAAATAATGAGGAACAGGAGTGGCGACAGACCAGCTAACATTTCTCACAGCTTATGGTTAAACAGAGAATATCAAGCTCTGCATTACTCCCTGCACAGCTGAACTGCTGGGTGGTGTGGAGATCCAGACAGCAAATGAGTTCAGGAAGGGGACAAGTTTGTGGAGGAGAGCTCTCTTGGAAGCTATTTAGACCCACGGGCTGACTGCAAGTCTTTGCCAAAAAGTCTCTTGGCCAAACAATGGCACAGCCAGGGAGGGAATCCTGCACTTACCAGGTTATACTCTCCCACAAATATTTGCTCCTGCTCACTGTTGGAAGTAAAATATTGCAATAAACAGCTCTTTGGTCTCACAGCATACAACAGATATCCTTGAACTTGTTATTGGATCCCTTTAGTCCAGCAATAACTCTCAGTCCTTTCTTTTGTTTTGTTTTGTTCTGGTTTTTTTTTTTTTTTGATTCAGTTTAACTCTAACCATGAAGGACAATTTAGACAGAGACGAGACTTTTGCTGACTATTTTTAGACCCATTTTAGTGCCATTTTATTGAAGCACTAGTTGAGAGTCTTCAGCTCACTGTCTACTTTGCTCATGTCAGGTAGAAGGTGGCAGGGAGTGCAAAGCCATCGCACTGGAGGCTGGCTCCCCAAAGTCACACATTTCTCTTGGCACCGCGGGCGAGGGTCTCCACCTCCTTCATGAAGCGCAGGCACAGCTCCTCCTGCCACGGCAAGGCCACGCACTGCACGGCCACGGGCAGCCCCAGGGCTCCTTCCACAGCCTGCAAAAGTTAAGGACTGTGCTGAGTCAGGGCACCCGGGCAGGCACGGGACACTGCAGGAAGGGAGGGCAGAGGAAGACGAGCGAGGGCACAGCTGCCAGGCTGGCAAACACCGGGGGTGTGGAACAGTGGGTGCAAACTGTGCTACTGCACCAGCTCCCACTCTCATCAGGGGATGCAGGCACGCCTTGGGACAGCATCCCACAGGTGTCACTCTGCCAGCCACAACCTTCTGCTAAGGCTTAAGCTGATTTCCTGCTGACCTCTTTCAGCCTCTTGTCCCAGGGGTCTCCGTAGTGCCCTCGGTAAAGCTTCAGTTCTTCTTCATCAGCCCTCGTGACCGTGCTGATGGGCACCACCCCGGCTGGGAAGTTCAACACGTTGTACAGATTGGTGTAGGAGGTCGCAGCTGGAACGCAGAGAATGCAAAATGGCAAAATTTCACCTGCTGGGCCGGCAATGACCTTCAGATGAAAGCTTGAGCTGCAGGAGTTGCAGGCTGGGGGTTGCTGAGGCCCTGAAAACATGCTGCCTCAAAGGGACTTCTGATGGACAGGTTTGGGTGCCACCTGTGCCTTCACCTGTCACTCGTGTGGAGATTTAATGTGCTCTGGGAGGGACCAGTTCAGAGCCTGCACCTATCCCTGGGGAAAAATCCCAGCCACCTCTTCAAGATATTCGTGATGACCAGTTATGTAACACCACCAAGGGCATTTTGGATCCCAAAAAGTCATTGCTAGAGGGATGGAGGACCCTGACTGTTTGCTGGAAGCTGTAAAAAACCATCTTTTTCTGCAAGTCACACGCAGTGAGCCTCCCTGCTGTTTGCAGAGTGCTGGGAAATGTGAGGGAGCTGCATCCACAAGAGGATGGTGTAGCAGAGCCTACCCTGCTGTAGCAGAGCCTACCCCAGCTGTCCTCACTGCCACTCCCTGCTGCAGGAGTAGCTCTGGGGCTTTCTGCAGCAGAAAAACAGGGAAAACTCACCGCTGAACAACTGGGACAGAGGGACCACTAATTGCTGCCCCATAATAATCCAAACATCTGCAGCTCAGATGAGGGGTGGGTGTGAGAAGACCCACCCAGAGGCCTCTCCTTTGCTTCCTCCCACAGAGGGAAGAGCGAGCACCGTGCGTGGTTTGGGGAATGCCCAAGGGACCCAAGCATCCTGCTGCAGCTCTGCCCGCAGACACTGATGCCAGGATGATTTTTATCTTTTCTTTTCTACCTATGTTATACCTTTTTACAACTTCTGTATTCTTGGTGCTTTTTTGCCTACATTCTTGGACTTGTTTGTCAAGCTCGGAGACTGAACATTTTAGAAGCTTTGTAGTGAGGGATCAGAGTGCCCAGAGCCCAAGGTCCTCTCCAGAACACATTTTATAAACTGAGATAGAACCATCCAGGGGAAGGTTCCTTGGGGAGGGGGGGCTCATTTGAGTCTCTCATTTAATATTTAATAATATGCTAATTAGTAACACCTATAATGTGGGACCAGACCTTTGGTGTGTGTGCATTGCAGGGTGCATTGAGGTGCATTCAGCCTGGACGTGGTGCACCTAAGGATCCTTAAAATAAATCCCAAGGCAAAATCCCTTTTTCCCTTCTAAGTGTGTTTGACTCTTGATTTTAAGACCAGGAAAAGGCATCAGCAGCACCGTGGGTGTGTGCAGGGGCTGCTCAGGGGATGTTACCGAAGAGCTTCCCAGCATAGCCGTGGTTGAAGGCCGGCCCCAGAGCGGGACACAGCATCACATCCAGCCTCAGCTCCCTCCACTTGGCAATGAATTCCGTGCGGTAAGCCTGGAAGGAAAGGCAGAGGAGGTGACAGACGTGTCTGCTGGACAGCAGTGGAGGATCAATGCTGACAGAGAGCAAAAGGAAGGAGAGAGCCTTCCTGGATACAACATTAAAAAAAAAAAAAAAATCAAGATAAAATCTGAGCTGTGCTTTGAAAGGGTCAAGGGGTTTTGTTCTTCCACTTTTAGGTTTCCTGTCAGAATACCATGTGCTGCCCAGACCTAGGCATTATTGCTAGGTGTGCATTTCAGAACAGATTTCTTTGAGAATTAACCCAGTCCTTTCCACGAGCAGCTTTGTTTTAGAATTATATTTAATGGAGATCAACAGCACTTTGTTTAGATGACTAAAAAGTCACATTTCCTAAAAGCTTTGGTTATTCTGGTAGAAGTATTAGAAGGCACAAATCCAAAATACTTCCACAAAACCTTCTTTCACTCTGCATGAGGATGCAGGTAAGGAAAGGAAGCAGCAAGAGACATTTAGGGAAGCCCCAGGACATCCCCCACAGGGCAGGAGGCACAGCTTCAGGACTGCACTGCAGCTCCAAGGGAGACCCAGGTTTGTAGTCTGGTTTGGCACAGCTGTGCTGAGCATCAGGCAGTGAATGAATCCACCCTCAGAGAGGTGTCCTGCTTTGTCTCTCTTTTCCTCAGACAGGAACCACAGTGTGGTTGTTTCTGCAGCCCTTTTCTGGCTACAGGGACACGTCTGTCCCATCGTGGCCCAGCCCCTGTCCTGCCAACCCTTTCACAGCAAGTTTTCTGTATGGGAATCTTCCAGCTCTCTCACAAAAGACCTGGCCTTGGGGCTATTCTTTTGTCTGACCTCAATTTCCACCTGCAGTCTGAGATCCTTCCTGCTGAAAGTTCAACAAATGAGATGTGTTTCCAGGAAACACAGTCACTGCAGCTAACCTGATTCTTTTTTCTTTTTTTTATTTTTTTCCTGAGACAAAAGCTGGTCACTAGCCAGAAGTTTTGAATCAGCTCTTGTTTGCGGTAGATGAAAACATGTGAATATGGTTTTACTGAACTACAACAGTTCAAAATATCTTTGAAGCCTTCAAACCTTCTAAAGTGTTTTCTTTTTGGCTTTTTTTGGGGTGGGTTTCGGGGTGGTTTTTTTTGGGTGGTGGCTCTTTTTTGTGTGTTTTTTGTTGATTTGTCTGCCTTGGGTTTTTTATGTTTATTTCTTAGGTTTGGTTTTCTGTGGGTTTTTTTTTGAGAGTGGTAGAGGAATTTGTTTTCACCTTAAAAAAACCCCATGCCTATTTCATTTCAAACACTCCCACCAGTGACCAGGCAGCTTTTTAGGAGTTTTTCCTCTGCCTTATAATTTGTCAGACCAGAGTGCACATCCATAGAGTGCCTGGTGCTGATGGAGGCTGGTGGTGCAGGCTGGGGGGATGTTTCTCCTCAGGGAGGGTTGTGAGGGTGACCCAGGGAACACAGATCCTGCCTTGTGGGAGGACACCAAAACAGCCTCTTCAGCATTGCAAAACACCAGCTGAAAGAGGATACTCTCTATAAATAGATGGAGGCAGCGGAAAATACCAGAGAAGAGAGGTGCTATTTAAACTGAAGGACAAAAATAAAATGAGGATAAGCTGGAAGGGAATAAAGAGCACAGGAAACGTGAAGATTTCCAATCATCAAAGCAGGGAGGAGAGGAGCCAGTCAATAAAACCAAATGTGAGCATGAAACTCAATTGGTTTAAAAGAGGAACCTGGTCAGCTTGTGGCATCACTGGATGCAGTTGTTCAGGAAAAAGCTTCCTGTCTGAGGTTCCAGATCTCAAATGAGTTCATTACAAAACCGCCTAAGTCACAGAGTTCAAAAACACAATTTTGGACTCCTAATATCTCTGCTTGATGATTCAAGCGTGGCCTTAGCTCACAACAGTAACACCTAATACCTGAAATGAAGAATTTGCACTGAGGCAGAAAAGACAAAATGAAGCCTCATCTTTAGTGGCTGTTCCTATGCTATTTTTTGCTTAGACAATGCAGGGCAAAGGATGATGAATAATTTCCAATCCCAAGTCCATCACAGAGTGCAAAACAATTGCTTAGAAACTTTGTAGACCTCTCACTATAGTAAGGAAAATAACATAAATGTCACATTACCGCCACTGCTCCATGCTGATCCCAGAGGTTTTTGGCAGATCTGGAAAGGTGGCAGAATTAATGAGCTTTGTGGCTGTGGCAAAAAAAACAATTACAAAAATGCCCCAGACAGTCCATTTTTATGGTAACTGCATGAACTTCTGAGAGCAAGCAATGGTAGCACCCAGGTGACCCCCCTGGTGCACTCGTGCTTACAGGTACATCAAAAGAGCTTTGGTTGAAGCATGCCAGGAGACCTGGGTAAAAAACAGCCTTCTAAATTCTTTGGCTGTCGGTTTGGCGTGTCTGTGCCTCTTTTGGAGGCACAGGTACCTCACACCCCACTGCATGTGCAGGCAGAGACCTCTGCAGTAACTTGGGTACCACCTGGGGTGGGAAACAGCCCACATCTCCCCGTGGAGTCATCCCAGCTCTGCCACTCTGAGGATCCTGAAGCTCTTAAAGAAACTTCTGGCTGAAGAGCCCAGGGTGAGCCAGGGCTGAGCCCAGGTGGTGCAGAGGCAGCACACACTCACTTGGCTCAGCCTGTGCCACACAGCCCCGTGGCAGGGCTCTGCACACACAGCCCTGCCTGCACGCTCGGGTGGGCACAGCCAAGCACATCCCCTTGCTCCAGAGCTACCTCAGAGTGTCTTACCCCACTCCACAGAGAGCGCTGAGATCCCGGGCAATGCGTGGGTACTTTAGGAGGGAACAGAAAAACTTGGCATTAGTCAACAGCAATGCAGCTGGGATAGCTGGCTACCCTGCAACTGCATTTTGGGCACAAATCTTGTCCTAGCAGGCCAGTTCCTGTGAAGTGGGTTTACTCCCACATTAATTTACATGTTTAATCACAACAACCCATACAAATAAGGCTCTAGACCACATTACTAGTCCTGGAGAGCATCTTCTGGATGTGGGAAAGCTGTTTAGATCCTTGCTAGTGATATCCATTCTGCTGGAGCTTGCTGCTGGATGAGCTGGATGCTCACAGGTTTCCTGAGAAAGGATCATATTTCAACCTCCCCAAGCAAAACTCCTACAAAAGGCTGTCAGATTCACTTGATAAGTTCATCCTGGTTTAGGGATTAAGTGTATTTCCCTAGGAAGGGAAGTGTATTTTCCTAGGAAGTGTATTGCCTAGGAAGCCCATCAGGCACTTAGCATGAAGCAGCCAAGCATTCCTGGGTGGTACAATTTACCTCCCTGCACAAGGAAACCTCCCCACCTTGCAGGTGAGACACACCCACACACTTACTATAGGTTTCAAAATGATAGCCAAGGTCCTTTTCACCAGAGCAGGAAGCCTGTAAGTGTTGAACTGGGATTTCAGGTTGGGATCCACGATGTCTCCTTTGCTGGAAGGGCAGAGAGTGAAAAAGTTGTGACAAGTCACCTGTACCAGAGCGACAGCAACAGCAGTGCTGCTCCCAAGGCAGGGTTTGTCTTGGAGGGGAGTTGCTAGAAGACAAAATCTGCCTGTTTCAGTGGCAAACACCAAGCAGGAGATGCTGAGGTGCAAATGCTCACTGCAGAAGTTACAGATAAATCAGTATTTTACTGCCTGTGTCATCAGGGCCGTAAAAGTTCTGGAGAGCTTTGCAGTGGTGCAAAGCACAGCCCTGGGCATGCTGAGGTGAGAGAGCAGCTGGGTGGGCACCCACCACGTTCCCTGTGCACGAGGACCGGCTGCTGCTCATGCTAAAGTCATCCTGCCAGAAACTCCTTCTCTGCTGCTCATCACTCAGTTTGCACCCACCATACAAACACTCTAATTGCAGCCACTGGCCTCACAGTTCCAGGTTTCACAGCCCACACCTTTCTGGGGGTTTACTCACAAGCAGTCCACCAGGTGGGCAGCCCCATCCGAGAAAATCCCTCTGGTGAACAGCTCATCCACCACGTAGTCAATCTTGGGTGGGGCAAAAGGAACAAGCTGCAAGAGAACCATCCCTGTTTGAGAGGCAGCGATGGTGGAGGACTCACAGAGCCCTCTGTGAGCCTCCCTGCCTCACCAGTGGTCACCAGAGGTCAGTGGGAAGTGGTGAGAAACCTACACCTTCCTTTGCTGCTCCAGGACAGCGAGACCTCATTTTCATCTGCCTGCTGTCCTTTCCCTTAGTCCTATCCAAGGCATTATCACATATTGGGACCTGGCACAGGCTCCACTCCTCCACATGTTAGAGAAGAAGTCTTAGAATCTTCAAACCACCAATTTTTAAAATTATTTTAAAAATCAGTTTGCATCATTGGAACGGCCCCCAAATAGAAATCCCCATGGGTGTAACCACAGAAAAATGTAGGCTAAAAGAAGTCCCTGGAGGGTCAACTGCTCTAGCCTCCTTCCCACTTACCCACTAAGAAATCTGTAAGCTGTGTTTAACAGCTGAGGGGTCATGGAAACTGTTGTGAGTTTGGTATTTATGGGAACATCAAACATGATGGAAAAAAGTGCTTGGAGTAACTTGGAGATATCTGAATGTAATTATCACATCTGCTAGGCCAGAAATATAAGCAAGATCACCCCACTTTGGAAAACAAGCTGTTGGATTTGCCTTTCTCTTTTACGGGGAGCAGAAGCAGAGGTGGAAAGTGATTTGTCCAGGCTTTGGGAGGAGCAGGGTAACAACTCCAGGCAACCACAGGCATGGAAACCCACCGTGTGCCCTGCATCCTGGAGGAGCTTCCTCGTGTGCTGGACAGCCCGTTTCATGCTGGGCGAGGGCTGGAAGTAACCATCTCCTTCGTAATACCCGATGCGAAGGGGCTTCGAGCTGGTGTAAACCTGCCAGGAGAGGAGCCATGACTTGCAGCCAGGAGGAGCACAAGATTGGGCTGTTCCCAGGGCTCAGGGAGGCACCAGCTGAGCGCTCCTGGGCTGGGGGAATGAATGGTGGGAGTTAGAGGGCTGGTGGAAAGCAGCGCTGTCCAGGATACAGCTATCCTTGGCACAGTCTTTCCAACACCAGCTCCTGCCTGCCAGCCCTGCTGTGGGGCTGCTCCTTGGGGGTCACTTGTGCTGGCTGTCCCCTGTCCACAAGGATGTGTGTTTCCCTGGATCCTTTGCTATCTCAGGACATGAAACCAGACGGGAATCTGCTGAGGTCGTTCTTTGTTGCTGGGCAGATGGAGACATGGGAGCGCCTCTGAGCCTCACCTCCTCATCGAAGGGGATGGGGGGCACGGTGGGGTCCAGCTGGAACATCTGCTGGCAGAGCAGCGCCTTCATGCACAGGGCCAGGCTGTCCACGTCCCTCGCCATGGGGCCCAGCATCCCCGTCACTGTGGGCACAAAGGGGCTGTCACTGCAGCCAGGTGGGCTGCTGCTGTCCCATAGGAACTGGTAGAGCTCCAGCAAGGGGGAGTTTCAGGTCAGGGAAGAGGAGCAGGGAATGAGAGGAATGAGTGTAATGGGCAAGGAGGGGGGGATCTGTCAGAGCAGAGGCAGCCTAATGAGCCTAATGACCTCCTGGGCCAGGCTCCTGCAGGCACGAGGAGGGAGGGCTGCAGCCTTCCTGCCAGTGCTGCCCGGCAGCAGCTGAAGCTGCCAGAGCCTCCTGGCAGCATCTCCAGTAAGATATCCCAGGCTTTTGGGATGCACATCTCACATCTCTCCTAGTAGGCACTGCACTGCCTGATTCCATTCCATCACTGCACTGATTTCATCCTGCTGAGGTTTGGCCAGCACCGGCCACCACCCAGAACAGAGCAAATGGTGCAAAATGTCATCACAGGAGGCTGCTTTAATAATAGGCCTTCTCTGGCTGGCCATGAGGCACAGGGCACAGCAAGCACCCTTGCTGGCATTTCAGTAGTAGGAGATATGAGAGGCAGAGGTTTGATGTAGTAAAGTGTCATAATGGACTCACCTGACTGCATTCCTATGAGAGGAGAAACGACTCCCTGTTTGCTGGGAACATAATGGGAGAAGCAGATTAGGAGCAGCTCTGTAAGACAGGTCACCATGCTGAGCTGCAAACTTCCCATCTGCCCTCAATCCAATCTAGAAGGGCAAAGTTCCTGCAAAGACTTGACATTTCCTAGGCTAGGAAGAAGACTTACATGGTCTGGAAGCTTCTAGGGACAATATTTATCATCTCTTTTCCCTGTGGCAATTAATTCCTTATCTATGGGAAAACTGCCTCTGATAAACAGAGCAAAGCAGGGGCTGGGAAACATCTGAAAAGGAGATCATCCTGTAGTATTTGCTTTCAGCTTCTTGGCCAGGGCTATTAAAAACTAAGTAAGTCTCTGTTGTGATACAAATTGAAGACATCTTGTGTCATTAATAGAGCAAGTTCAATGCTAGCTTAACCCTGGGGGAAACATGGGTGCTACTACAAAATTTGATGCACTGTGGGGGACACCTTGCAGCCTCCGTGGTGGGTCGAAGAAGAGGACAGAGGTTGGCTTGTACCTGATCCTGTTGCCCGTGGGTTTGAGGCCACAGAGCCCGCAGAAGCTGGAGGGCAGGCGGATGCTGCCAGCCACATCCGAGCCGATGCCCAGGATGGAGCCTCCCCCCGCAATCAGAGCTCCCTCCCCGCCCGAGGAGCCCCCGGGGCTCTTCTGGGGGTTGAGAGGGTTCAGCGTCTGGCCAAAGATGAGGTTGCTGCAGTCGTAGCTGGAGAGGGGAAGATCAGCAGGTGAGCGAGGTACTTGTGCCTCTGCAAACAAAAAATACAGGACAGGGATGGGTGTGGAACTAAGGTAGAATCAGCATGAAGTGGATTTGTTGAGACAGCTGAATTTAAGAAGAAAGAGACATCAAATAAAAGAGAAATCCTTTTAGATCAAAGTGAGGAGGCAATTAACATGTATGATTAGCTTGGATGGCCAGAGGCACGTGTCACGGTGTTTCCACACAGGCAAACATGCCATTACTTTATCATGGTCTGCGGGATGTTGGTTTTCACAAAGGGGATTGCCCCCTGGTGCTTTAGAACCTGGACAATGACGCTGTCTTCTTCCTTCACTTGGCCCAGGAATTTCACCATCCCTCCAGAGGAGATGTGGCCCTTGGGGATGGGAAACAAAGCTCTTTAGGTGCAGGAGAAATGCTGCTTGGAACTGTGACAAAAACAGACATAAGTCATGATGCCTCTTGTGACAAAGTTCCCACCGAACTTTTCTCAGAGGCAGAACAGGACCTGACTATCCCCAGGAAAACCAGATAAGAACAAGCTAGAAACTTCTGCAGAAAACAGAATTTTAATCATAAGAAAGGCAGGTTTTCTGGTCCCACAATACTGGATCCAGAACATCCTTTTCTGAGGGAACTCTTAGCCAATCCTGATGAGGATGAGACAGGGTCCTGGCCCGCTCCCAGACCCAAGGCAAAAGGCAGAGGAATTGGGGATGTACCTTGCAGTTAATGTGGTCCTTGATGCTGATGGGAATGCCATAAAGCAGCCCCTTCTCCTTTTGCTTCTTCAGTTTCTGGAGCTGATCCTCACATCCATGAATGAAGTCTGTCACACAGTTCACCTCCCGATTCACCTCCAAAGCCTCTCCGGAGCAGAGAAGAGCAGCAAGACAGGTGAATGGATGGAAGCAGACATTACATATTGAGCTCTCAAGCTGAATTTTCAAGCTCCTCAAAACTTCAGCATTTATTATTCAGACCTCACCTATAAAATTTAGATGTTTATTTCTGAGATATTTTAGTGCCCTGGAACTCTGTCCTGCTTATTTGCCTGCAAGTCACCCTGCAGACATCACAGTACTGACAAATTGTAATCCCCAGCACTGCTGGTTCTCTCAGCAAATTAGGTGATTTTAAATTTGAAAGTCCCACTGTAGGAGAGCCCTGCAGCATCTCTGCCATGCTGGAGGCATCACTCACTTTGTCCATGTAGGAGTAGAGGACACTTTCTGGGGACAGGGACCCCTCCTTCAGCTTCTCTGCCAGCTCCACCATTGTCAACGAGAGGATGTGTGAGGTCTGGATGCCTGAGCTCTGCAAAGGGTGGAAAATTGGGTACAGAGGGAGGAAAAAGACAGAAGAGGTTGGTTAAGGCTGCAAATACCCAATTCTAACATCTGCCCAGCCCTCACCTTGAGTGGAGATACGCCCTGTAGACATGCAAATCTCCCACAGAGCAGTTGGAGTGGGGAATTTGCTGACAGGGAATTTGCTGAGTCTTAGTTCATAAAACCAAAACAAGGCAGAAAACTGCACCTTGATTGGAGAGTTGCATGAACCTGTAAGAGTGGTTTGACCTGTCTCTGTTTACTCTCCTACAGGCCTTCACTCCCCTTCTAACTCAAACTCACTGAATAGCAGTTCAACCAGCTAAAGTTTTACAAAATTTATCATTAACATGGGGAAAAAAAAGTGTGGGCTGTTTGCAACCTCTCCTCCAAGAAAAGAATAACAGGAAGTATTTCTTACGGGTTTAAGACAATTCCAAGGGCCTGACCTCCTAAAATCCAGGTGCTTCTTTACCTGGGCATGGGCAGGAGGAAATGGCTTTTGGTCACTGGTGTGCACATGTTGGAGGGACGTGAAGCCCCCTTGTACTTTGAGGATGATGGGGCACACAGATCCCAATGGAGGGGCAGAGGAAAAGGGATGGGAGAGGAAAGGCTTGGCAGTAGGGATGGATGAGGAGAAAGGACACAGGGAGGTTTGGGGTGGTCCTCTGATTGAGAAAGTCCCAAGCTCCAACCTTTCTTTCATCCTCAGCATTTCCTCAATGGGTCTGTACTGAGGAATACTTAATTTACACTTTTATGGGAGGGCCTTTTGAGACAATGGAGAGAGATGACCCTCACAAAACATTGGGTTGGTGAGGCTCCAAAATGTTCCTGTGCCCCAGCCAGCATTCACAGAGGGATTGATCAGAGCTCCCCCATTTCTTTGGTTATCCAAAATATAATCCCTTCCTCGCCCCAAATTTACCTCTTGCTTAAGCCTGCGAGCTGCCTTCTCCATCCTCTCCAGGGCCAGATCCCGAGACCTCCTTGCCTCTTCCATCTTCTGCTGGACCTGCCTCCGTCCCAGCCATTTCAGAAGCACCACGGCTGCAGCTGAGCTGCAGAGCAGAGCCGAGAGGGCACGAGGGTCTGCCCAGGATGGATCCAGGACCTGCCACAGTCGCTCTTGGGTCATGACTTCTCTCTCAGGTCCAGCTGCAGACACCTGGCTCTCCCACCTTCTCCTCAGAGGGCTGACAAATGCAGCCTCTGCGCTCGCCTGCTGCGCAGGGTCAGCTCTGAAGCAGAGTTGCTTTAACAAAGTCCAGGAATGGGCTTTCCAGAGAGTGGACTTTGAAAGGGTCTGGCTGCTGGAGCAGCACCGTGGGTCAGGCTGCAGAGCAGAGTGCTCAGCTGACTCAGTCTGGGGGGTGTCCCCAAGGCAGGGGTGTCCCCAAGGCAGGGGTGTCCCCAAGGCTGTGTCTCCCCCAGTCAGAGTCTGTGGCTGTACTGGATACACTCAGAGCTGAGAGCCAGCAGAGCCCAGCTCTGTGCCAGCCCTGCTATACCCACACGTAATAATTAATGAACACTTAAGCCAAACTAGAGGTGCTCAGCCATCACCCCTGTCCCTCAGGCAGCATCACCTGCAGCCCCATGAGCCTGGGAAAACATAGTTGTGCTTGTCCTGGGGAACTTCATGCTGGGAGAGAAACAGCCCCTGTGCAGAGATGGGAGCTCAGGAGAACCAAGGGAATGAAGGTGCAACAGTGACTCTGGAAGTGCAGTGTGGAAGGAGCTATCTGAAGATGCCTTCAAGGAGTACAACTGCTCTGTGTCATTTTCAAGCCCAGCCCCTTTGAAAAGTCGTTTGCCAACCTGAATCAGAGGGTGAGCACTTTTGGAAAATCCCCTCTGATGGATCATGAGTCTGCTCTGCTGTTTCTAACCCATCCTCCAGCCAGCAGAATGCAAAGGAGCTGGACCATGTAGTCTTACCAGCTGCCCCTTGCCACAGGTGCTCCCCCTGGCCAGGACTGTCCTGTGGCTTAATGCTGAGAGGAGGAGCTGAAAAAATTAAGCTTCTCTCAGTTCTCAAGCATCTGCAAGCCCACAGGGAAGGGACAGGGGATGCCTCTGAGAGCTCACTGCCAAGAGGCAAGGCCACCCCCCTGTATCTGGAGAGACGCTGGCTCTGCTCCAGGCAGCAGGGTAGCACAGCTTGTAAGGGGAGAGCATCCAGGGTAACCAGGGCTCTCTGGTGGAGAGGTCGTGCTTGGGGACCAAAGCCCGTGGTTGTGCTGCTGTATCACGTTACCTTCTTGCCTGTTACAGACATGTCCCGTGGGATATTCCTGTGGCAGCACAGAGGAAGCTTGGGGAAGACGTGAGACCTTGCAGAGAAACTGCTGGCTGGAAAACTGAGCAGGGTCCTCCCTGTTTGGACAGGGCAGGCAGCAAAATGAGCCAAACAACTCAGTGTGGATGTCACCAACCTCACCCCACTGACTGGTCTTCACTGCCCCATCCCAGCTGTGAGTGCCTGGTGCACTGTCCCATGGTTGCGAGCTCGCTGGAGCTCTTTGCTCAGGGCTGCCAGTGAGGAATAGTTCCAGGTTCAGGCTCACTGGTGGCTGCATGGTTTGGAGTCCTGCCCAGCTCCGTGCCAGGGAGACAGTGGTTAAGCTAACAGTGATGTGGTGCTTGGCTCTGGGAGCAGGGGTGCAGGTGGCACTGCTTTCCTGGGAAAAGTCTTCAACCTTAAAGCAAACATATAACCCCATCCAGCATTTTCTGTGTGGGCAGAAAGCACCTGTAACTCCACCCAGGCTCTTCTCAGCTTGTGTTTACATAGCATTCAGTCATGGGATGCCTGGAGCTCCCTCCCTCCTCTTTTCAAAGTGTGCTGATAAAGAATGGGGGTCCTTGGGAGCTGCTTTCTCCTTGGCTGTGATTAACACTCTCCCAGCCCTTGAAAACACTCCATGCTTTTGCATGGCTCTGGTTTAAACTACAATAATACATCAAAACCCCAAACATTAATCCTGCCAGAGCTTTGTTACCATCTGCTTTTGACATCCCTGCACTGGGAGAACACTTTAGCATTGTGGTGTTCCTTTCTGGAACACCCTTGGAAACCTGCCAGGAGCAGCCACCGCTGCCAGTCCCAGCACCAGGGGCCGTCAGTGGCTGGAAAATCCTGCTGGAAAACCTGGCATGGGCTAAATGGGAGGAGAAGGCGTGCAGGGCAGGCTGTCTGCTGTCCATCTGACCCTGGCACACTGCTCAATACAGGCTGCAAACTAAAAGGGGGGTGGATTTAGGTAAGATATAGGAAATTCTTTCCTTGGGGGTGGTGAGGCCCTGGCACAGGCTGCCCAGAGAAGCTGTGGATGCCTCGTTCCTGGCAGTGTTCAAGACCTGGCTGGGTGAGGCTCTGACCAATGTGGTCAAGTGGAAGGTGTCCCTGCCCATGGAACGGGATTGGAACGAGATGATCTCTAAGGCCCCTTCCAGCCCAAACTGCTCTGTGATTCCATGATCTCTCCTCCATGCTGTGCAGGGTGCCAGCAGCCCTGTGCTGTGGGAAGTGGGCCACAGCTCCCTCCCTGCTTGCCAGAGTCTGCACGCAGGCTCAGCTTTCCCTTCTCACTGCTGGTGTGTGCTAGGGAAAATGCCAGATTTCATCCTCGGGGAGCTGAGAGCAGAGGGGAAAATCCCTGTTTCTACAGCACTCCAAGTAGTAGTCTCAGCATCTCGGACAGAACCAGTCCCCATGCCCCAGTTTCCCCATCTGTAAGAGAAAGATCATGTTCTTGTAATTCCCTGGGGTGGTTAAAATCCACCCCAACCCCCCACACAAACACAGACTTGAAATAACAGACTCAAATAATAAAAAGTACTGTATTAGGACAATGGCTGGAAGAGCTCCACCACATCAGAGCTCGCTTTGCTTTTCCCCTCGCCCCCAAAGGCAGCAGCCAGCCCAGCCATCACTGCATCCTCACTGAGGGGAACAAGAGTCCTGTGGGCCACACCAAAGGATGGCTAAAGGCTAAAGGATGGCCCATGCTGGTGTTAGCTGGGATCCTGCTCCGGCTGAGCACCTGGGGATCAGAACAAACTGTTCTTCTTCAGGCTGAGGGTCTCCACCTCCTTCATGAAGCGCAGGCACAGCTCCTCCTGCCACGGCAGGCCACGCACTGCACAGCCACGGGCATCCCCACACCGCCATGGAAAGCCTGTGGCACAGAGAGAGGGAGAGGCTTGGGGACATCCAAGGAAAGGGATGGGGGAACTCGTGCCCCTGGAGAACCTGGCACCCACTCACCTTGGCCAGGGTCCGGTCCCACCAGTCCTGATAGTATCCCTTGTAGCCCTTCAGCTCCTCCTCGTCCTCGTCCGTCACCAGCGTGACAGGGACAACGCCAGCAGGGAAGTCCAGGGCGTTGTAGAGCATGGTGTAGCTGACTGCCACTGGGGGAGAGGGGCAGCTTGCAGTGCCAGCCTTCCCCCCCTCTGTGCACGTGAGATTCCAGCAAATGGGGCACTTGTGCTGGGAGCTCAGGGGCTGAGAGATGGAAATCAGCCCTTTGGCTCCCGCTACACCAGGGGTGTGTTCTGGGTGCTCCCCATGGGCTGGGCTCTTCCTGCTGCTGGCCAGCACCCTGGGGATGCGAGGGGAGGAGGAAGGCTGCTCGTGGATGCTGGCACAGTGCCGCAGCAAAGGTGCCCCGTGGGTGTCCTACCTGAGAGCTTTGCAGGGTAGCCAATGCCGAGGGCTGGGCCCAGCATGGGACACAGCATGACATCCAGATTCAGCTTCTTCCACTGGGCAATGAACTGGTGGCAAAAGTCCTGAGGAGGAAATGTGCTGGTGGTCAGTGGGGTGGAGGTACTGTCCCAGGGTGCCAGGGTGTCCAGCTGGGCTCTCGGCCCTTCCCTGGGAGCAGCCAACAGGCTACATCAGGCCTGATCCTGCTAAAACCCAGCAGGGGTTTGCTGCCTGGACAATATTCCTCCCAGCTTGCAAAGCACCCTCTCCCTGGTAAACTGGAGGCGGGTAAAGACTGAGTGCACAGACACAAGGTGACTTGGGACGTGGGCATGGGTCTTTGGAAAACCAGAAGGGAAACAAAGGCAAGTCTGATGACCTACATTTTTACATGAAGGTGTCAAAAATTCAGGTCTGATTTAGCATCATGAACTTGCCTACGTGTTGTCCTAATCTGTAAATGTGCTAAGAACTTGCACACCCAAGTGAGATCTGTTGACCAGGGACCCGATCACCTCCTGACCTCGGTGAGTGCTGAATCTGCCCCTTCCCAAAGAGAAATCAAACAAAAACTATTTAACCCCAAACTGCAAGACTTTACCTCAATTTCACGATGAAGACTCCAGACTTCGTCCACTGTGCTGTAAAAGGAAGCAAACCCAATGAAAGGCATCCTTCCCTGTGCACACACCTTCCTTCTGCCTTATGGAGTCCCTGCCTTTTGGTATGATGACTGCATTAACCAGTGCTGAAGCCAACACCATATTTCATTCCCACAGGCTTCATCCCCTTCCTAAGCAAAAGGCTGTGACCCCTGCTCTCATTCCCACCCTCAGTTTCCACACAGTTTTTCAAAGCCAGCAGGGTTATGGTGTTGACACAAACTGCTCTCAGTTTGCTCCCACCCTTGCATTTTGTGCCTTGCATTCTCTCAGACACGTGCAGCTGTAGCAGTACCAATAATGTGGCAAACACTGCTGCAAAACAAATCTTCACACATTTCCTCAGGCTCAGGTTTACTCACTTTTCTTTCATACTTCTTATGATACTTGACAATCGAGGCACCTGAGCAGGAGAAAGGGAAAAAAAAAGAAAAGAAAAGAAAAGAATTTTTATGAATCCCAGCTATGTCCTCTGAGACAGCTCAGTGACAAATACAAGCTGTTTACTCAGTGTTCAGGCAGGAGTTGCAGATTTTCCCCAAAGAGGGGAGAGAAGGAACAGAAATAGCATCACTCCAGTTTGAAGATGTGTCTGAGCACAGCCAGGAAGCAATGCCCAGAGACTTATCTATGAGAAAGTCTTACTGCAGTGGGAGACAAGTTATTCACATATAGCTTAACTCTGTCTGCACCAGAAAGAAATGGACCTTACAAAAGGTTTGGCAATCCAGGAGAGGAGAGTTTTCAGCCAGTGTGGTGCCTTTGCCAGCCAGAAGAACAGCCCCATGCCGCCTCTCTCCATCTCCCCTTTGCTGAAAGGGAGAGGGGGGTTTAGCTGAGCAGTGGTAAGGAACAATCACAGCAGACCAGCTTTTCCCAGGCCAACCCCTCTGAACAGCATATCTAAGTGACAAAAAGAGGTTTGCTCCATTCTGCTGGGCAACAGCAGCATTTATAAGGTATCAGCTCCCAGCTCCTTCCAAGGCTGGTAACAATCCCAAAGAGAACCAAGGTGCAGCTGAATCACTTAATGTTAAACCCCCCCTGCCAGTGCCTACCAGCCACTACCTACATCCACTAGATCTGCTACCTGTATCCAGATTCCAGCCAGACCCTAGGGAGGATTTTTGTAAACAGGCACCAACCCCACCAAACCGTTCCAGGCCATACTTACAATTTCTTGATAAAGGAGCTGCCTCCATCTGCAAACATTCCCCTGACACAGTAGTTAAAGAGCACGTAGTCCACATTTGTGAGTTCAAAGGGCACCAGCTGGAAGGACAACAGAGGAAGGTATCAGTGGCACAGGCAATGTGTGGGAGAAGCCATTGAGGGTTTGAAACAGGCTGAGCTGGGCTGAGGATTTCCTGACAAGCCCACAGGAAAACCTCCATCCTTCCCTGAAAACAATGTTTTCCCTTTGAGCAACAACTGCTGGGTCAAAAGACACAGGATGGGCTTTCCCCCCCCAGAAGCAGCCCCAAGGCCCCTACCGTGTGGCCAGCCTCCTCCAGGAGCTGCTTAGTCTGGCGGACGGCGCGGCGCATGGCCGGGCTGGGCATGGTGAAGAAGTCGGTCTCATAGTAGCCTATGCGGAGGGGTTTAGTGCTGGAATACACCTGCAGGAGAGGGAGGTGCTGCCTGGAAGGGTGCCAGCCCAGCCAGCAGCACATCCACGCCACGGGCTGAGTGTGGAAAGCAGCATTTGCCTCACCCATGTGCCCCGCACCAGGCTCAGGTGTTTTCAGCCTGCAGCTCTCCCCAGAGCCCCCTGGCCCCTCGGAGGTGCTGTACCTCTTCGTTGAAGGGGAGGGGTGGCACTGTGCTGTCCAGGCTGAACATGTCCTCGCTCAGGAGCGCCCGCAGGCACAGAGCCAGGCTCTCCACGTCTTTGGCCAGTGGTCCCACGGCTGCGGCCACTGCAAGAGACCACAAGAGAGCATTCATGGCTGAGGGTCTTTCAAGGGTGAGTCCTGCAAAACCAGGGCCCCTTGGCATCGCTTCATCTTAATCTAGCATTGGCAAGAGTTCCTCTGTAAGAATTGGGCAGGGGATGCCCACAGGTGTCTTCCCACCCACAGGTTATGGACCCAGAGCTGTCATCCATTAACATGAGCCCTGGTGTCTTCATGATTTAAAAAAAAAAGATAAATAAACAAAAAGCTTTGTCAATCATGACACGAGGACAACATCAGACACTCCCTTTGACTGCTAATCCCAACCCCACCAAGCAGTGACAGACAAGGCCACACCTTGTGGGTAACAGGGTGTGATGTGGCTTATGCTACACAAACTGCTCCTCTCAGCTCATGTGCATTTCAGTTTCTCAGAAATCACAGTATGGGGACAGCTCTCTGAAAATATCCCTGAAAGGGAACCTGCTTCTCTCTAAGGGTGATGGAGAAAGTCCTCCATAACCATCTAAGGATCCTTCCCACCCCTGCCCTGCTGCTGGGGGACAGACATAACACCTACCTGCCTTCTGCCCAACAACTCCAGCCAATATTCCTCTTTTGCTGCAAAGAAGAGAGACACACAAAACACAGCAGCTGAGTAGTCTTCATTGAAGGGAAAGACTTAAAGCAGTAGCAAGTATTAACTAAAACTGCAGAAATAAAGGTTGGCAGAAGGAAGAGCCGAGGGGAAGCCCAAGAGAGACTCAGCCAAGGCTTGACAGATTTAGGCCCTGTCAGTCAGGAACAACCATCCCCTTAGCATGCAGCTGGAGAGGGCTCCCCATCTCTGCTCTGGGGAAACCAGTGCTTCCCATCATAGATGCCCCAGAAAATGCCCAGGCATGGATAAACGAACCCTTCCCAGTTCCTCCCAAGTTTCCCTGGCCCACAGGAGTAGGAGCATCCCAGCACAGTGGCTGGTAGAGTGGGTGTCACCCCGAGACATCGCTGCATTTCTCACAGTACCTGAGTCTGTTCCCAGTGGGTTTGATTGCACAGATCCCACAGAAGGCAGCAGGAAAACGCAGGCTCCCTCCTACATCTGTCCCAATGCCCAAGATGGACCCACCACCTCCTACAAGTGCTCCTTCTCCACCAGAGGAGCCTCCGGGGGTTCTGGTGTAGAGCAGAGGGTTGCACGTTTGACCAAAGATTAAGTTCTTGCAGTCGTAGCTGAAGAGAGAGAGAGAGATTGCAATGAGGAATGCAGGAATCTGCTGCTGTGGAGCCCAGTCACTACCAGAAAACCTTGAGAAGGTAATCAGGTTGTTCAACAGTTGTTACACTGATGTCATTTACCGTGGTCATGAAGACCATGAGCTTTTTCCTGGTGGTCCCATGCTTGGGACTCACTAACAGCTAATTTCAGTGCCATTAAACCTATCCCAGAGAGAACCTCTGGCAGCACGACCCTCCTGGAAAGCCTCCCTATTGAGGTGGTCTTGGGTTTCACAGGACACCCAAAGCTGAGCCCTTGCCTGACACCAGGCCAAATGCCAGCTGCAGAGATGTTTACCACTGGACTTCCCCAGAAGCTGATGCAAAATCTGCTAATCTCCAGGGCAACCTCTTTGTGTGGCTTTTTTGAACCATGGCCAGTCATTGCCACATCACCTTAAGGAAGGCATTTCACAGGGTTTGGGCAATGGTCACCCAGAGAGGAGCTCTGCCAGAGCAGAGCAGGACACAGGGACACCATGGCTGTCCACAGAGCACACGTGAGCTCACCACATATCAGTGACAGCAAGAGTGGTCTTGCCAGATAGAGCAGGAGGTTTGGAGGCAGAATAACTTGAGGCTGTTAGCTTAACTAGCTTTGCCTTCCATGAATATGTGTTTGCACTCTAGAGTTAATGGGATCATCTCTGAGAGGTTAATTTAAAAAAAAGATAAAATGAAAAGTGATTTTAAAACACCCAGCACAGGACAGAAGGGCAACAATTTCTCTCCTCTCCTCCTCCTCTTCTGCTTCTTTATTTCATGTGGAACTAGAGTTAATTTTCATCCTCGGTGTAAATGTGTTTACTTTTTTAAGTGAAACTTCTAGACACAAAGAATGGGGACCAGGTGCTGTTATATAAAAAGAAGTGGGAAATGAGAATGAGGCCAGATAGAAACCCTCCCTTGAGAAGGGGAAGAGAGCACTGCTGCTATGCTGAGGGAATGGAGCACCCACCTACCTGATGAGGGACTGGGGAACATTGGTTTTGACAAATGGAATTGCCCCCTGTCTCTTGAGCACCTGCACCACCACACTGTCCTCTGCTGCAGGTTTATTGAGGTTTTTTATGAACCCCAATGTGGAATCATGACCCTGGGAAAAGAGAACAATGAGGTTTTCAGACAGAGGACAGCAATTCCCCCTGCTCCTGTACTTTTATCTATACATTTAAGCACATACATGCACCTCCAACAACCCACCCATCACACACATGTTGATGGCAAATCTGAACGCCCTGCGTTGGCTCACATGGGAGACAGGCTCCCCTGCCCAAGCAGCCCATCCCACATCAGCTAAGACAAACTCAAGCCATCTGCTGAGGTCAAACCTCCCCCCTGCACCAAACCTCAACCCACAGGGATTTCGGGATACACGTGGAATTGTGCTGGCAGTACCTGGCAGTCGATGGAGTCTTTGATGCTGACTGGCACCCCATAGAGCAGACCTCTCTTCTCCATCAGCTTGGCTTTCCGCACCTGGGTCTCGCTTTCCTGCAGGAACTCCGTGATGCAGTTGGTTTCTGTGGCGATTTGGAGGGCCTTGGGGAAGGCAGGCAAAGCCCACAGGTGAGTCACAGCCCATGGTGCTGCACAGTGACCTCTGCTCTGCCAAGGACATCTGCCTCTTCCTCCTTTTCCACCTCCCCACCTAAGCAGCTGGTATCAGGGCAGCCCCTCCTGCTACTTTTCAAGCCATTTTCATGCCAAACTCCAAGATTATTTCTGGACACAGTGGGGCCATAGCATCAGCTTGTGCTTGATGAAGGGAGGTACTCAGCTCAGATGAATACCACAGACTATTCTCTTGTTTGAGCTTTTGGGGTGGCACAAGTGATAATCCCAAAGAGGGAACCCAGGAAGTGATCAGAACTTCATGGCAAAAGTAGAGAAATGTACAGGAACACTGAGTTTTTCAGTGCTCCAACCCATTTGGAGATGGAGGGGTGACAACAGCAGCACTCTGCATCTTCCCTACAGGCATACCTGCCCTAGGGAAGGTGTGGGCTCTCCCAGGAAGGTATGGGCTCTGCAGATGCTGCTTGCTGGTCCTCCTTCCTCCAAGCTGAAAGCTATGGCAGCCAAATGCCCAGCTCTCTAACCACTCACAGAAAACCCATCATGTACCAGCAAGCAGCAATGGCTCAGCAGCATTTGAGCCCAGTTTGAACCTTGTGCTGGGCTCCTCCCCAAAAAAAGCCAGCCCCATCGTGGGTGAGATGCTGCCCCACCACCCTTGCTCCTCACCTTGCCCACATAGGCATAGAAGACGTGGTCTGGAGGCAGGGAACCATCTCGGAGTTTCTTGGAGAGCTCCGGCAATGGCAGGGAGAGGATGGAGACCACGTTCACAGAAGGATGCTACGGGAAAGGTTGAACAGGCAATGTCACACCTCTACTTCAGCTGATGGCTTCCTCCTTTCTCCTTAGTCCCCTCTGTAACTCACCCAAAAAATATCTGCCATTTAATTGCTGAAGGTGGTATCTGCCTCAAGATCACATGCTGCTCTACCTGACACCAGTGAGCACAGTGTGAAACCCTCAGGGCCAGTACTAGCCAGGGCTTTCTCAGCCTTTTTTTCTGTTCAGACCAGTCACACCAAGCACCTGCTTGGGTGATAATTCCCTGCTTGGGAATAAAATAAAGCCTTTCACGCCGCCTTGTTCAGACAGGTCACGGCCAGGCCTGGGGGAACAGCTTAGTGCAGTGCTCTTGCGGAATTACAGTGGGAGTTGGTGTCATGGTTATAAACGTTGATCCATCAAGGAATGAAACCAGAACTGGAGCCAGCTCTTCTTGCACCACCAAGATATTTGCACAGGGAAATGCAATAACTAGGGACCCCCATTTGGCTAGTCATTTTGGGGTCAGCAGAGGTTACCTCACCACCTAATAAACACCATGAAAAATACATCAAACCTCACGCCTCCAGCTGGACTCTGAACCTGAGCGAGTCGGCCGGGCTGCCTGCCGGGATAGCGGGGCACCTCCGCATCCCCGCCTGCAGCCGCGGCTGCACTTTGGCCTCCGCTGATAACACATCGCCTGTCACCTCTTCCTGCTGCCTCCTCAACCAGCCCGAGCCTTCCACCACGGCGACGGGGCCGGGGAGCTTTCAGACAGGGATTTTTCCCCTCCTCGCCGCCTGTGACTGTTATCGGGATAACGGGTTGTCTCCCGCTGCCCCGGACAGCGCTTCCTCCCCATCCCTGCGACAGCGGCGACCGCTGCGATGCTGAGGTGTACGCGCACACATTGACTTAGACAGGGAAAATAATGCCACTAAATCCCCGCGGCTCCACATAAGGAGCCGGGAGAGCACCTGACAGCCGGGCGAGCAGCTGCTCCTCGCCCGGGGTACGCGATGGNGCTCCGCTCCGCCCGCCCCGCCCGGCTCGGCACGGCCAAGGACACCCGCCCGCCGCCCGCGGGGAGAGCGAGCCAAAACCTGGGCGGGATTCCGAGCCGGGCAGGGATTTAACCGGGTTGCTGCCGTGCGAGCGCCGCGCGGGCAGGGAGGGGGAGGTCCGGGAGCAGGAAAAGCTGCTGGATGACAGCTCGCCCCTCCCTGTGCTGGGTGGTCTCTGTCTGATAAGGTTTATTTGGTTTGCCGTTCGTCGAGGGGCGGGTTTGATCTCCCCGTAATTTTTCAGCCCCTCTGGGAACGGTCTTGGCTCGGAGGATCAAGGCAGCACAGGAGGGGAGTCCCAAAGGTACCCGAGTCTGTTGCATTTCCTGGAGCCAAGCGGCTGTGTGGGAAAAAGAAACAATGAATGTCGCAGGCTGTGCCCAGCGGAGTTCACTTGTCGCTGGCAGAGCATGGGTGTGCCTGTGCTTTGCAAAGTGCCGCGGCTTCTAACAGCAATGTCTGGCATCCCGGCTCTGCGGCCTTGCGCTGCCTTTTGAGGGAAACTCCAAAATAATTCCTTCATTAACAGCCCCACAAGAGGTCTGTCCTTAAAAAAAAAAACAACCCTCCACGACTTCCAAAAGTTTGTCAGAAAATATTTCAAGCTATCCAGTTTAGATACTACCCATAGGATTGTGAAAAACCTGTTGGGAAGGATCTGGGATGTGTTCTCACTTCCCAGCAGGATGTGCTGTTCCTAAGCCGCCCCTGGGCTAGATGCTGAGCTAGAAAAAGTGGTGGAGCTAGATGCACCCAGACTCGATTTTCCTGCCATTATTGCTCAGGCCACTGGCTTTATTTATTCCAGTCTTCAGGATCTGAGGGCTGCTCTGGCAGCATCCTCCGAGGGAGCTGCTGTGCTGTGCATCCACAATGCCCTGGGGTGTGCTGGATGTACTCCATGTCCTGGGGCTCTTTGCTAAAGGGTGTTGAAGCCTCAAAAATACTCAGCCCTGCATGAACTCGATGGCCTTCTTGCTTTGAGGATATGCAGCTGCCTTTATCTGCGTCAAGGAAATCACATGCAAGAACAGCAGTTTTCCCAGCTGTTTTTTTTTTTTTCTTTTACTTCTTTTTTTCCTTCCCCCTCCCTGCCATTTTTCAGCCTGTGGGGCTCAGAGAGTTATACAAGATTGCAAACTCCCAAGGGCACCGTAGTTTATTCACGAGAGAGAAGCAGGTTGGCAGGAGTGCCCTTCCCATGCGTCAGGAGGATGTAATCAGCTCCAGGCTGGCAGAGTGCACGCTGTCTGCGATCCCTATCTNGGATGCAGCGGGGGCCGCGGCTGCGGGCGCTCACCTGCTCCCGAAAGCGCCGCGCCGCCGCCTCCATCCGCACCAGGCTGCGCTCCTGCCGCTCCTGCGCCTCCGCCACCTTCCTCCAGAGCGCCCGGCGCCGCCGCCA
>VXAC01006309.1:182883-197758 GCA_013399225.1 Rhipidura dahli
CTTCATTAACAGCCCCACAAGAGGTCTGTCCTTAAAAAAAAAAACAACCCTCCACGACTTCCAAAAGTTTGTCAGAAAATATTTCAAGCTATCCAGTTTAGATACTACCCATAGGATTGTGAAAAACCTGTTGGGAAGGATCTGGGATGTGTTCTCACTTCCCAGCAGGATGTGCTGTTCCTAAGCCGCCCCTGGGCTAGATGCTGAGCTAGAAAAAGTGGTGGAGCTAGATGCACCCAGACTCGATTTTCCTGCCATTATTGCTCAGGCCACTGGCTTTATTTATTCCAGTCTTCAGGATCTGAGGGCTGCTCTGGCAGCATCCTCCGAGGGAGCTGCTGTGCTGTGCATCCACAATGCCCTGGGGTGTGCTGGATGTACTCCATGTCCTGGGGCTCTTTGCTAAAGGGTGTTGAAGCCTCAAAAATACTCAGCCCTGCATGAACTCGATGGCCTTCTTGCTCTGAGGATATGCAGCTGCCTTTATCTGCGTCAAGGAAATCACATGCAAGAACAGCAGTTTTCCCAGCTGTTTTTTTTTTTTTTCTTTTACTTCTTTTTTTCCTTCCCCCTCCCTGCCATTTTTCAGCCTGTGGGGCTCAGAGAGTTATACAAGATTGCAAACTCCCAAGGGCACCGTAGTTTATTCACGAGAGAGAAGCAGGTTGGCAGGAGTGCCCTTCCCATGCGTCAGGAGGATGTAATCAGCTCCAGGCTGGCAGAGTGCACGCTGTCTGCGATCCCTATCTCCCCTTTCCTCATTTCTCACCCATGGCCTGGAGTCTCCAGGCTCCTGCACTCATCTCACCCCATGGCAGCACGATGCCAGGATGGGGCTGTTCCCTTGCAGGATGTAAAACCATGTGCACTGATGTCTTCCAACATGAGAACAAGAAAGGTGGGGAACTTTGGAGAGACAGAAGTTAAAACTAGTTCTAGGCAAAATTACTTCTCCAGCCTTCTTCCCCCTAATTTAAATCCTGCTCAAAATCTCTCATGCAGGAGCAGTTTTCAACTTCTGCAGTTCAGTTTGTGAAAGGGAAGAAAAGAAAGTAGGAGAGTTGTGCCTGGGGCACCTGTGCCTCCAGGAGCTGCTGCTGGAGACTCTCCTCTTCCCCTTTACTGGGGAAGTGTGTGGGGGTGAATAAGTGGGATTGAAGCATCAGGCAGGACAGTGGTAAGGCTTGGGTCTCTGTTGGGGCCAGCCAGCTCCAGGAGGTTAATTCAGAGCATGGGAAATCCCAAAATGCAGCAGGTCTGTGCTGTGACCCAGCTGCCAGCAGAGATGGGCCAGCAGATGACACAGGACGGGGAGCGCCAGCGTGCACAGGTGGTGGCTGGGGATGGATATCCAGGAGGATGTGCCTGGGACTGGCTAAGAGAGGTAAAATGGGTCTGGTCTTGCTCCCCATGGGCTGGGGTGGTGGCCAACTGCTGGCTTGTGGGGCAAGTGATGCCCTGATGTCCCTTTGGGACGCTGGTGTGTCCTTGTCAGATGAGCAGATGATATTTTTCTGCTGTTATTTCCGTGGGGCTGCCCATATGCCAATGGGTCTTGAATCTTGGAGTGCTGGAATTGAGGATTGATCCTACCCCTGCTCCTCCTCCACTGCCTGGCAGGGCTGGAGCCTGTGCCTAAGGGAGGATCTGCTGGGTCTGTGAAGGCTTCTTTCCCCATTGCTCATACACCCCCTGGGTCCCCAGAGCTGTGACTGGGTGAGTGCCACCACACCCCAGAGATGCTGCAACCCTGCAGTTACCAAAGGAGGGGCACAGAGTTGTTATCTTACTCTATGTGTGACAGATGACGCATGGTCAGCCAGACTGGCTGGAGCTGAAGGACCAGCTTGTTGCTGTTCACCTGACAGCAGAGCAGTGCCAAGAGCACAGCAAACACCCAGCGGTGTTTTCCTCTGTGTTGTCTCCTGGCATCCGGAATGCTGTGGCTCCTCAAGCCAGAGATTGGGTTGGAGTGACTAATAGCTGTGTGCTCACACAGATACTTCTTGTGTGAAGCAATCCAATTCTGGCACTCCCAGCATCCTGGAGCAGGGAGATCCACACTTTATCCGTGTGCTGTAGGGAAGCAGCATCTCCTGTTGGCCTCCCACAGCTGATTTCGTTTACTCTCCTTATTTCCAAGGAGGAAATAAGAGATTTTTCACTATTCAGCCAGGAATTTTACACTTCTGTTCTTCCATTTCACCTCATTGCTTTTAGACTGTTTCCCAGGGATTTAAAACCTGCTCCTGCCACCACCTGCCAGTCACCTGCTGCCTGGGATCCAGCTCTCTGGAAGAAGATCTGAGCTACATTTACAGCTGCCAGCAGGCCTTTTTGCTTCATTTCTCCACTCCTTGTGGGTTCTTGACTCTCAAGTGGAGTTAGTCAATGGTCTGCAAGAAGGTGAAGCAACTCCTCTCAGAGCTGCAGTTAAACCCCTGCAAGAAGGTTGTTCAGCAGCTTGGGCAAAAGGCAGTGCCATGTGGGAGTGATATCTTTCATTCCTGCAAGAAAACTGCATGTTTCAACCGAGTTGCTCACTCGGTGATGCTTTTATTGCTCACTTTGTAGTCACTTCTGCCTTGGAGAGACACTTGTGCTCCTCACTGCCTGTGCCCCAGAGCTCTGTCAGTGCGAGGGCTGTTTGATCCCAAATCTGCTTCAAGCTGGGAGTGTGTGAGTTCCCGTAATCAGTTTGAACACATGGTTTGTGCCAGCTTTGTGGACTCTGTTCTGAAGCAGATTAGGAAGTGCTCACGTGTTTTCTCCGCCAGCAGAGTGGAGGAGGAGCTGCCCTGGGAGAGGACCACGACTTGCACATGCAGCTTGCACACTTGCACAAACTCTCTTGCTCCTTCTGTACATAGCAGCTGTTGCATGTTACCTTGAAGGAAAAGCTGAAGACATCACAGCAGAGGGGTCCCTAAGATGGAAGGGACCCCTTGGGAGATCCCTGAGGTTGCTGAAGACACCTTAAGCAACAGCCTCTGAAAAGCTGCTTTGTATATGAAGGAGGGAGCGGAGACTTATTTCTAGCAGTGTTTATGTTACAGTGATCTGAGTCCAAACAGCTTTGCATTAAAAATAAAAAAGAAAAAAAAAGAAGAAATTGTAAGTGAGTAAAATTACTCCTGTAGTTGTTTTACACAGCTCAATGAAGATAATTTTATTGGCAATTGTGAGTGATTACAGTATTATCTGCCATCAAAAAAGTTATTTTTTTGAATGCTAAAGGAATTAATGATACATAAAACTGTGCTTAGATTGAGTGCATTCATCAGCAGAAATGCCTCGTGCTGGCACTGCTGCACTGTAATTACTCTGTCTGCTCAGAGCAGGAGAGCAGGAGATGGGGGTGTTGTGTGTACTGCCACAGATTTACATGCACTTACATGCTGAGCAGCTCTGGCAGGGGAGAGCAGAGCCAGGGCAGCAAAGCTGGTGAGCAGGGGGACAAGTTTCACCCATCCCTTTTCTTTATTGTGCATTACAGAGTGAAGAATGGGGGTAATCTCTGCTTAAAACTCTATAGGGTGAAGCCAGTATAGAGAAGATGGTTAAATGCTCCTCGGAATATCAGGGGATGAGTCCAGTCTTTGTAGGATGCTTCCTTATGGTGTGATGAATTGATAAAACCAATCCTGGGCTCACAGGCAGTCATTGCCCAGCCCTGGGACACTGATGGTCACGGTGGGAATGGCAGAGGTGTTGTCCCCAAGGGACATCTGCTCACGCCATGTGCTTTGGGACAGCCCATTGTGCTGCCGTTCCGTGGGGCTGGGGGCACGGGCACGTCTCAGCAGGGATGGGGTGAGGAAATGCAGAAGAAATGCTCCCCAGCTTGCTCCACACCCTTCCAGGGAGACGTGACCCTGGGGCAATGTTTCCAGGCTGGGGCATTGCAGGAGGGGCTGTTGCAGGGATTGCGGGCAGTGCGTGCACAGCGGCAGGATGCTTTCCATGGTACAAAGGCTTTGGAAGGGCTTTTAAGGGAAGTGTGATGGGATGCATCTCCTTTATGGAGCCCGTGGGCCCCCTGCAGTGATGGACCCACTCTCTGCTCGAGCAGGGGATGTAAAACCTTCCGTGAGCTCCATCTGCTTATGCACAGCTGCCTTCTGAGCTTGAACCTTGAGCTAAATAAATAAGGAGCAAGGGGTGTTTCCAGTGCAGCGGGAGCACCAGGGAGCATTCATTCTTCGCTGCTGGGTGTGTTTGGCCGTTCGGGTGCAGCCGCCAGAGAGCAGGATTGAGCTGCTGGCCAGGCAGGCATCTCCTCGGAGACTTCAGCATCCCAAACCCTGTGTTGTACGCTCTGAACTTGGAGTGTTGTGCGAAACAGAAAGCCCTTTTCGGGCTCTTTGGGTGATGCTCAAAGAGACAAAGCTCTTTGGGACACACCGAGCTTTTGTGGGGAGCAGCACTCTGATTTCAGGTGGTTTTAAGTGCTCTTAGAATGTGCTGGGAGTTCTTCTGTTGATCCCTAGGGGCCGGGTTGTTTTTGCTGAGGAGAACATCCCAGCAGAACTCGATCCTGCAAATCGTTGGCTCTGCTGCTGCCAGGATTTGTTGTGGCCGGGACCGTGCCTCAAGTCTGGCAGGCTGCCTGCCCTTTGAGGACAGCCATGGAATTGTTTGGGTTGGAAAGGACCTCTGGTGTCCCTGACTCCAAGCGTTAATCCAGCACTGCCAAGTACACCACCAAAAAACGTCCCTAAGTGCCACATCTACATATCCCTGAAGTGCCTCCAGGTTTTGTGACACTTCCCTGGGCAGCCTGTTCCCGTGCTAGACATTGGAATGGATGGAATGAGCAAGGGAATCTCCACCCTCTCTGAATACACATTGCAGACAAGGGGAAACACTTGATATTATCTGTGTTTGAAGCCCCATGGCCCAAGTTTTGAGGCTAACAGGGGCTGCCCCAAGTTTAAACCTGACAGTGTTCCCTGAAAGTGATGTTAATCCGTAGTGTGGAGTCAGGACTCAAGTGGGGTCCTGAGTCACAGCGGGGTCCTGAGCCCTTGTGTGACTCTGAGTGTGACTGCGCTGAATCCAAACCTCCTTGGCATCGTGGGTTTCCCTTGCCTGGCAGGAAAAGTACCCACACAGAGGTTTCCTTTTTTCCCTTTCCTTTTCTTCTTCCTTTTCCCTCTTCCTCTTCCTTTTTATCTTCCTCTTCCTTTCCCTTTTCCCCCTTTCCCCTTCCTCCTCCTTTGCCCTTTTCCCTTTCCTCTTCCCCTTCCCCTTCCTCTTCCCCTCCCTCTCCCTTTCCCTTTTTTCTCTCTTTCTCTTTCTCTTTCTCTTTCTCTTTCTCTTTCTCTTTCTCTTTCTCTTTCTCTTTCTCTTTCTCTTTCTCTTTCTCTTTCTCTTTCTCTTTCTCTTTCTCTTTCTCTTTCTCTTTCTCTTTCTCTTTCTCTTTCTCTTTCTCTCTCTCTTTCTTCTCTCTTTTCGAGACCCCTACTTTCTGAACAGGCCAGGAGAGGGAGACAGCCAGCCAGTTGCAGCACAGCTCAGCTTTCCAGATCTCTCTGTTTGCCCTGGGATGGAAGCTAACACACTTTAGATATACACACTGATTTTCCCAGGGGGAAGGTTTGATCTGTGCAGCCCCCCTGCCAGCTGGCCTGCATTTTACATTTACACAAGCAAGGTGGGCATTGGGCAGGAGGGGAAACTGAGACACGGGGCAGGACCATGCCTGGAAGGGATGTGGTTGGTGGCTTCCTTCATGATGACCTCCTGGGCCCTCCAGCAGGCTGGGATTGCTCTGTGTTGATCAGTGCAAACATCCCTGTGCTCTGAGGTGGGTCCCCAGGTGCTCTGTGGGGGTCCATTTGAGCATCACCACAGGTGTCACCTGCCCTCTCAGGGACACACACACAGTGCACACCAGGGGTGCACCCCCAGCCCCATCTGTGCTGTGTCTCTGCAGGGTCTGTACAACCCTGGTTTAGACCCCCTGATGGAGCCAGGCTGGGGACCCCTGCCCGTGCCAGGCTGGTTTTGGCGAGTTCACCCCATCACCGTGGAGGCTCGAGGGGCAGAGATGTGCATGGGCAGCAGTGGGGAGCCCTTTGGTGACTCCTGCCATTCCAAGCCATTAGGAAAGCCACAAAGCATCGTGGCCAGTGCTCACAGCAAACACTTCAATGGACTGATCAGCCCCTCCCACTGCCTGTATCTTCCCTTCCCCTCTCATCCCTCCCGGGCCAGCACCACCAAAGGACTGGTGAGATCACCCCCGTGCTGGAAATAAATAAATAAATAAATAAATAAATAACCAAATAAAAATGCTGACGTGGAGAAGTCAATCAGCTTTGTGTGGCCTTGTAATATCTCATTTTATCCGCGCCACGCTTTATTAAATTCTCATAAACCTGTCAATGAGGACAGATACCATTTCAGTTTACCCCATTAGTTCTACACAATGACATCGGGGGAGAGGAAGACAGGGAGGTGGCGGGGAGGCACTCGGCGTGGAGAAAAGAGGAATGAATTTAAAAAAAGAAAAAAAAAAGTGAAACCCGGGGCCAAAATTCAGCTTTGTGACAATAATGTAATAACATCGGTGCTCAGGGAAAGTTAATTGAATTAAGTGGCTTTTGTTAATGGTTTTAAGATTTAGAAATGTAAATAATAGGTAGGACTCTTTAGTGGGACTCTAGGTAACTGCATCCCTGAGAATAAGAAATGCTTTGCTGTTAAATGTGATGTCAGATAGTTTTGTTACTCCTCCGGTTTCATGCCTGCAAAGCATATTTTGCAGTTTTAAAGCCGGGTGTGTTTATCATCTTTCCTTTCTAACTTCAGACGGAGCTTAATTCAGGGGTATTTGCATGAACCCTTCTTAGCCAGTCCCTATCAGTTATTTGCACGGCCAGGAATAAAGTATTATTTCTCCCGAGCTGCTTTGGAGAACTCCCTGACTGCAGGGCTGCCGTGCTGCCGTGCTCTGCAGCCTCCTGTCTATTTACATGTTCATTAAAGGCAGCAGCAGTGCTGCTCTCTGCAGCAGGGCTGGACTCAGCTCCTGGAGTAACAGAGCTGGCAGCAGTGAGGTTACACCGGGCTCGGGCCAGTGGGGATGGAGAATCCGGCCGACAGGTAGGATGAGCCAGGAGATTTAGAAATGACTTTCATGGGAACTCGTTCTGCTTAAAATGTTATTGGATTTTCATTTAGGAACCTATCAAAGTGCAAGAATAAAGTCTGAGCTGCCTAACCCACATAGGTCTAAACAAACAGGCCTCCCTTCTGCTCTGGGATCTGTCGGCTCATGGATTTGGAAAGGTCCTTGGGGAAGGCACGGGCTGAGTCTCAGGGAAACCCACTGTGCCAGGCAGAATAGGGGGCTTTGCATTTATTTAGGCTGAAAATCTTCCCCTTTGCAGGATGAAGGCTCTCCCTGGTCTGTGCCACAGGGATGCTCCATCCCCACTTGTCCCCTTAGCTCTGCAGCCAGTAGCAGCACAGGGTGGCAAAAGTTCTCCCATGGTTTTTGCTCCAGTCCCACAGCAAGTGGGCAACTCAGCATGCACCAGATCACTCTGACACCTCCTTTGGGGACTTCCCTTCTGGCTTTACCTGTGACCTGCAGTGATCTCTGCTGCCTTCAGCTCTGCTTGTGTGGCTGCAGAGCCTTCCTGGTAGCTGCCAGCTGCTTCCCATCCAGTGGGATCTCAGGACCTACACAGTCTCAAACACCTTCCTCCATCACCCTTATAAGCCTTCTCCCATCACCTTCCCAAGCCTTTCCCTGTCACCTTCATAAGCCTTTCCCCATGACCTTTATAGGCTTAGCTGGAAAGAGCAAAAATGTCCCAAGCCCAAGCCAAACCTGACCCAGCTCATGTGGGCAAAGGAGAGAGTTGCCAGATTGTTAAAGTAGAAATAGAGGGTTCCAGTAAGCACATTTTCCTCAGGGTGTTTCTTAAGCAGGTTGTTTGCCCAAAAAAAAAAAAAAAAAAAAAAAAAAAAAAAAGTTCAGTCTTCCTGGAAAATTTGATGATTTGATGATGTTTCTTGCTGCTGTCCATTTTCCATATTGCTGTGAAGGGAAGCTGGGTTAGAACAGAAGGGTTTGTTTCTTCCCTTATGGGAAAATAAAATCAGAACAAGAAGAACATTGCAATTAAAACAGCAAATCCTTCACTATTCTCCCTGCATTAGAAAACAAAACCCAACCACCCTATTAACAATCAAATTATTGAAACCATCCTCTGACTTAGCAGCATCCCCCTGACAGATCCCTTTTTCTGACCAGACCACTGTGTCAGAGGGAGCTGCAGGCTGGGCTCCTGCCCTGGGCTCTCCTGAGGATGCTCTGGCTGGGTGTGAGGTGCTGGGGTGGCATCAGTGGCTTTCCCTTCTCTACAGACAAGTGGAACTCTGCCCCCCTGCCTGGAAGATGGGACAGTTTGTGGCTCTGCTTTGCAAGTTGAGGTGTTCAGCAATGCAGCAAGAGAACAGCTGGAAGGGAATGTACACAGCCCAATAGACTGGGAAGGATTTTTTTGCTTGGAGAGCCATTGAATAATTTGCCATGGCAAGACCCAGGCGATGCTATTTTCTGCAGTTAAAAGGCAGGTTATTTTTCATAAGCTGCAAAAGGCTGTTGGTGGTGCCAAAGCTTGCCACCAGGTCTGTAGCCCAATACAACATGAACAGATAGGAACAATATCATAAGAATAACTGAAATCCACTGAGGGCTCTGTTGAACTGCCTTTTAAAAGTGCATCAGGTGAAGCAAAAAGGAGTGGGATAGCCCTGATCCAAGAAATGGTGCAAGTGGGTTGGGAAGTGCACACACATTGAGCAGAAGATATGAGCATGCCAGAGCCACCCCCAGGCTGCTGGAACTGCCTGTGGATGGGAGCCTGGCCCTGGATGCAGCATTTTGTCCAAGCAGGACTGAACTGAAGTTTTTCTGGTGGGATTGTCCTGGTACTGTCTTCACTGACAAGGTCCCTGCTGAGCCAGGAGCCTGTTAGAAGCAGACAAGGAAAGAACAGCCCTGCAAGCCAAAGAAATCAGACTCCAGATGATTTACATGGAGCATGAGGGGCACCAGAAGGGCAGCCAGCCCAGAAAATGAGATTATGAACTATCATCCCCTGTTACACGCTGGGACGTGGCTACAGGGTGGCCCTCTGGCATCATTCAGGGAGGCAGCCGTGGTCTGGTGTTGAAAGCAGAAGGCTTTTGTCTCGTCAGATTGGAGAAGCCTGCATCCTGAGGAGTGTCTGAGAATGTGTGCAGTTCTGCCTTCCCTCCTGAAGCCTTTTCCTGGCCTGTGTGCAGAGCCTGACACCTTCAGAGGCCACAAGGACATCCTAACTGCTCACTGCCACCTCTCACTGTCCCCGTGGCACAGTCTGGAGAGGTTTGTGAAGAGGCAGCCTGGTGGACTGAGATGGTGGAAGAGAAGAAACCCTTCCTCCAGGTGGCAAGGTCCTAGAGAGGGCAGCCCTTGAGGTGAACCCACTCCTGCATTCAAACCTGGAGCAGGTGGTACCTGCAGAGCATCACCCTGAAGTAGTTTAAACATTGACTTTTTTGGGGAAAAGAGAGGTGAAAAGAGCCTGGAAAGGGGATACAGGAGTGCTAATGTGCATGCACCAAGCTCCTTAAACTAATTTAGGGTTCAAGCCAGGTCAGTGTTGTACCTGAGCCAAGAAAATGCAAAATATTCTATTTGCTCACTCGAGTGTGAAACCTGTTGGTAGAGGCTTGGGTTTAGTGTTCTTCACCTCTGTGATGTGAACCCACAGGAGGGGAAAAGCAGCACGAAAAGGAGTCCTCAGAAGAGGCAGAGCCCAGTGCTTTATAAGAGCTGGCGTGGATGTGGTTAATAAGATAATCTCTGGACCCTCCAACACAAAGAGAAAGTGAGTTTTCTGATCCATAAAGGATCAGTCGGCAGGAAGCCCCATCAGACTCCTCAGCGTGAAATTACACCACAGCAGGGGGGTACAGTCCTGCTACTGTACAACATTAGAGAGATGAATTAGGACTTGACATTCATGTGCTTAATATGCCTATTCCTGGCATTATCCCACAAGGACCAGTCACCGCCAAGGACTTACGGTCACCGGCTCTAGGAAGGTATTTAGGGTTGCTCATTTTGTCCCTTCCAGAGCCAGGCTATCAGGCTTCCCCATCTAATCTCTCCTCATCAGGAGCAGGGGGGGAGCACAGCCCAGCTCTTCTATCTCACAGCAGTCTGGCCTGGGGAATAACCACGAGGTGCACCCTTGTTGCTCAGATAAATCACAGCGATCCTCTGGACTGCTGAGCGTGGAACGGTGGAAAAAAACCACACAAAATCATGACTTGGTCCTCAAGAAGCTGAGAGAAGGGAAAAGAGCCAACCCCGAAAGTATGTCTCTTGCATAGCTGCTGCTAACAAAAAAAGAAATATTTACTGGAAAGGGAAGTCTCAGCAGGGCTGTATTAGGAATTATTCAAACTGGGTTTGCCTCTCCAGTGTTAAACTGGTTGGAGGTGTTCCTTGGACAAACGTGGGCACTCTCAGATACTTTACCAAATGGGCTTTGTCAAGAAGCCAGAGTATTTCCAAGCCTCAGGTCTGGGCTGTGTGAAAATTCCTGCCTGTTTGAACTCCGAGCCAGGATAGAGTGCTTTTGGTTTGTTTTTTATCCATGAAATATTTTGTTGAGAACAAAATTTTAGGGGGAGAGGGAGAATCTACTCCAAATTCTGGAAGAAATAAAAAGAAAAATGTTGGCTACAAGGCCGAATAGTTTTTGAACTGATCATTTTCCAAGAAAAAAATCCATTTTTTTTTTTTTTCAGAGAGTAGCTGTCCTGCAGGAAATTCCTGATTTCATGGACATGCTGCACTTCTGGCGAGTGCACTTGTGATCAAACTGATTGAAAAGCCATTTAATTGAAACTGTTTTCAGAATGCAGAATGAGCTAAAACTTGGCAAAGCTGGTGGGGGGAAGCATGGGCAGACCCAGGAGAAATAAATAAGAAGCAGAATCCTCCCAGAAGCTGATTTTGTAATGGTCTGGCATGGAGAAAGGGCAAGAGCCTCCCCAGCATGAGCACATCCTTGTGGCTGTGATCACATTGTGTGGCATGTGGGCACTTTGCAGCTCACAAATCCTGCTCCTCCAGCTGTCCTCTTCAGCTGTGCTCCCTGGGAAAGGGGAGCAGGGATATGGTGGGATCCTGGGACTCCTCTGGCCATGGATGTGGTGCTCAGCCTGTAGGATCCATCCTGAGCCTGGCCATACAGAAACATCTCTTGTTCTGGACACAGGGAATGCCCAGATTTGTAACCCATCTCTACAGCATTTTGAATATGGACACATTCCTGCTTGTCCCGTTTGAGGAGGGATAAAGCAGAGAGGTCATGAGACACATTCAATGAAATTAAGTGAAGTAGGACTCTAAAACACAAAGCTGCTGTGCCAATATGGGGATAGCACCACCGTGCCCCTGGACTGGTTTCTTCTTCTCTCTGTTCAAACCATGGTAACACTTGGGGGTTGAAATGAGGATTTCTGTGGGCTCTTTTTTCCTTAAACACAGATTTTGTGGGAATATTAACTCTAAATCAATCTAACATTGCCATGGGTGAAATCAAATAACAATGTATATACCCAGATATCTTTACTCTTTTCCATGTGATGGAAGTTCTGCATCTGGGCTCCTACACCCCAACACCAGGCCAGGCATGGACATGATTCTTGGACATGTAGAGCAGACTCTGGTGAATGCAGTTGCCACTGGACAAAGAGCACATGAAGTTCAAGGCTGAGGTGGATGGATATCCCATCCCTATGGACAGGATGAACTGCCCCCCATCCTTTCCTCTGTCTTGTGGCACCATCTCAGTGATTGTCACCACTCCATCTCCCAAATATGCAGCAAACTAGTCCTCAAGTCCAAATAAACACTTCTGGGATGGTACAAGAAAGGAGCCTTGGATGCTGAAAACTGCTCAACGTTTTGGTTGTTCTGTTGTCTACACAAGCCAAACACAAAGTATTCCCAAACCCATTCTGTTGATTTAAAATAAATCCCAAGAAAAACATCCCTAAGTAAAGCAATGCGTGGAGGCTAATAGAGCACTTCCCACCTGAATGATAAATTCCCATTCTCCAACAGAATGATAATTTTTTTAGCATGCTTGGCTTTTGTCTTCTGTGAAATCAGAAGTCTCCCACTGAGGGTTGGGTTTCATGTCTGGGTCACAGTTTCTACAGAAAGGAATTTTCATTATGGTCTTGGCAACACTTAAGCCTCCCTGTGCAACTGATCTATCTGAGCTTTTCATATCCATCAGGACCATGGATGCCATCAGCAATCAGGGGTGAAATCTCAAGCAACCCGAGAAGGAGGTATGAGCCTTAGGATGAGACAGGACCTCATAGTAAGATTAACATGGGCTGAGAGGGTAATTAAGCACAGTAATTATTTGCTGAAGGTGAGGTGGGGGGTACCTCCTTGTTGGCAGACTTTAGACTGGAGGATGGACTCCCTGTTTCAAGGGGGAGTCAGTTCACTGAAGTCCTTTGGCTCGTGATGTGCAGAGTGACAGACTAGACTGTGAAGCTGAAACAGAGGTTTGGGGACCAGCCTAGCAATAGCTGAGTCCTCAGGCCACACAAAGTGTGAGCAAATAACAATTCCCAACATATCAAATGACATGGGAGAGAGAGCATCCCAGAGAGACAGGAGACCTAGGAAGTGCTAGCAGGGCAGAAAGCCCTGGATGTATTCTGATCAGCAAAATTCAAAGATTGTATTTCTAAGCCTGGATCTGGCACTGTTCCTTGAGAACACAGTAAGGGGACTAATTCCTGCCCTTGCAGACCTTTATGTAGTTACAGCATCCGTGTATCTGAAACTCCCTTTGCTTTCTCTTTCCAGGTGACACAACATCAATAATGTTAATTTTTCTTTATGGATGTTGTTTTCCAGTTATTCTCATTATTTTTCTCTGGACTGTATCCAGTTGATTTCTTGAACTGGTTCTCAAAACCAGACATGCTTTTCCATCCCAGGTTTAACCAAAGATGTGCAGAAAGAAGATGCTTTCCCGTATCTGGTGGCCTCTCTCAGGGTTGTCCATGGTTGTAAGAGTACCTCATGGGTGTTGTATGGCTTTAATCCAGCAGTTACACCAAAAACCTGTGACAAGGGTTGTGTAGGCTGGAAAGGGAACATTCTTTTGTGACTTTTTCTTTGTAGTTGAATGTGATGGAAATGAGGAATGTGTCTCCTCCCACCTACCCCCAGCCCCAACTTTCTCTGCAAAGGTAAGATGCCAAAATCACAAAAAGAGTTAAAAGAAAGCAAAATGACTATTGTAAGGTGGATGTCTTCATCGCTGTTCTATATTTAAAGGTTTTGTGCATCAAATAAAATGGTTTTTGACATAGAATTGCAAGAGAAAAGAGCTGAAAGGAGTCCACAATAGCTCCTCCCTGTTACCTGGTGATGTTTCATCTCAGTCCAGGTAGGCCCTTGAGATTTGGGATAAATCTGACAAGATGTGCATCTACAGCATCAATAAATGTACAAGGGTATTCAGCCTCCCTTGACAAACAGAAAACCAGAACCAGGAATGTGAAGCTTTTTCTCCAAACCACTTGTAACGGGGCAGCAGAGACAACAGTAGCAAGCCCGGCATCTCTGCCTTGCTCAAGGTCAAGGCTGTCCTGTTTCCTAACAGAAAGTTAATCCCTTAGCGTGGGTGGTGGCAGCTCTATTTTTAGGTCTCTCTATTCTTTTATAGCTCATCAGATTTTTACCTCCTGGAAGCTGCTACACAGTCCCAGAGTGCTCTTCTTGCAACAGCTTTTTTTATTTATTTTTTTTTTCCCCAGGATAAAACCTCATTTTAAACATTTGGGAACTGAGGAGCACTCTTGGGTGGGGTTAGGGCACCTCTGAACAATTCAAACCCATCTCCTGCCTGGAGCCAGGCTGTTGCCAGCACCAGGTCAAGGCTGTGTTTATCCAGTTTCACAGCTGCTGGAAAGGGCTGGGAAGAAAGCAGTTACTCAGCTGATGGAGTTTGTGTGACCATATCTGTGAACCAGGGCCAGCAGGAGGGAAAGATCCCAGGAGACTTAGTAAGGGGCACTTTTGCAGTGCTGAGGATGACTTAGCTGTCTTAATTTTCTTCACTATCTTTAAAGACCAGATTTTTCCATGCCCTGTTGTAAGTCAGTTCCTCTTGAATCACAGTGTTTACAGCCGTAATTTGGGTTAGAAGGGGTCTTTGGAGGATGTCTGGTCCAGGTGTGGTGGTGACATGTGGGTCATGTGAAGCAGGGGGTGGTAGGAGCTCATCCTTCTTCACCAGAGAGCAGGGCCCTGATTTCTGGAGGACTGAAGTGAGACAGGATGAAAAGACTGGCACTGTCCTCAGAATCCCACCTTTTCCTTAGTGCTGGAGGTTACACACCAGAGGAGACCCACGGTTTTGTGACAAATATGAATGGCTTCCCATGGGCTCACATGGAGGCTCCTCCCAAGCTGGCACTGCTCTTTAGGGAGCACCACGGGACTGTGTCTCTGAGTGCTGAAGGCTCCTGCACCTGATGGGAACCACTGGGAGCTCCCAAATGATGTCCATTCGTTCCATTTCTACAGCAGACTTCTCAAGCGCTGCTGGGCAAATCCATTGGCTCTGCCCATTTCTGCTTCCTACCAGGAAAATGTCCTCTACTTCTCCCATCTCCATCTTCTCCGTTTAGCTGGTGCACCTCTCTGGGGAAGGGCTGGATTTTTACACACGGTGGCTGCGTACAGAGCTTTGCATGATTGGGTTCTCTTACTCCCAAAAGAGAAAAAAAAAAAAAAAAAAACCCCAAAACAGATAAAAAA
>VXAC01006309.1:197763-232912 GCA_013399225.1 Rhipidura dahli
AAAAAAAAAAAAGCCTCAAACAGGATAAAACCCCCCCCAAAATCCTAAAAATGGCACTTTGCAGAGAGCCAGCCCTGAGGAATGCAACCAGGGCGAGGGGAGAGACAGCCCTCTGCACCGGCCCCCACCTGCCCCTCTTTCCCCCAGTGTGTGAACCTACTGTAGATTCCTTGAATTTCCCTTTGATGTTTATCTCCCCCCAGTAATTCTCTTTTGGGGGATTTGCAGGAGCGACGGTTGGAAGAATACAGCCGGGAGTAGGGGCGGCCGAAGGGCGAGGGAATGTTAGAAACAGGATTAAGATCATATTCTACAAGCGGCTGTCAGTCGCTGAATAGGGCTAAAGTTTCTTATCGGCCCGGGGTGCCAGCATGCCTTTGGTTTCTTGTCCCCTCTTTCCCTCCCCTCCACACAGGGCTTTTCAGCCTGGTGGGGGAAGCATAATCGTGGCCCTGAATGGGGAGCAGGGATCTGGGGAGCATCGCCCCACCGTGCAGGAGCCCGGAGAGGGGGTCAGGGTGTTGCCGCGGGGCTCATGGGCAGCCAGCACCGTAGCCTGGGAAAAAAAAAAGGGAAAAGAAAAAAAAAAAAGGAAAAAAAAGGGAAAAAAAAGGAAAAAAAAAACCAGTGGTGGTTATGCTGAAATGGCTGCTGGAGGATTTTTAGGTGCAAATCTCCATATTACAGGGAGAATATTCCCTTTTGAAAGTCCCAGTTTCTTGACTTTTTTTTTATTTTCCACCGGCATGGGATTTCATGGCTTTCACTGGGCATTTTAGTTGTTGGGGTTTTTTTTTTTTTTTTTGGCTTTTTCTCCTTCTTTTCTTAAGGTGGAATTGGAGTCCTGGTGGGAACTTAAATGGAAATATTGGGGGCTTGCTTCTGAACATTCCAGGTGATAGGAAACAGAAGCTCCAGAAAAGCAGAGGAATTGTGAAATAAGGAGGGGGGGTGGGAAAAAACAGAAAGTGTATTTGGAAAACTCAAAGTGTATTTTGAAAAGCAAGAGACAAAAATAGTTGCAAAAGAGAAAAAAGGTGGAAAGTTTTGAAGCTACTTTCATATAAAACAAAACCACAAACACACTGAGCTTTCCTGGGGAATGAAATCAAGTAGTATTAAATTCCCCTCATTTCAGAAGGCTAAGGACATGCAGGCTTTTGATGTTTCTACCTGGGAGATGCTTTTGTCTTTTTGCAGGTTAGGACCCTGTGACAGAGAAGATTTTGCAGGGGCCAGTGTCTTCACCTTTCCCAACCTGAAACATGTTGGATGGACCTCTGTGAGCCCTCTCAGCTCCGTATGTTTCAGTAGAAAAGAAGCGTTTCTGGTAAAATATTCAGATTCATTTAGGAAAATCTGGGTTTCCTTTGACTCTGTGGGTGTGGAATGTTTTTCACTTGTTCTGCACAAAGCAAACAGAAACCTTGCCATCGTTTCTGGTTTGTGTTGGAAAAGGAAGTCCTGCAGGTAATGTCATTTCTGGGCTGCTCAAAGCAGCTGGGGAAAGGAACAACTTCTGTCTTTTTAACTTTCTGGATCATGACTACTTGCAGCTATTCTATAATGAGGGTTTGTGTTTTTCTAGAGCCCTTGCCTGATTAAAAGCACCAGGAGAACTTTATCAAGAGACCTGCTAATGAACAAGAACATTGCAGAAGCTGTAGAAATCCAGCAAGAGGAACTCTCTGCCCAGAATTTGCACAGTTTGGGGAGTGAGGGAGTTCAAGCCCAAGAGGTTAAAATCCAGCTCCTGCAGACCTGTGAATATGAAAACACCTCTGCCTTTAAATGAGTTTTTCCCTTGTGGTTTGCAGAAATTTGACAGTCAACTACAGAAGTCAAATTGTGCTTTATCTACATGACAAAATCTCATTAATTATTTTAGAAACTCGAGAGTAACTTTCTTTATACTTGTGGCTGGCAGTACTATGAAACTTGAGAGAAACAGAGACTGAGTGACATTCCCATGTCCAGAAGCAATGAGGTTCAGGAGAGTTAAATAGCACAAAATGATGTAAAATTAACTAGACTTTTGGAATTCCTCTGTTTTTCATAGTCCTTAACAAATAATGCTTTCAAGTTAAATTACAAGGCCACATTCCTTAGTTCTTATTGATTTCAATTGTAACTTTGCCTAAATAAAATATACCTGCTTTATTTTTGACTCTTTAAATCCATCATTTCTTGCTATTATTCCTAGACTTTGTCAGCTCACTCATGGCTAGGATCAGCCCTTGTTTGTGTGAGGGTAATCTGCTTTCAAGCCCTAAGAGCTCCTGCCCCAAGGGCCTTTTGGAAACTTTTTCCAGCTTTTGGAAGTCAGCTGAATGCAAAGCAGGGCTGCACTTGGCAGTGTTTGGTTTAATGGTTGGTCCAAATGATCTTAGAGGCCTTTTCCAGCATAAATGATTCTGTGATTCTGGATCTGGCTCCTTAATACTCATAATCCCAGTTTTACAGCAATGCCTCCACCTTGTGCAGAGGCAGGTTCATGTCCAGTCCCACCCTGTGACTCAAGCAGGTAAAGCAACATCAAGTATTTCCTAGAACACCTTGTAACATTTATAATCTGTTTGGTCCTCTTAGCCACCTTTCTTTTTTATTTAAATCAAGTTTGAGGCATCATAAAACAAGAAACGGTGCTTCTGGCAGAGGAGAAATCTTTTCAAGATACACTTGGAAATGGACTGTTATCCCAAATCCACCAAGGGCAAGAAGATCGGTGGGAAATTTCCTTTCACCTGATAAATTTTTGATGCACCTGTCTGCCTTTAGCTCCTGCTCGTTCTGCCACTGCCAGCACAGCGCTCTTCACCCTGTCCCTCAGTGTCACCACGAGACCCATCCAAGCAGAAACCCAAATACTGAGTTTCTTTCCCCACAGTGCTGGCCTGGCACTGTTGTAATGCGGACATGTAGAAAAACCACACAAAGCCCAGGTCAGTGGAAGTGATGGCAAGGCCAGTTTAATGGCTTTTTCCCTTAGGTTTTATATGTTATTTCGATGGCATAAAGTAATTGGTTCTCTGGCCATCCACCCCTCGAGGGGGTTGGCCCAACTCCAGAACGTCTGTTCCCAAGTGTTTTTCTGATTGAAGCCATAACAATCCAGGAAGAACAAGTCACAGGTGTGGATATTGATAAAAACTGGTAACTTTGTTTTAGTTAACTTGCGTGGGACAGACAGGGTTCTCACAAAATGCTGGAGAGCTGAATAAATTCACTGCTGAAGCTCTTTCAGCATCTACACTGGCCTGAGCCGTTCTAAGGCTGTTGAGCTGGGTGGAGGCAACCAGCAGCAGCAAACAGCTGGCCAGTACTGGGTGACAGGAGACTCTAAACACATGCTTAAACACGGCGCCTTTTGCCCAATAATCAGTAACGTCGAGAGGGCGACATTAAACAAAATAATAAATCGTGTGCTGGCCCTCAGATTGGATCCCTTTTTTTTTTTTTCTTTTTTTTTTTTATTTGATTTTGCTAGGATTTATTCCATTTGACAAACCATGCTGTTTAGAATACAATAGTGGCATAATCACAGCCTGGGGCCCTCATTCTTCAAGATAATGGGATACTTATTCATCTAAGGCAGGTACAAGTCTGTCCTTGGCTTTCATTTTACAAGATTACTTGTATTTCTGTCTCATTTGCAATAGGTGATATCTGTCAGAAAGCAATTTTCACCCAATTTGAGGTTCTTAATATTTGGTCTTTAAGCTCCTTTGTTGTTGATTTTTCCTCCCCCCCCACCACCTGACACTCGCATTTTGCAAGCAACCCATGGACAAGCTACTTTTTATTTCCCCCCGCTCTGCCTTTTAAACAAACAAATAAATAAATAAAGAGCATCCCTGGCCCTGTTTGCACAGCTCAATAATTTATTCGTTAAGCGTGACAGCACGGGGATTTTTCAGTGTACAGTGTTCCAGTGTTCAGTGCTGAACACTTGTTACTGGTGTGTGTTCTGCTTCACCCTCAAGAAAAGGAGAGCAGTGCTCACTTTTGTTTGGCCTGACAGCCTGAAAGTTCAGAGGTAGGAGCCCCTCGTGCCCCCAGAAATGTGCCAAAAAAGCAGTGTTTTAAAGGCCAACTGGAAGGTCTAGGCTGAGGTCCCGATTCAGGCTTTGAGGGCTTAACCTCAGCATTTTTTTCAAGTAAAGATGAATGAAAAGCAAGTTTGGGGTTTTTTTCAGAGATTTTTGCAGGTATTGTTGGGAAATTAAAACAAAAAAAGAATTTGTCCACTAGCAATATTCTACTTAGTGCTGAAAAGAAGCATTTGGGATTTTTTTAAAGTTAAAAATGAAGTGAAGTGGGGAAAAATATGTAATAATGTGTTTGGACCTAAAAGGCATTTAGGTAGAATTCTAACTGTTTGGGATTTCAGCCCTTCCAGATTCCCTGTGTGAAAGGCTCTAGCTCTTCTCCTTTCCTTGCTTTCCTGTTTTCCCTTTCTTACCCTGCAGCCCTCCCTGCTGTTTTTGGATACCCCAGGTCTATTTGTCCTTAAATTTTGTGTGGACAATGAAATTGTTCTCGCTGAAAGCTGCAGGAACATGGGCAGAGGTGAAGCCCCCTCCCACCCCTGGCTGCTATGCTGAGACCTGATGGAGGGATGACACATTCCTGCAGGCAGCAACCCTGCAAACCTCCTGGGAGGTGCAGGCACTTAAAAACACAGGTGGAAGCAAAGCAAACAAACAAAATTGGGCAATGGGGCTGAAATCAAAAGCACATCTCTCGTCTCTCTTTGCTTAAGCTGTTTAGAGGAGCTCTGTGTGCAGAGGAATTACTCTGAGGTAACTCAGACACCTTTCTTTTCTCTGTGGGTGTCTCTGAAGGCAAAACTAATTCACTTCTGCTCCACCAGGTCTCCCCTCTATTGTTCCCCACTAATGTAATTTTTTTTTTTTTGTCTTCAGAAACATTCCTGCCTTTGTAATCATCTCCAGCACAGAGAGTGAGGAGAGGAAATTAAGATGTTATTGAGGGTTTGAGAGATATCTCATGTTTCAGAGTGAATCAGAGGCCTTTTTTTTTTACTCCTTTATGGTGCCTGTTACGGGGAGGTGAGGCAAATACGATTCCTGGGGTGGGAGGGCTGGGGGTGAAGCAGGGCTGGTGTTCAGGAAGATGTGATGCATACAATAAATTTGTCCTTAATTCCACATGTGGATCCCTCTACAGCAGAAAATCTCCTGGGGGAAGAGTTTCACCTCTGGTGGTCTCCATAGGGCAATCCCAAGGTTTTACTGAACAGCTCCCAGTTCTCCTTGGGGAAGAGAGGACCAGACTACATGAGGTATCAGACAAGATTTTTTTTTTTGGTGACATGAAGCAAAACTGAAGCTGACAAATAACTTCTGAGTATTTTTTTTGCCTTCAACAAGGCCAAGCTGAAGGGAGCTGAGCTGCTTCTACCAGGCGAGTGATTTATCTTGTTATAGGAAAGTTCATTTTTTAACTAAAGACTGAGGCTGTGCACATGAAAATCCATCAGCATAGGTTTTTCCAGGGTAACACAGTGTATTTCAGTTTTCCTCACATTTCCCAGGGCAGCTGTGGAGACCTGAATGGAGATTTTAAGGTGGCTTTGGAACTGCTTTGTGTTTCTCTGCTTCTTTTCATGGTGTCATTGGAGAGATGGGCTCCTGTCACCAACAGCCACGCTGGCCATGACCACCAAACCACCAAGATGGACACTTGGCCTAACTCACAGAGCCTTTGTGATGCTTGTGACCTATTCATTGACTCCATAAGGAAGAAATAATTGGAAAATTAATGTAAGTATTGCATGTCAGACGATACTGCTTGCAGCTGCCTTTGAAATAAGGAGTGGTATAAAGTTGTACAAAAATGAAAGATAAAAAGTCAGCCTGGGAATAGCCTCAGCTCAGCCTCCTGACAGTGGAATGTTGTGCTGAAATAACCCCACTCTGCCGTGCATCAGTTTGCTGTGGTTTCCTTGTGGACACGGCGCAGTCCAGCGCTGATATTTCACCTCACTGATGCAGAGAGAACGTGCTGGAAACAAAGCCAAGCTGAAGGAAACCTGTGCTTTGCTTTTTGCAGCTGTGTGTGAGTGAACTAACGTTGCTTTAGGCCCCTGCATGCCCTGCTCAGCACCTGTGGGGAAGGTGATTTGGAAAACCCTGCGGAGTGGATGCTGCTGGAGGCTCAAATTTCTGTGAGCGTGGTCTGTGCTCTGGTGGCTTCCAGGAAAAGCACAGCTGAGAAATGGACTTGGCCTGTCCCAGCACTGCCCTGCTCCCAGCAGGAAAACAACTGGGGTGCAACTCTGTGAAAGAGGAGCAGGTTTAGGGCTGCAAGGGGACAACTGGGTCACCCTGCTCCTATTCCTGCAACATGGATGTGAGTCTGGGACCAGCCGGACTGAGCTGAGCCACCTGGATGAGTCCTGGGTAAATCAGGGCTTGGAGAAAACTGTTTCCCTGATGCCTGCTGATTTTTATGGAAGTCAGAGAGTTAAAACACCTTGCAGGCTCTGTGTCTTATCTGGTGAGCCTGGTGCAGGTGAGAGGCAATCCCACCATTTCTGCAGCAGGACACTCTCCCACCACAAGGGGAATGGAAATATTCTCCTCCCTCAGCTGCAAAAGGCAAAGAACAGGCTGCAGTCTGACAGTGGAGAGGCTGGGATTCATCATCCCCATCCCCACCATCCCCCAGCCTCACCTGGGAGTGCTGGTCTGGCCATACCTGCTGGTGGCAGAGACTGGAGGGTCGGAGCTGAAGGATTTCCCAGGGCTGAGCTAAAAGCCAGATTTCCTCCAAAAAGGGGCTGCAAACTGTGGAGACACTGGGTAAAATGTGAGCAAAAGCCCCAGGTGACACACGGACAAAAGCTGCAGGTGTTGAAGTCACTTAGGCATTATGAATAGCTGGGTTTCTCTGTCGTGTGCCTTGCAGCAGGTTAAAATAAAACAGCAGCGTGCTCCCTGCTGGACTTGCAGCTCCTGAGAACAGAGGCAGCCCCAGTGTATAACAGGATCTTCACTGCTCTTCTGGGGCTTGAATCATATTATGGTGACTTTGCATAGATTTTTGCCCTTAATGCAAATAGGGAAATGATTTTTTAATCAGGTGAGATAAGGCTGAAATGTGATAGATAGAGCTGGGTTTGTTAATGAAGTACAAAGAAGTAGCCTGCACCTTTGTAAACTATTCTTAAAAATAATGCAATGTGAAAAAAAAACTGATTTCTTTGGCTACCAGTCATGTGAGAGAACCCCGATGCAAATCTTTGTAATGAGTGCATTTCGATGAGCTTTTGAAAAATATATATGTATTTATTTGCATTGATATGTTTATATGGCTTTACATATCAACTTAGTCAGGAAAAATTGAATAAAATGTCTCAGGTCTGGGAAATGAGAAGAGATTATGAAAAGCAGATTTAATATAGCACCGTTTTTTGATGTTTGTGGCACATTTCATCATATTGCCAGAGACACCCAATTACACAGCTTGCAGAGTAATCAGCAAATGGGGAATCCAAAGGAGAATATTAACTGTGGTCTCTTTTTTCCCCCTTCCTCCTCCTCCTTCTTTAGCAAATATTATGTTATGCCTTATGGAAATGGATCAAAATGCCACATGTGCAGTTAATACTGAGCTCTGGAGCTCTTTCAAATCTTATTTTTCCCCTCACATTGTATTTTTCTGGAACAAACCTCCTGATAACTTTAGGACATGGTCTTCAAGGCTGAAACACTACCTACCTTCCTGCAAGTTTGGGTTCCAGCTTTAGCTGGTGGTTGACTTTTCCTCATCAACCTTGGGTGAGGTAAAAATTGAGTTATTAACTGAAGATAACCACATGCAAGGACGTGATCAGAGTTCACCCATTTATTTCCCTCTCTGTGAAGGCAGGAATTTACTGAGCTATTTGGTGTCCTTGATGGTCACAGACACTCCTTACCCACAGGGTTTTTAATATCCAAAGCAGGCCTGTAGCTGTAGTGAAAAAGGAGATCTAATGATTTATATTTCCCTTACTGTGGATAAAAAAAGTAGCAATGGCTGCAGTGCAGGACAGTTGTGGCTGGCTGATATTTTGGGTGCATGTGATCAAACAGTCTTCAAAAGCACTGGTGGAACTGGATCAAAACTATTAGCACTGAAATTTTTGCAGGCAGGGGCATTCCCAGTCTCTGCTCACATCCCCACCGTTCTGGTTCTCTGCCTGGTTTAAGAAAAAGTCTCTTTTCTTGAGAATGGCTGAGAAGTTATTAATCACTGTTACAAATGCACTTGCTTTTACTTTTAAAGGGATAACTTTTCCCTTTTTATTTCTATGTGTTTTTCTCTACAATATTTCTACATTTGGGAAAAGGAATTAGGAAATTCTATTGATGGGGGATGACATTCTGAAATGGAATAATTTGAGGGGTTTTTTTAAGGGCTTCATTATCAGATGACTTCAGGAAAATATTGATAAATTTAGAAAAGTATTTTTTTTCCATCAGCTTCATCAGGCATCAAATTGGGCCTGTAGGCAAAGTGAAAAGCCTATGAAATCACTACCAACCTCTGGCCCAGGGAGCAGTTTCACCTTTTAGGTTCAAACTAACCCTGGAGGAATAGGAGGTAGAGGAGCATGTTTGCAGAAGCTTCTCTGCCATCTCCTGGAGCACAGGCCCCCATGGGTAGGTGTACAAAAGGGGACAGGTCTTCCACCAAAGGCACAGAAACTTCCTCAAAATCACATGGAAACCCCAGCTGCTTGAGAGTGGCCAAACTTACCCTGCACCACTGTCTAGAGATGTGCTCTCTGCTCAGGTCTTTCCCATCATCACCTCAGCAGGCAGGAATTGTTCCCTGGGTTCTCCTGGAAGGTGATGAGAGATGCTGCAGCCACTGCTTTGGTGTCCTGTGGCCAAGGGAGAATTTCCACCTGCCACTCCAGCTGGAGGTGCTGACCCCAACAGCAACAAGCAGTTATTCAGCACCTTTTTGTGCAGCTTTTTCCGTGTTGTCCCAGCCTCAGGTTAATGAATGATTCGCAAAATGCATTTTCCTTGATTTTTTTTCCCTTTTTATTAGTGGAGTATGAAAACAGGCAATAATTTTACAGAAAGCAGGACTGGCACAATTGGTACATAGCATCATGCTGCAGCTTTTCAGAAATGAATATAAACTCTTTTTGTTTTTCTTCTTCTTCTTTTTCTTTTACCTACCAGAATAAATAAATATGATACACATTTGAGTTCCTCAGTAGTGAACTCTAAAGCACAAGGTCTTACACTACAGCTCAATTTTACAGCGATCTGTACAGTATATTACTTTGATTTCCTTTTTGCAATTTAAAAGCCTTTGTTCCTTTGCAAGATGGGTTTGACATACAAACACAGATACACTTTGCAGCTAACTGTACACCTTGAGTCAGAACCTGTGAAAAAAAAGGAATGAACTGATTGCCTCCTGGCATGAGAAAATAAACCAAAAAGTTATTTTCCATTGCACAGAGACATCTAAAATTCTGCCTTACGAGATGGCCCCACTCAATTGCCAGAGCAGTTAGAAAAGGCTTTGGCCATTCATAGCTGCACCATTTGACTTGCTATGGGATTAATGTGTGTCTTAAAGAGATTCTGAAGAGGCCTTCCAGCGTGGAACCGAGACCATTAAAAATATAAATGAATTTTTTTTGTTGTTAGGGTATGAAAAAATGTATATTCTTTATGAATTAATGTGGGGCTCAAGTGTTGCCCTCAGCTGTGGCACCTCTGCACTGAAGCTGGTGCAGTAACTCCACGCTGGCACCACAGCAGTGGTGAGGGTCTGTCTTTGTGCAGTGTCTGGGTCTCCCTCTGCAAACCCCAGCAGGTTCCTCTGAAGGCAGCGAGGCCTGGGACACATCCTGACCTCGGCACCAGGGGCTGGGGCTGAGCTCAGCGCTGGCATTAACCAGAGCCTGACCTAAGGGGAGACACCCCCGTGCAGAGGGGGCACCTCAGCCTGTTGTTCTCTTCCCCAGGAGCCCAGGAAGGGCAGGGACAGTGTGGATGATGCTGCCTGGGCAAGCAAAGAGCATCTGCAAAGTCTGTGCAAAACAGGGAACCCCCATCACTGCTGGGCTCTTGGGTGACACGGTGGGAAAGCCGCAGCCGCACGGCAGAGAGGGAGGGTTTTTTTGTTTGTTTGTTCTTGCACTGTTGAAATTTTTGGGGTTTTTTTCTTATCCTTCCACCATGGATTTGGGCTGAGAGCAGACCTATGCAGAGAAATAGCTTTTTTTTTCACTCAAAAGAAAAAAAAAAAAACAACAGGAGATGTATTATGGTGCTCTAGAACAGATTGTAAAAAACCAGCAAGGGGCACATGGAGGGCTAAGAAGGGAGGAAAAGAAAAATCAACACAGCTTGTAAAAACCAGCAGGAAAGTTCTGTAATTGACTTTTCTCAAGCTTAATTGAATTATGTTTCATAGCTACTGTAATTAAACTAATAGAATATGGTGGATTTTAATTTGCATTCCTTTTCTAGAGAAGTTTTTTCAATCCTTTACGTATGAACTCTTCAGAAATATCCTGATGTTGCTCAAAATTGTCATGTCAATGGAAGTACCACACATGGAACACAGAGACAGAAATAATTACAGTTTCCTCCTCTGTGTCCACCCACTTTGGTGTTAATTCAGCAAAGATGAGCATCTCTGGCTGACTGCAGTGGCAACACATACCTAGAGCTCAATAAAGTTCTTCACATGGTGAAATACCTAAATGAGAAAGGAGATGTGGAGGGATCAGCTTGCTGATGGTTATTTTCATACTTGGCAGCATTTTCTGTTTTTCCTACACAGCAAATGATTTTTTTTTTTTTTTTGTGGAGGAAATATAGGAAAAAAAATACCTCTCTTTATTCCCATATTCATTATCAAGCATTCATCATGCATTTCCCCTTCTTAGCCAAAAAAATAAAAAAAAAACAAAAAAAAAAAGGAAAAGAAAAGAAAAAAAATGTTTTCTATCAGTCTCCCAGAATCAATACAGGATATTTTCTCATTCAGCATTTCTCCTGCATTGTTTAAATATCTTTTTTTTTTTTTTTAATTAATTCTTATTAGACATCTTTTGCAGAGTAGAAGAAATTCAACTGCAAACTTTTCCCCTGAATATTGTGACTGGTTTTCTCCTGGGCCTTGATCCTGCAAGGACCACCTATAAAACCTTTATGAATTTGCTGATGATGGTTTGGAGCTGCAGCTGCTTCACCAAGCAGAAGGCAAAGTAAACAAAACCATAGGAAGGGGAAAAGACTGGCAGAAGAAACCTCCAGATCTGTAACCTGTTTCCAAACAGGAACTAGGGAGACTTTGTCCAGAGTTTCCATCATCGTTTTTAAAGGATTTGGAATATTCTTTTCCCAGCCTCCATGCCATGCTGTGCATTTGTTTGGCGTTTCTTCCATACATTAAAAAATCAACTTGATCACCTTCCTCACAGAGCACAAAACGTTGCTTCCCTTTGTTCATTTAATCTCCCCGTGGCTGAAGCTGTCCCAGGAATGCCCTGGCAGCAGGTTGGCACAGCATCCAGAGGGGATGGGCAGCTCTTTTCCTCCCCTGTAATCCTTCATCTGTCTGGTGAGGTAGGATCTCTGTGTTACACTGCAAGCATTTTATGCCTGTGATGGAAGAAGACGTGTTTTATCCACCTAAAATGTTTGTTAAGGAGTGTCAGACCTCTGTGTCTGGAAGTGAGGAGAGGGGCACCTCAATCTGTTTTGATTCTGGGACTCATCAGTGACTTCATTTTCCTGAATAGCTGGGGCTGGTGGAGGGGAAGGGGACAAGCAGATCTTGCATCACAAATTGGGACATTTGCAGGGGCTCTTCCTGCTTGGAGAAACATCCAGCTTTGCAAAGTTTGAGGAAGAATGATGCAAAATCTGTTCCTTCAGTGTTCCCAGTACACACACAGCATTAAACTGAATGGGGAGTTTCTCCCTATGTTTTGTCATATTTTCTTTTGGTCAGAAATAGCCCAAGAGCTCAGAGACCTTAAAACAATTTGCAGGAAAGAGTCAGTTTTGAAGGATAATTAACCACTAAACCTTTGCAAGCCATGAGCCTAAATTCTTGCATTTTTGCATTTCCAGATCAATTCTGGCTTTTCATATCAGCTCACTCCCCTCATGGATGTTTGAGCTTGACTGTAAGAAGGTAAACCCCAAACTTCACATAAAACACTTCAGAGGCTCATCTGTATTTTAGACAACCTTTGATTTTTCCTCTGATTATTTTAAAATTTTAGATATTTTCATCCTGATTCAGAATGGGAGAACTAATCTGCAGGTGGGAATTATTCACATGCCCCGGCCCAGGACCAGCTGCACCTCAGTCAGCTGCTGCTCCTTGCAAAGGCAGATGAGGATGGCACTGAACAGACACCCCCATGGACTGATGGACATCCCAATGTCCCCTCTCCCAGTTGGCTTTCTGAGCTGTGCTGGCCTCATCCCCATGCTGGTTTTTAATGGTGTGAGAGATGCTCCAGAGGGGAGGCTCCAGTAGCAGCTCCAAGCCTCTGTGAGGAAGGAGCTCAGCAGTAAGAGGGGGATGAAGGTGGGGTCAGGCTCCAGGGTCAGTTGAGACGTGTGAGGGCTCTGAATGTGAAGATGAATTTTTGCACCGAGGCACAGGGAAGAGTTTCCCTCCTTGGCTCAGTGGGGAAGGTCTTGTCTCCCTCCAGAGGATCATGGCAAATCTAGTGCTGGATCAAGTGAGCTTATCTCCTGTGCTCCCTGTCCTCACCTTGCAGGAGCAGCCCATAAATCCATACATTCTGACCTTCCCGTGGCAGATGCTGTGGTATCCATTGTGAACTATGGTAAGGCTGCACCTGCCCTGATGTGAGCTGATGCCTCCTGTGCCACCCCATGGGCAGAGAAGAGATGCCTGCATTACCTGGGATGGTACAAGAGCGACTGCAGCCCTCTGCTCTCTGCCTGAAACACCCCCTGGCATGAGCTGCAGTTTCATGGGGCATCTTTTATTAATTAAAAAAGAGCTGAAGTGCAGATCTGATCTTACACCAAATTGCCTCACTTGTTCACTGGCACCAGGGAACAACACCAGAAGGGGCATTAATTCAATTTGTGTTTGCTCTGCTCTGGTAAAGCCACTCCATGGCCTATAAAGGTGCAGAGGTTAGCAGGGCACAGAAAAAATACAGGAGAATAGAGCCTTTCGAGGAAGGAGGAAGAAAATTAAAGCTTTGTTTGGGTGTCCCTGGTTTGGGTGACAGGCTGCAAAAAAGGAAAGCTGGGACTTTTTTTTTGGACAGAGTAAATGTGCTTTGGTGGTTTTAATTTATTCAGACTCCTTTGAAAGCAGCAGCCAAAAATCTGCTTCCTACAAATACATTTGGTTTTGGCAAAGTGGAGAATTCTGCCGGTCACGGGGGCTGATTTGACACAGTCAGGAAAACTGAAGCATGAGAGAAAAGCCCCAAACTGAAGCGTTTGGCACAACGGAAATATTTATGGAAGACACTCCATTTTCCTTGGAAGCTGGTGTTGTTGATGAGCTGCCCCCATCCAGAGGTCTGCTCCTGCTACAGCTTTATGAGGAATAAAGCACTATTTCCCATCAAACTTGGCCATTCTGACGTCTCTGTTTGCAGGAGTTAGATGCTTTTTTAAGAAGCATGGGCGCAGCTGAAAACGCTCTTTTCTTCCATGTTTAAAGAGGCAGTTTGACCCCTGGCTGCTGCCCCAGCATGAAGCAAGGTGGGAGTGAGAGGGGCCACAGGCTATGGGACTACACTTCATGTTAAATCAAGGATAATTATTTGCAGAGATAGCACAGCTCTGCCCAGTCGACACTCCTGGGATACAAACAGACCACCTGCCCCAGAGTCACTCTGGATTTTTTGGTCCAAGGTGATATTAGAGATTAGATCTGGATATCATCCCTCCCTAATGCTCAGAGAGTAATAGCAGTGGGTCCAAAATGTTTATTTGGTTGGACAAAAAAAAAAAAANAAAAAGATTTAAACTGGCAGAATCATTCCTTCTCAACAAGGAAAACCACCCAAGGGTGAATGATGGGTCATTCCAATGAAATGAGACTGAAACTGTTCAACTCAATAACCCTGAAGCTGGTGAATTTTGGTTATTTGCAAACCCTGCATTTTTGGCAAGTTCATCTATCCCCCCTCAGCTCCACAGGGAATAAAAAGCCCCTGCTTTGCCTCCAGAAGTTCAGCATTTTTCACTTGTTACATTTTTGCTTGATAACCACTTTCTGAACTGAGGGCTTGAGGATAGAATTTGGTGATCAGAGTTTTTCTAGAGACAGCTTGCATTAATCAAGTTTTTTGTCAAAGACCCATAAAATTCATGGTTTAGGAACACATCAGGAGTCCATGGGAAATTTTTATTATCTATTGCCAAAGTAAGACCAAAAAACTCTCCAAAAAGAAAACCCTGTAATTTGTAAATAAAGTTTACACTTCACTGAATATCAAAGAGGAAATAATATAGATCAAAAATGATCCTGCAAATTTGGCCTTCATTTCCTCCCAGCCAGCAGCATTTGGCCAATATTTTGTCCTCTTTGAGCAAGTGCTATTAAAAAGAAAACCAAAACTGCTTGCCTTATAGGAAGTGCTTAAACAGGAAATTCACCTTCAGGTCATTTCCCAGTTGTCAAAAAATTATCTTCAGCAGAGAAGGGAGAAGTGGAGAGGTGAAGTGCACAATCATTTCTCTTCCCCATGAACACCTTTAGGAGGCTGACCCAAGAAGAGCAACTAGCTACCAGCTGAGGTCGGGAGGATGGCTGATTTGTAACTCTGATGCTAGCTACTGAAACTGAAGAGGAAAGGGGAATAAAAGCAAAAGAGGGCACAGTTCTGTAACACTGACAGTAACACACAGGTGATGGGTGCTGTCAACATTATAAACTATATACAAGACAAAGCAGGACTCTTTTCTTCCCCCAAAGAACGCAACGACAACCAAAAAAAGGTGAATATAACACAGTCGGCACCTTATCGAGGGGACGAGGACAGGGGGCTCCTCCTGAACGTTACAGGCTTAACTCACAGCAGTCCAGAGGACAGTTCACCTGTCTAAACGAAGATCCTCTCCCCCTTCCTCATTAAATATTCAGTGACCAAGCCAGCAGCAGTGTCTGATGCAACCGTGGTGCTGGTAAGAGGTTAACAAATGCAAAGTTTTCCCTGCAAGGGAGCACCTTACTCCAGGAAGAGGTGGGGCTGCGTGGGGACTCAAGGAGCGCCGCGTGTCGTGCCAGCCTGCGGTGCCTCTTTCACTGGCTGGGCAGTCAGTTGGGGAGCGTGTCCAGCCCCAGGGACGCCGCGTGCTGCTTCGCCCGCAGCCTCAGGTTCTCAATGCTCGTGGTTTTACTGTTCAGGCTCGGCAGGGAGCTGGAAGCCTGCAGGATGGGGGAGGACCAGACCTGCTGAGCATGAGACAGCGACTGGTAGTAGGACTGACAGTGCAGGGAGCTTAGCGGGGCCATGTTGACGTTCATGCCCAAGTAGGGCATGGCAGACGGTGTCCCCATTTCAAAGGAGGAGTAATGGACCAAGTTGTTGGTGGCTGCCATGTGCTGGCGGAACTGCTCCTGCAGGCGGAAGAGGCTCAGGGGCGAGGAGGAGTAGGAGTGAGTCTGAGCCAGGCCGCTGCTGGATGAAGGCGTCACGGTGGCGCTGAGAGGGGACTCTGCAGCAGGAGACAGAGGGCATGGGGGTTATTCCCACAGGCTGCGTGCAGGTGCTCATTCACACCCCAGACAGGGTCAGGCAGCAGCATGGGCTTCTCTCTTGCATTGGAGGGCAAACGAGAGGGGGTGTGACAGCCCACGAGAGCTAGATGTGTGCCTTTCCCACCACTGGCACCCCAGAGTGCAGGAATGGGGCTGAGCTCTCTGCTGCTGCTGCAGCTGCTGCTGCTGGGCACTGTTCTCCCCAAGATCTGAGTGGGGCAGAAGGATTTGCTGTTTCCATGGGCATGCTGCCCTCTGTGGGTAGCTCAGTACTGAGGACAAGAGGACAATGGGCAGCCTGTCTGCGAGCACCCACTCCCACAGGGAATATGGGACTATACCCAACCACCAGCCTGGCACGTCCTGGCACCAACCCCCAGCAAGATGCTGCCCCTCACCTGCTTTTGGGCTCGCTCTCTTGCAGTTCAAAGCCTTGCTGTCCACACCAGGGCTCTTGTCCACTTTGGCCTCATCCAAGGTGCTCTTGAACTCCTCCTCTCTGTCGGTCTGGTCCTCGGGCGCTGACTCGCTGGCTGACTGCTCCGACAGGGTCAGGTTGAGGTCTGTGCCAACCTCACTGGGGAGGCTCTGGACCTTCTCAGTGTCTGGGGTGGGAGCCTGGGTCTCCAGCATGGGTGGGTCCATCTTTCCCTCGCTGTGGCTCCCCTCACAGTCCTTCTGCTTCTGCAGCTGCTCTTTCTGCAGGCTACGCTGCTTCTTCCGGAATTTGGCTCTCCGGTTCTTGAACCAGACCTTCAGTGACACAAGCAGCAGGGGAGAAAAACCCATGAGAATCTTGCTTAGTGCCAAATTCAGCATCATTCAACCTGGGAGCTTCAGAGGAACCCCAGGTAATGAGGTACTGCACGCCCACTGTGCCCAAAGGCTATTCCACTTTGCTGGACCTTAGAATTTTACTCTTTTCAGTGCATCTACAAATAACATAACCATCAGACTTTAAAAAATACCTAGCCTCTGTGTTGATTCTTTAAGACACTCCACTGCTGGTGTTTTTTGGGGTTTGTCAGATTTTTCTCCCCCTAAATTGGTTAGGCAGCTGCATCCAAAAAGAATGTCTTGCAGCTGTAATGTCTGATGACATGGCATTGGCTTACAGTCTGTTAAGTTTATAAAATCATTTGGTTGTGAGTGTATCCAAACCATGATGGGAGCACTCAAAGTAAGTCATTACTGACATAGGCTGTTGTCTGGGAACTGCATTTAGGAAAGGAGGAGAAAATCCTTATATTTTTTAACCTAAATCAGCAGACAGGGATTAGAATAATTGTATTTGCATATCTTGTTCATGCTCTTCGGTTGGTTAGATAAGGAAAACAATTTTTTGATCAGAACATCTTGATATTTATATCAAAGAACTATTTTTTTCCTACTAGTTTTTTCTCTTTGGGGTGAAGACTTTTTGCCTTTTAAAAGACAAGAACCTCTCCACCAGCAGGTTATGAACTAGCACATTTCACTAGTTGAAACTGAAAAAAAAAAGCAAACAAAAATAAAAAGCAAACCCAAACCTTGGCCTGAGACATTACAAATATTGACACTGGTGGAAAAGAGCAGCTGGAATTACTTGGGTCTCTACTTTTTCGAGAAAGCCAGAAAAGCCTTGCAAATAAATAAATAAGTAGACTTCAGTTGCTGTTCCTATAATTTCCCCCAAAGAAATGTGAAAGAACAAATGAAAACCAGTGTGCACTTCAGACAATCCTAAATTTAAAAAATGTGTGCCTGGATTAGAAGTTTCTTAAGCAGATGTGTGACTTTGGATGATTTTATCCTCCCCACCCCCGCCTTTGACAACTTCACTGCCCCAAAATCTTTGGTTCCACCGGAAGAGTCCTGAAAGGTCAAGGGAGTTGTCAGCTCTCTGGGAACCCCGCTGTGCTCTTCTAAACATCCCCACTGGCAAACCCCCAGAGTGTCAGTACCTGGACTCTGGCTTCAGGCAGGTTTGTGCACATGGCCAGCCGTTCTCTCATCACCACATCTGGGTAGTGAGTCTTCTGGAAGGTCTTCTCCAGCGCCTCCAGCTGCTGGGCGGTGAAGGCCGTGCGACTCCGCCTTTGTTTGCGGTGCTGGGATCCATAACGTGCCTCCAAAATGATGTCTTGAAATGTACAGCCGTTGGAAGACAAGGAAAGTGGCCAATTTAATTATTGGAATTTGTACGCTGACAGTCGAATAAAGCACTTGCTAACGTCAGAAAAAACTACAAAATGGTGGTTTTTTTCCCTCATTGCTTTAGCGCTGATAACACACACACATAAGGATTTTACTGGTTAATTGATGTGTCCAAAGAGATTAAATCATAGCACAGGGGTTAAAACTAGATGACCTTTGAGATCACTTCCAGCCCAAACCATGCTGCGATTCTAAAAGCCTGTTCTGGAGAGAGAACCTCTTTCTGTGACAGCTGTGGAAGCTGTTGAGACTCCAGTGATGCATTTGGTTGAAATAACTCAACCTGCTTCAACATCAGTGGGGCAGGACACGCAGATGCCCAGACCCCACCATAGCATAGGTATCTTCCATTAGGAAACACAAATAAAAATGATGTGTGGACATTCACTGTTGTACTTCTTTAATGTCTCGTGTAGCTCACTGTAGTCTTCAAGGCATGAGATTGGAGAGCTGTTCTGGGCTCCAGTTCAGAGAGCGTTTAAGCTCATGTGCTTTTGTGCATTTAGCTCCAAAGCACATCCTTTACTGAGCACAGACACTCTCCAGAATCTTGGGGGGAAGGAAGCTCCAGCCAGGGCCACGTCCAGCCTCACTGGTTGCAAGCCCAGAGCTCATGTGCTGAGCTCTTCTCAGCAGAGCAGCTACTCACAAGGTCAGACTTTGCAAACTGAGCTGGAAAACTGAGGGCAGAGAAGAAATTCAGACAGGGGAAAATCTGAGGCCAGCAGTTAAAGGGCTTATTATTTTACCAGGGGCATTATTATTGCACAACAGTTAGTGGGAGTAGAAAGATCTTAAATCAATGAAAATAAGTTGCTTGAAAATGAAAAAAACCCACCCTTTATTATGCAAGTTGGGACATGCTGTGCTACAGCCCTGGAATGAAACAGTCTGGCAAGAGGTTTGCTCTCAGAGAGGAAATGCAGAAAGAGCAGTGTCTGGTATCATTTTTAATTCGGTTAAGAATGTGACTTCCAGTGGAAGGGAGGAATGAACACACGAGAAAACAACAGAACAGGGAGAAAAGCTGGCACTATCAGCCCACGGAGCCCGATGAAGGCTCAGGCTGCTGTTTATTTGTGCTTTTGTCACGAGCATCGTGACATGAATCTAAACAATAAACCAAACCCTGCTGTTGGGGCCACCACCAGCACCATACAGCCAGGTCTCAGATCCACTGGCTAAGGAGCGTAGCAAATCAGCCTTGCACCACTCGAACATTCCTCTTCCAAAACTTCCAGCTGTTCCATTCTAGGTCAGCACTTGCAGCGCCCTTCTGGGGGATTGCCAGAGCTGCGTGGTTTTGGCAGCCTGGCAAAGATGTGATGGGGCTAAAGGTCTTCAACAATGTAGTGCTGGTTGCACACAAGAGAATTCTGTGTTGGAGGTATTGGAGCTCCTTGCGGAGCTCAAATGCTGCTGATAAAGCTGCCCCTTTGGTGCATCCTTGATGCACCCAGGCACAGCTCACAGTGCAGCCAGGCGAGGAGAAGGGATATCCCAGAAGAAGAAATGAAATTGAAGCTGCTCCCAAAACGTTTTGAAAAGCTAGTATTTGTTTTTCAAGTACACGAAAACAGGAGAAAGGGCACTGGTTAAACACCCTACCTGCAGGCTGGAATATTCCCAAATTTCTAGAGTAGAGGTTAGACCTACCAGCTCCCCAGAGGCAGCAGCTCATGCATTAAGTTTGGCCACTCCAGCGAGAGGCAACCAGCAATTATTTTAATGTTTTAACTATGTTTTCAGGCTTTGTGCAAGAAGGAGAATATAAATTGCAGGTGAGGCTTTGCACTTACAATCAGAAACCTCTGTTTTCTGACTTAAGGTCATTTGCTTTTGTGCTGCTTTATTCTGGCTGTCCCTGGAAGGCAAATGAGATCTATAACCTGCACTGAAAGATATTCAGAAGTAACAGAATGTGAGGCAACTGCAAAGGAAACAGCTTTTAGGTGTATAATGCCTACCCAGCCAATGATAAGCAGATAAGGAGACTGTGGGATTTAATTTGGAAAGTCTTCCAGGTGGGTTATTAATTTTAAAGATAAGAGGTCAGGAAACCAATTGAATCTTCCGGTCAAGAATATGGGAATAGCTTTTTTATTCTTTTTTTTTATCTTCCTCTTCTTTACTCTAGTTAGGGCCAAAGACATTAAGTTCTACTTATGCTCTACTCTAGAAGATATAGGAGATGGCAAACATCTTTCAAGAGGTCTTTGCAGCTAGAAAAGGGGTGCCTCGAGACCCAGGAGACTCTGCAAGGTTACACCGCAGAGTTCAGGGCCATCTCCTCCCCTCTGACCACCTGCACACTGAAAGGGGCAGGGAACATGGGTGACCAGGACAAGGACAGTGCTCTCTTGTCATCACTCTGCAGCCCAGCAGCAGAGCCAGGAGAAGAGTCCGGGTCTCTTTGATTCCACTTTGGTGGTTTATTGATGAGGACAGTGACTCCTGCTCTGCCCTGTGCCACGCCAAAGATCCCACAGGCCACTGAGAACCATGTCAAGAAGGTCACACATAGCAGCTGGGTAAGGGAATATTGCTGGCATGGAGATTTGATAGCCAGCTGTGGCTCACTGATCCAAAGAGTCCAAGACCTTTACCATCATGCCTTTGTGGACTGCCCACCTGGGGAGACGTTCCTGAAACTTCTGGTTGCATGAAGGGACAACGTGGAGAAGCAAGATATGGTCTGGGCTGGCAGGAGGTGGCTGTTAGGGAATGCAAGACCTGGGTGCCTGAGCTGGGGAATCCAATCAACTTTGTGATCACGTTCCTTTTGCCCTTATTTACTGACAAGACAGTAAAATTCTTCGCTACTTTGTGTTCACTCGCTAAAACACCTTTCAGTGTCTTTTTATTCTCTCTTTTCAACCCCATGTAATGGGGCCACATCTCATCTCTCCCCTTGGCTTCTCAGCCATCGGGGGCCAGTCTGAAGCAAGGTGCCAGCAAACACTGGAGGCCAGGTGCCACCTGCAGAGCTTGGCCACAGGGCCAGCCCTGAAGAGCACACCACGCCCTTGCCTTGGTCACACTCCCAAAGAGTTTCACTCAACGCAAGCAACAAGGGGATTTTTTTGGTGGGTTTATTTTTGTTTGTTTGTTTGGGTGGGGTTTTTAGTGCCAGGGAAGGGCAAAAGCCATGAGTTGTTCTTACCAGCCAGTCTCTCAGCCAGGGTGAGGGCGTGCACCGAGGGCCGGTAGTCGGGGGCGTGCTGGGCTTGCTGAGCTGCCTGCTGGTGGAGGTTGTACATGGCACTCAGCGAGTTCATGGCGTGCAGGGAGTAGCCGTTCACTCCATAGTGCTGCATGGTGACATCAACCTGCAAGACATCACCCACAGGAGAAACTTAGGGTTCAGGGACGTGCTGCCCCAGCGTCCCGGAGTCTCAGGAGAGCTTTGGAGATGCTGAGCTTGAAATTGAAGTGCTGCATGTAAGGCTTATGTCCGACCTCTCAGCTCCAACAGGTTTAGGGGTGGGATTGCAAATATGTCTTGTACACCTAAAGCACCATCAATACCAGTGTAGTTTCCAAACTTAAAGCCCACAATCTGAATACATCCTACTCATGCTGATCAAAATATGGGAATTTTTTTTTTTTTTGCATACCACAATACCTTTTATCATATTACAGTGACTTTTAATGCATTGTCCTAGCTCTATCCCAAGGCTAGCTGGGATTTTGTCCCTATCACTTCCCACGGTAGACTGTTTCGTAATCCCATTGCTGGAATATCAAATAATGTTTCTCATCTGAACTCGTTTATAATTTGCTTCCATTCATTATGCATTTTTCTTACAGGTCTTGTTAAGAAAACATAAATGATACAGGGAAAAAACAAAACAAAAAAAAAGAGCATATGGTGTTAAAGAAAATAAATCTGCAGCATAATAGCACCAAAAATGTTATGGCTAAAGAGGGAATAAGGTTTGCAATAAATACTGACATTTCATAGCTCAATAGCAAGGAAATTATTTCAGAAAACTAATGGCTTTTTTTCCTAGTGTGGGCTCTGCATGAAACTTCAAGCTCTTTTTCCTTACAGACCATCTGTAAAACTGAGCTAATATTGATCTCCAAAGCCGAGCAATGCTTCATTCATCCCTGTTGTAAATGACTGAGGGCCTCCAGGATGTCGTTTCTGCAGTTTGTAAGACATCAGAAACGAAGTTGTGAAACATTAGCCACAAAATAAATTTTTTAAACCACCGTTTACATCAGCAAGTCACGGTCTGGAAAGTCAGTGCAATGAACAAACGTTCAGGGAAAGAGGGTCAGCTGGACTAACTTAAGGAAAGCAGACATCTTCTCAGGCAGCCTCTTAGAAAACAATTTGAATACTGGAGGGAGGTGATGATTTTAGGAGAAATGCCCATGGTTTTAGAAGGAATTTGATGCAACGAGCAGTGAAAACTTGGAAGAACATTTATCTGCTGTATTTTCTGTACTGAGAAATGACCTTTATATTTTCCCATAAATGATTTATACTGTGGAGGTTCAGACTCATGGTGAAGAGGGAAATGAGTTGGTCCCACTGCCCCTCCTGCTCTGAACTCCTGTTCTCTCCACCTTGATGTAAGAAGCACAAACATGAAGTGACCTTGTGTAACAGCCAGGGACCAAGCTGGAGTTCCTTGGAAAAGAAGGTGAATTTTGTAGCATAGGGTCTGGGGCATCTTGTGGCTTCACCCCTCGCAAGCATCTCTGGTGTTGTGGTGCCCAGGAACAGGAGAGGGAAACATGAAGCTGGAGCTTGGTCAAACACTCTGCCAGCTCAGGGATGACCCTCATGAATGCAAGTTCTGGTTTTGGGATTGTCTTCTCAGGTAGGCTGCAGTACCTATAAATCCCTAATTTGGGAATTTAGCACTCAGCTCTTTCCCCAAGTCCCTCGTGCTCTGCCACTGCATCATTTCAGCACTGAGAGCTGACAAAGGGTGACAGGTCCAGGTGTGGTTACACCACAGAGTTCTGACACACACTCTGATGCCACCTTCATCTGCTTTGTGTCTGCCTGTTCACCCTGCATTCACTCCCCACTGCTCCAAGCTGAACTGTGAAAATGGACATTTTTAGTTCAGGTGGCAACTGAAACACAAGAATGCCATAGCTCTGCGCTAATGGAGCTTAGGGAAGATCTAAGCAATGGCAAAATTGTTTGCTGCTTCTCTGCTCAAGGTGAGGGATGTCACACACCAACAGATTTTTGGCATCTGTATTTATTTCCCTCACAATGGGGTTCACAGCGAAATTTCAGCCGTGATGTTGCTTTCCCGGACTGCCAAGTTTTGCTGCTGGTGGCACATGTTAAGGGACATGTCCCAGTGATGTGTACCACTGACATGGCCACAGAGAACATCTCCCATCACCTGGGAAAGACATATCTGTGGTGCAGCCTCACCCCATCCTCAGTGTCCTTCACTTCCCAAGAGCATCATCCCACCCAATAAAGCTGTTCACTGCCTCGCTGGCACAGACAAGGGCAGGACTGGCTTTTCTGGCCAACACAGGCAGGAAAACAGAGATTTGCAGCTTCATTCTGCCTCCTCCCCTCCCAGCTCACTTGTGAACCAGCTGGCTGGTTGCACCAGCTTTGGCCAGCGGGGTGGAGGTCTCAAAGCTTATTAAGTTCCTGCGTGTTTCGTGAAAACCATTTGAAGACACAGAACCCATTAACTGCCCTGGGCTGCTGCCAGACCTCTGTCCTTAACAGACGCTGGAGAATCCACACCGGGGCTCAGCCTTGCCAGAAGATACGTGGGAGGCCAAGTGTCTTTGACTCCCAACTCTCAGAAACGCCTGTTTTTCTTTTCTAATCCCCCTTGCTTGTGGTCAGCTGTGCAGCAAGCTGGCACATTAGAGGAAAAATGAAGAAGGAGAGGAGGGGAATTTTCCTATGCTCTACAGTCTTCCAAGGACACTGCCAGTGGTGTTGTGTCTGGAGCCCAGTGTTTCCACTGGAACACTTGCTCCAGGAATATTGCAGTGTGTTTGATTGTTAAAAGATGATTTTATGTGTACATTTTTGGGTGGCTGAGAAGAAAGTGCATCAAAAATAAAAAAAGAAAAAGGAGAAGGACCTTGTAGGGATGGACTCAGGATGGGAGTCAATGCCCATCACAGCTTTGGTGATAAGTGCCTGTTATGCTGCAGTGCAGACAACAGGCAGAACTTCCTACTCACTTGTGCAGCAAATGTATCATCCCAGATTCGGTGTAAAAAATGAGGGAATTTACTGAGTGAGACGGTTCAGCTGGGTAAGCAAAGTTAACTGAGACCACAAATAGCTGCTGTTTAACTGTCTGCTCCGAGCTCACTCCAACCCCAATAAATTAAATATTTAAAAGACATCATGGAGCATTTTTTTTTAATGGAGAAAGCCATTCATCAAGCCACCGCTGTGTTTCACAAGCTGTCGAATAGTGCTTACACTGGTTAAAATAATCTTTATATTTCATTAAGCAACCAAATAAGCTGATCCCTTCCCACTGGCTGTATAGATGCTTTTAATTTTCAAAATCTGCAAATGCATCTTTTATGTCTCTGCATGGCTGGAGGGCCTCAGGAAGAGCCACAGCCAGGAGGAGGATGAGAGCAAAGTCTGAACTCCTGCCTTATGGAAGGCTATGGGCTTGAGCAGCTGTGGGTAAACTGGGAGGTAAAGTAGGGTCCATCCTGAAAAAAAGGGGATGCCTCATCCTGATTTTGTGCATCAGAGATCATTGAAGAGTTAGAAGCAGCGGGGAAAGGAGACAGAAGCTGAGGAAAGGTGCAGGAAAACAGCAGGTGAGGGAAGAATGCCCTTGGCTGGGAGCCTGCGGGCTGAGCCTGCAGTGTCTGCTCTGCTCAGGGGATGGATGCTGCCATGCAGTGCCTGGGCTGGCACCTCCCGGGGCAGGTGGCCCCTCAGGGCAGCAGCAGTGACTCTCCCACCCCCAGCAGCACTAGCCCGGCTCTCTCCCCACTTCCCACATTTCCCAGCACCAGGCTGTCAGGTCTCCTCACCATGCCCTGCACCAGACCCTGTCGGGGTTCCCACTCCTGTCTGTACAGTCCTGGCATTGCTACCTCCGTGTCAAAAACCCTCCTGTGGCTTTTACCTCTCACATTTTCGCTATGGAAGGCTCATGGGTGCTGTGCCTGTTTTTCTTCCCAATCCTGCAACTTCTCAGACTGCGGGAGCTGTGTCCTGCCAGGATCCAGCCTCACAGAGAGGTCATGGGGTTCCCCTTATCTTTAACTGCTGCTGTCCATGAGAAATCCAGCTTTCTCCATCCCTGCATTTCTTTGAGGCCAGGCAATGTAGCATTCTGCCCATCCCACACTAATCCAGGGACCCCACCACTCTGTGTTCAGCTGCTGCTCTTCATGCAAAACAATTTGCACTTTTACCAGCCAGAAACGGGAACCCTGTTACCCCAGAGCAGAGCTGCACTGCTCCAACCAGCGTGGCTCCCATCCATCCCTTCCCAACACTGACCTTGGAAACCTCAGGTTGCCATCGAGTTGTACAGCCCCAGAGTGGTGCAATTCATCGTGCACCACCTAACAGCGAGGCACACAGGGGAGAGCTGACCCTGGGTTTTAATAGTCTCAGCTTTGTACAAGGCTTTTAAGTTTCCCTGTTTAACTGGTAACTAATTTTGTATCATTTTGCATGTAATTCTGTCCTGAGAGAAGATGCGAAGAGAGACCCATGGATTTCCTCAGCAGGTGAAAACTCCTGTTCCTAGTGGCTTGTGTATGTGGAATTGAAACAGAGCTGAGAAGGATTTTAAAAATGAGGTATTTAAGTTTTCTGAAAATTACGTGGCAAGAAAACTTCCATATTTTCCCTTCTATTAGGGAAAAAGCCCCAAAACAACAAACCACCAAAACAATATCACCAAATTCACCCTGGAGCTAAATTAAGTGCACCCAACAATTTGAAATAAGGACAATTTTCTGTCCTCATTTCATTACTTTACTCCCCCCATGAAAACATCATCAATCTGTACCTGGGTTCACCTGCCAGTCACACACAAAGTCTTCAGCAAAATAAGAGAACTGACAAGCCTCGCTCATGGAGAAGTGGATCTATCCCTGCATCCTGCAAACTCAAAGGTACCCTGTGCTGGCCACAGAGCTCCTGTCATTGCTGGTTTGTCCTTGTCCCAAGCTGTCCTGAATTAGGGCATCCACAGCAGCTCCCTGCGCCAGCCTTGCTCTGGAGGAACAGAGCTCCAAACCAAGACACCACTTTTGTTCCCCAAATCTAAACTGAGATGAGATGGAGGAATTTTCTTCAATAGCTTATTCTGGTCACTTTTCCCAGGTAGAAGCAAAAAAAAAAAAATGCCTAGGACAAGACATTTGCCCTTTTCAAGCAAACACTGTCAGGTGAGGTGAGGCTGAGGCTGGATGTAGGACATGCAGTTTTGCAGGGGCTTTGAACCATTTTCTCTTTTCCCTCCAAATGTGAGTCATCCCAAACTCAAAGAAGTACTGAGACTAAATTCACTGATCTACACAAGACACTCAGGTGCCATCAGGAAGACTAGGGTGATAAAACCTACCAGTTAAATATACTGAATTTATTTATTATTGCTAGATGTTTCAAGAAGAGAATACCAGAGTCTGCTTTCGACTGGTGGGCACTGTGGGGCATTTCTTTATCACTTCATCAAAGCTGAGGATGGTTGGTGATGGTGTAGAGGGTGTATGAGGCCTTCTTTATGTGGGAAATAAGCTGTACAAAAAAAAAAAAAATCAAGTCTGGACTTCAGAAAATCACTTCCAGAAGGGAATTTCAACACTCTAGTTCATTGCTTATGAAGAGGCTCACCACGGATGCATTTAAAGCTTGGGAGAGCTCGGCACAGCCTCGGGTGTGTGCCTTGATGCAAGGCATGGCTTGAACACAAGAAAAGGATCAGTTAAAAAGACCAAAGAAAGAAACAGAAGTCTGGTGCACTTGATTGGTGTTCAGGGTTCTGCAAGTGACAGAAGAAAATAAGAGTAGCCCTGTCAGGTAAAAGAAAAGTTGTGGTCCTCAGCCTGAGCGCCTGCAAAGGTGCTACAGATCACTGCTGGTGCTTATGCAAAGCACAGGAACCCACTGTTCACTGCTAACAGGGGGTAACAGCAAACGGTTTGTGCTGCAACATCCTTTCCCCCTCACTACCACTGGCAATAAACATCACTGAAAATAAAACCACAACAGAATATCCCCCCTCACCTCCCCCGGAGCTGTTCTGCGTTATGATTTTATGCTTTAATTTCTTATTCAGAAACACTTCAAATCAGAAAGATAAATAACAAATCTCTGTGTAACTCACCTTCTAGGAAAATGGGCTCAGTCTATAGACAGACATTGGGTTTATATGTATTTGGTACTAAATGAATCACATACCTGGGGGGTTATGAATAAATGGTCCTAGCAAGAGGTTTTCTTCAATCTTTCTTTCTTTTTCTTTTTTGTAATATATCCCTAAATCTTTTAGATATATAAAGGCCCAAAATCACGTAAGATAATAACCAACACGTTATAAATCAGTTTTGTTCCTCACGTGAGATTACCAAATGTCTAAGGAAACAATTTCACCTTTGTAGTGGATGAAATATAAATAATTTGAAATACTGCAACACATCACAGTTTCTCATTCAAACATCAAAGTCGGAGAGCAGCATGCACCATAAAAACAGGCTTCCAAAAGACTTTCCTTATAACTGAAACAAGGAATTGAGAACAGCTCCCAGAAAAACCCCTCAGGACTCTGCATTGTTGATCTTCCTGAAATATTTTTACACCTGTGGAAATCCCTGGATTTAAATAAAATTAATTTCTAAGTGCAGAGAGAGATCTTAATGAAAGAGGATCTAGTTAAACAAGTCACAACCCACTGAAAGCAAAACCTGACCAATTACACCAATTCCTGCAGCTCACACTCAGCTACTTCTAGTGACCTTGATACAAATAAAGAGATCTTTTGCTTAAAACCAAGAAGACTGCTAGCAGCTGAAATCTGGAAATACTTCCTAGTTAGGGACAGCGTCACAATGTTTTGGGTAGACCTTGTCAAATAATTGCCGCTTTGGGGCTGTGCTGATGATGAGCACAGCAACTGTGTTTGTAATGTTCATCTATTTATAGTAGAAACATAATGGGATGCGAGAGGGCTCGTTATTTTTAGAAAAGAAACCTCAGAGCATCCTGCTGAGACGAGGAAGTTTTGTCGCAGGACTGTATGAATTCCCAACACCAAGCTGTGAGCGGCTGAGGTAACAGGCCCTGGCTGACAGGGGTAAGTAACTCACATCAGCTGCTGTGGTTTTTATTCAAGGCTTTTGTGAAATCATCGTTTTTCACCCCAAAGCCCCAGATAACAGAGCTGAGCGATTGAATAGGTGCTTCCTGGCAAAAGACTTGCCAATGCCTCTGTTTGCAGAGGCAATCTTCAGAGGGCAGGCTTGCTAGGTCGAAAATAAAGAAAATAAAATAAAGACGTCCTCCAAGTCTCTGCTTTTGAGTGAGGGATAAGTTTTAGGGCTTGGAGCCCAGCAGCTTCCATTGCAGAGCCAGGAGTGGCATCACTAAATATCCCTAGGGTGCTAAATACCTCGATTGTCGTAATTTACACGAGACAATCAGTGCTTACAGATCAAACCGGGACGAACCGCCCTTGTCCCCTTCAGAGCAGCACTCAAGCTTCAGCAGAAGCTCTTGGAATTTATATCGAAGTGGAGCATTTTCCTGGGTAAGCAAGAAAAGCTCTTGATATGAAGATCACTTTGACTCTAGTTTCTCATCTCATTCTGCTTCCACATCAGTCGGCAGCAACAACAAAATCCTGCATTTAAGATCTCGTCATTACCAGCAGAATGGAAACTGAACCCTACAGCCCAGCTCTGCCAACCTTGCTGCTGCACGTTCCCCATCCGCGGATCCGGAACGCGGTCCCATCCCGCTTCAGCCGGGCTCGCCCGTTCCCGTGCTGCCCAGCCGCTTCCCCTCTCCAGACCTTACAGCATCTCTGCCTCTGCACTGCCCTGAATTCAGGATTTGGAGTAACCTTACAGTACCCTGCAATCAAACTACTGAATTCACGAGCTGCTTAAAGGGTTTATCTTTGGTGTTCGTGTGAGAAAAACCCCGAAGTACCTGCTCAGCCCTTCGCCTCACTTCTGTGGAAAAGGCTTTCTTGAGAAGCATTTTGTTTTCCCTAATGCTGGCAAAGGGAATTTTCCAAACCAGACTCCCCACAGTCTGCCTTTTCCCAGGGCTGCTGGAAGCATGAGGATGGCTCGTTGCTTGCTCTCTGCCCCCAGAACAGCTTTTGCCTGCAGCATATTTGATTGCAGATTGTTCCCATGAGCAAACTGACCGTCTTGAGGGCAGCCTCTTGGGGCTTCTGGTTCAGGAATGTCCCATCCCTGGAAGATGGAGCAATATCCTGGAGGATTTTACCCATGGCAGTCTCATTAAGAAGACAAGGAGCTATAGTTCTGTGTCAAAATGTGTTTTTAAGCCTGTGACCTTTAGTGATGAGGACCAGTGTCTGTCCTGAGCACCACAACCACGACACTGATCCGACAATCTAGCACTGAGCCCTGACAAGGGGGATCAAACACGGCAAGAAGTGCACAGACGAGCTTTGTAAAGATTTGCCGAGGCACTTTAAGACATTCCCGGTTCCACTCCTGCTGCTCCCAGATGCTGCAAGCCGGGCTGGCAGAGGGGAATGCGGGCTTGCTCCAGGCACTCCCAGTGCAATGCTCAGCCCAGATGCTGGACTGCACGGGCAGGCACTGGGACGAGGCATGCAGGGAGGGTGATTTCTCCACCCACCACCACCACTACTGATCAAATAGAAAGCAAAAAGTTGAAGCTGGTAAAGTTCTGGGTGTTAAGCTGGAGAGTTTGGTGTGCACACGAGGAGGGGAGCGGTGTGTCTGTGAAATGCAGTGGTTTCTGCCACGCTGCTGGAGTTTAACCCAGCTGGCACTAAAAGACTTTCCTAGGGGCTCTTTGAGCTGATTAGATGGAAGGCTGTGAGGTTAGGATGCCAAGTGCAATTCTACTCGAAGGTGATTTTGAGAGATATAAAGAGCAAGCAAAATTCGAAAGCAACAGAAGCTGAGAGCCTCTCAGGATGAGAATTCAGGTAGCTCCTGCAAGTTCAGCTGGACTCTGCTACTGCAGATGATGCTTACATCACTCAAAACAACAGTCACAAAACACACGATGGCAACTGCTCCTGCTCAGACTTCAATCAGCTATAAGGCAAAATGACAGACAATCCTACCTGGGTCAAAAAGGGAAAAAAATCCCAAAAGACAGCTCCAAAAGCCATGCAATTGTGGGGGGATTTCTAATACCTTAAAACAATAAACCAGGAGTTCTAAGTTTTTCTCCTTTGCAAGAGGTGACACCAATTTTCATCCTAGCACTAAAAAAAGATGTTTGAGCTCAGTGGCTTTTACAAGGAGGAGCTAGGATGGGGGAAAGACTTGTGCCACCTTAAAACAGGGCCACGAACTGGAGTAAGTGGCAGCAGTACCAGGGGCTGGGGAGCACCACGGGTACATGCAAGGCTTCCTTTCCCGTAAGCGTTTGCATCCCTACACCGAATGAAGAGCGGCTGCCAAAGTAAGCAATGTATTTTGGCCAGCAGCAGGTGATGTGTGCTCTGGAGAGCCGTGTGCTGTAAGGCAGGAAGAGCTGCGAAACGTCTGCTGGGTTTCGTGGGGAGATGTGCACGCTTACCCAGCTCGAGCTAACACCCACCGGGAGCTCGCAGAGCTGCTCCCTGCTCGCTCCTCCCGGTGCTCAGCACGGCTGCAGACATCAGCTTTCCACAGCTCTCTCGGGAAGAGCATTTTCTCCCTGGCGAGATCCATCGGCTCGTCTCCCCCAGCGCAACTGTTTCTCTTTCTTTGGAAGATCCAGGTGGAGTTCCCAAGCATCGCACTCACGCTTTCAGTTTTACAGCACCATTTGTCAAGTCAGTATCTGCTCTGGCCATACAGAGGCTACAGCTGGGCCTCAGAGAGCTGTGCCAGCTACCCACAACTCCTGGTGAAAATACCCATTTCCCTCCCTTCGGAAAGCTGCTGGTCCACCCTGCTCCCAGCCCTCCCTCAGAGACTTTCTCCTTCCCACGAGCTGTAATTCCACCAGACCAGCGCTAGGAAACAGAAGATGTCTGATCCAAAACCTAATGAAGTTAAAAAGACTTTTTTTTTTAAATCGATTTTAATAACTCTTAGAGTGAAATAAACTGGTGAGAAAAGTCCCAGTTTGGCTAACGTCGGTGCACCATGAATTAATTCCTGACTATTTGGCTACATTTCCAAATTCTCCACCCTCTTCACAACCAGCATATTTTGATGGAAATTCCCCTGTAGTAGGTTAGTTTGTTACTAGCTGTATAGGATTGGAAAACTTGGGATTTACTGAATCCATGTTCTTCAGCATTTCCCCTACTCCTGCACTTTTTCCAGATGAAGCAAGGTAGTTATAAATGTTGTGTTCAGACATAAGTTGTGGAAATCAGTTCTCAACCTTTTGAAAGGGTTTGAGGCCAATTGACATTCATCAGTGCTTCAGCAGAAGCATTTTCAACTTGAAAAGCCAAATTTTGTGATGCCCCTAAAAAACCACTGGAATCTTAGAAAACATTGACTACTTCTAGCTAAGGAGTTTACCCACAGCATCCCCAGTAAAACCAGTGGGTAGCTATATCAGAAAAGCTTGGTCCTGGACCTTCTCTGCAGCACCTTTGTTTGGTCAGGACTGGTTGTGAAAATAACAGAGGAAAAAGAAACTCTTCCTTCCAGCTTCTTTGAATCCAATTTCCCTCTTTCTCAGTAAAACATTCTTTTAAAGGGTAAAGATGCTGGGAACAAAACCCACTGCAGTCACTCGCTCTACAACTAGAGCGAGTTATATTGTGCAAAAGTTGCCTGGCCACCCTGTCCTTCCCTCTGATTTGTGGGAAGCTCCTCTGACTCTGTTTCTTCAGTGCAGGCAGTGACACTGGCACTAAGGAAAAGCAACATCTGCACCAGCTGTGTGAAACAGAGCTGTGCCTTCTGACACGGCACTAAGATCCCTGCTCATGTGTGTGAGCATGAGGAGAAGCTCCCATTTAGACATCAAGATTTCTAAATTAGCAGGAAAAGTTGGAAAGCTCATCTAAACTGGCTTTCTGTGTACTGACTGTACAATTTTGGGTGTATTTTTGCATTGACTATGTTGGTGTAATTTAATACAGCCTCTCATCAGTCATGGGGTAACTCAGGGTTGAAGTCACTCTTACCCTTTCTGGAATTTTGTGCCCATTCCATATCTTAGTTAGAATAGGAAAACTGATCTTAGAAGCACAATCCAAAAGCCAAAGGGTTGTGGGTCCAAGTCACTCTGGCTGGGGCAAACAAGGAGGAGGGATTGACTTGCATCAACTTACTCATGGGTGAAAAGTGAACATGGAAGGAAAAAGCTGAACAGTCGGTGAGCCAGTTCTGAGATGTGGTCACGAGAAAGAGCAGATTTACTCTCTTCCTGCCATTGCGTGGGGAGTGTGGGCCAGGGAGAGTGTAAAACCTCTCATCTTTAGGGTGAGACCCATCCTGCTCTCCCTAGGACAGGCAGGGCACAGGAACAGCCTCATCGGCACTGGGGCACCCCGTGGGGCTCAGCCCTTGCCCTTCATTGAGAACACGACCCACACCCTGTAGGTGGGTGAGGTATCCAGCAGGGTCAGCTGTCCAAGGCTTGGAAACTCGGGGAAGAGAGGAGAAAAAGCAGCTGATATTGCTCGAAAAGCTGAGGAAGGGTGGGTGCTGAAGGTTACCCCTGCAGCCCTTCTTGCCGAGCCCCGGGCAGGCTGGGAAGAGGCCAGCGGCTCCCCCAGCCTGAGGAGGGTCCCACCCGACCCAGCTAAGAGCAGATTTCGCTTCTATTTTGCTTTCTGTTCCGGGTAGAGGTGAGGGAGAGAGAGGGTAAATAAACCCCAAACCCTCGAGCCCTGCCTTTGGGGAAGCGGGAGGCTACTTCAGACAAAACTGTTATCCATTAACATCCAATTATCACTTGGTCCAAGCCATTAATTATAAATCAGCCTCCTAATTGGGATAATTAGCTCTCTGCTACTTAATGTAGTATGACTGATGCGTTTGGAAAGAAGGTAATCAGTCCATTTGTTTAGCGTTAGGCGAACAAATCCAACTCTCATGGTTTAATTTCAGCCGCAGCCTTCCCCCCTCGGCCCACCATCAGCATTCAAAGCTCAATGCAGCTCCGTTAATCGTTTGGGAATCACGGCGGGGATGGGCGCACGCATCTCCGCGGGGCTTTCGGGACCGCAGCCCCTAGCCTGGGGATGCGACCGGACTCGCTACTCCCTCGAGGGGAATTGCTGGGATTTTGGGGAGGGGGTTAATTAGAGGGGACGGGTTTGAACCTGAGCGCGACCCCATAGTCGGGATCGCTCCGGAGCAGCGAGGGACTCCGCGCCTCGCATCCCTCGTCACCTCGGCCGGGCCTCGCCTCTAGAAACCATTCCGGGGAGAGCGGAAAAACTTTCCTTTTTATTTTTCCCCCCCTCTCCTTTCCTCCACTTCCCCTGGATGTCTCATTAATGCCGGTTGCTCGACGAGCCGCCGATAGCTGCGGGACATGATTAGATATTTATTACTGTCATTTACATGGAAAACTTGAGCTAACCAAGTGGAACTGGAGGGGGCCGCCGGAGGGGACGGGATGAGGCGGAGCGGGGACATTTCTTTTTCCCCGGCGCTGAAAGCGGAGCCGGAATGCGGGACACAGCCGGAGCGCGGCCGGCTGGAGCAGAGGGTGCTGGGACAACCCCGCAAAGCCCCCAGCCAGGGGCAGCGGTGTTGGGCCGAGCCCTCCCCGGGTCTGGGGCTGCGGTGCCACCTCGCTCCACCCGCGTTTCGTTTCGAAAGGGAGCGGGCGGCGCTCGGTGCGGGAATCCCAGCGGGAAACGGGGGCCGTTACCCCCTCCCTCCTTTCTGCTGACGGCCTTGCCGAGGTGACGCTCCCCCGAGCGTCAGGTATGTGACCTGTCCCGGGTCCCCCCACAGGCGCCCGAGGTCGCCGCCTGGAAATAAATGGAGAGCACAGCCGGGAAAGCCACCGACCGCGAGGAGCGGATGGCTCCGTATGGGAAGTTTCTCGCCCCTTCTCTCCCCAAATGAAGGGACCAGCACGGCAAGTGTCGCAGTCAAACCCCATCTCCATCGGAGGAGAAACTTCCCCGAGGGCCTTGCTTTGGACTAGAGGAAGGCCCGCGTGTCCGGTCCGCAGCAAACCTTCCGGGGAGGCTACCATCGCCCTCTCCTTGCCCCCTGCACGGGGAACGGGTCCCGGGTGCCCTGGGCAGCCAGCACCGAGTGGGGACAGGGGCTCCTTTCCGCTCAAGTGCTGGCCACGGCGGAGCACAACCCACCCCCCTTCTCTATCTGTTATCCCATGGCCCGAGGGGCGACTCTGGCGGAGATGTATGAGATCTCTTGCGGTAAAAATATGCATGCGGATCCCCATTTGGTTAGCCCTATAATGGAGGTGTAAATAGGTTTCGACTGGGAAGCCCTTAATTTATCAAGAAGGGCTGACAGCGCAGGTCCGGGATTTATACACCCCTTAAAGAGGGAGAGCACGGAGGGGGGGGCGCAAAGACCGGCCTGTCACCTCCTTACAGGGGGGGATTCCGTCCGTTTTGCCATCTAACCTCGCAACGGGGTGATGTGGGGGTGTGATTTGTCCGAAAAAGGCTTCCTAGCGCTGCCGGCATCTTGCCCTCTCTTGCCGTCCCTTCCGCACTCAACTTCCAGCCGCTCCAGAAAGAAAAAGCAATCCCGGAGCCACCCCCAGCGGGACAATCGCCATCGTCCCCCGCTCCCGGCCCGGCTCGGGGGTGTTTCTGCCCTCGGCAGCTCTCCCCAGGCTGCGCTACTCATTAAAACATCATTATGTAAATGGGGGCAAAGTTGCGCTCTCCTCCCGCGGAGCCCGGCCGACTGAGGGATGCGCGTCCCCCACCATTCCCTGAGCCGGGATACAACCCTCACATCCCCGCCAGCTGCCTAAACCCACACCGGAGCGGGATGGGAGTTGGAGTCGATGGGAAAAGAAGCCCCGAGCTGGTAGTGGGGGTTTGCATTATTTTTTTTTTTTTCG
>VXAC01006309.1:237031-283044 GCA_013399225.1 Rhipidura dahli
TTTTTTTTGGTATGGGGCATCTTTTGGGGGTTTGAAATGTTCCAGACATTGTCCAGTACTTTGTCCCCGACGCCAACCGCATTCGTGTGAGACCGAAAGGGGATTAACTTGTGAACTTTTAAAAATCAGAACTTAAATGAGAGGCAAATCTAGGCCACAGCTCATTGTGGGAACCGTTTCTTAAGCAATTAAAGCGAGAAGAAATTCCTCGCAGCCTTTTTCCTTAAAGCAGCTTTCTGAAGGATTTAAGGAGGACTAGTGTCCGGTCCATCAAGAAAGATTTAAACTGCACAGTGATATAGAAAATCTCCACTTGCTCTTATTTAAAGGGGCACTATCACCATTTCCATAAGACCCTTGACATTGTTTCTTTAATCTTGTTTATAAACTTAAACAGATTTAAAAAGTTTTTTTTTCTCTTCTCTGCCTCCTTTTTTTTTTCTCTTTTTTTAATGAATTCATTGAAAATATATTTGATGCAGTATTTGAAAAGAGACCAAAATAGGCTCACAGTTGGCTCACAGTTAAGGATTTTCTGTTACTAAAAAGTCTCAAGCCACAGCTTGCTACGTTTCTCCTTTTGCTCTTGGAGGTTTGGAGGAAAGTGAGATTAGTGGGAAGAGGAATTTATATTTTTTTCCTCTGAGGTCAAGTATGCAATAAAAGTTTCTTTCTCCCCAAATTAAGAGGACACAAAGCACCTTTCCCCCCCCTTAAATCGACTCAAACCTTCATGCAATATTTGCGGTTTAGCACATTTTCCTTCAGCCGAGGGCAGAATTAAATTCTAAGCAGCCTCCTGCAATGTCAGGTTTCTTTCTTTTATTCCCTCCTTTTTCTTTCTTTGCCCCAACCACTGCTCTCTCCTTAAGTCCAGGCTGTTGGGGCTGGTTCCTACCCATATTTAGAGGTCAGCCAGTATTTCTTACAGTTTTTCCAATTCGAGCTACTTGACAAGGTTTTCTGCATTGCATTAAAAAAACCCCAAACCTGCTAACCTTATTCCAGAAAAACCAGTTTTTCCCCCTTAAGTCTTAAAAAGAAGAAGAAGAAAAAAAAAAAAACAAACCAAAAGTGAACACCTTGGAGTCACCAAAGCTTTTGGTGCTTATAGCTAATTAATAGCCCTAATGATATTTTTCCAAGTCCATGAATACATTATGTTTGCAATCCAAAAAGCGTTAGCCCCATTCAAGGGTACTTCAACATCTGCTCATTTAAGGGCAATTAATCATTTTGATATATGGTTTAAAATTGACTGCTTCCAAGGGACTTTTTTTTTTTGACAAGAATAACAAAGCAATTTGCCAGGAGCCATCTTCTGGACATGTTATTAGCAGAGCCTTCATCTTAAAGAGGGTTTAAAAAAAAATCCTCAGATTTAGGTACCTGCTTTAAAGGGAACCCAACACCTTCTCTCTCCTGCTTTCTTTCTTACACTTCCTCCAGTTCTTCATCCAGCCCTTCATTCCTCTGACAAGAGTTAGAGAGCACTTCCATCTAGACCTAAAGTTTACACCTGGACTGCAGAAGCATGTGAGTTTATAATTTTGTCCCTCGAGGAGAATGTGAGCTGAATATTACAGAATTTAGAGAAAGCTCAGCTCCTCCTCCCATTTCTGCTTCTTCTTAATTGGGATAATAATTAGTTCTATGTTTTTGAGTAAAAAATGCTTCATATTCCCTCCTTGGTCTTAGCCTTCTCTCAAATGCAGCCAAGGAATTGGTTTTGGTTTTGGTTTTGTTTTTGGGTTTTTTTTTTTTTGCCATTAAGTGCAGTTTGTAACTGTAATAAGCCATTCCTTAGTTTAGCCTATTTTTCAAAAAAAAAAACCCTGTAAGGAATCAAACCTACCAAGAGCATTAGGTGAAAACAGCCAAAAAGATCAATTTTTTCAGCCTGTGGTTCCTGGTAAAAGTGTTAGCTGAGAGAATGCAAAGGGGAAGTCTCTCCCGTGCAGGGAATTTAAAGTACAGTTATGACAGGCAGATCTACTTATTTATTTATTCAGTGAATCCCAGCTGTGTTCAGAGGCTCCTGCCAAACAGGGGGCCCTTTCCAGTCCAGGAGCTGCAGATGAAGGAGGGCATCCAGGGCAAAAGAGATAAGCAGGAAAGGTGATGAGAAAAGGCAAATAAATAGAGGAGAGATGTGCCCAGCAGAGGCAGAGTCAGGAGGAGAGGCCTCCCTCGGCCGAGTCCCTGCCCTCCTGGGAGAAATGGATTTCAGGGTCCATCTTCCCTTGGGGACACTGTGCTTCTGCTCTGCTCTGTCACAAAGGCACAGGTGTCTCTCCTCCTGTCGTTCAGACTGCCTAGAAAGAACCAGCAAAATCGAAATTTTGCAGCAATATGTCAGAAGGGTTCCTGTTTAATTTAAAATGTTATTGATTTTATTTTCCAGCTTGATGCGCCAAAAATTCCCTTTGTGTTAACACCTGAGTTGGATTCAGAGCCCTTTATCTGTGGCTTTATTCTGGTTTGGGGCCATCCAGTGCCCAAGCTACTCCTTATCCTCATGCAATTTTTATCCATCAGTCTACAGCCAATGAAATGCCATTATTTGCTTGAAGAAGGTTATGTAAATGAGTGGAGGTGATTTAAAAAACATGCCACTTATAGAAGTTTTGAGTTTTTATCAGGAATTTGATGGCACTCTCCAAGTAACTCAATAGCCTGGAAAAAAAAAAAAATCCAACCAGGGAAGAAATGTGGGTGGTTCTGAGCAGAGCCTGCTGCTGTGGTGTGGTGCAGTTGCAGTCTGGGTATGAAACATCTCTTGTTCTTTGAGGATGGAGTTCTGGGGGCAGGTGACATCACCCAGGTTGTGTGGGGGACATAGCATGGGTGGGAGGTTTGTCCATCAGCCACCCCATGGCCAAAAACACCTGGTAGCTCCTTGGTGTTGAGATCTTCTGAGAAAAAAGTTCTTCCTCCCCATGAGGCTGGAGAATAGATAACCTAAAGTCAATGCAGACCCTTCATCCTTTGTATTTCGCTGATTAATTTTTTTCTTTTTCACATTTTTCTGTATTTTACAGATGAAAGGCAGTGAAACATTTGAAAACAAGCCACTTTTCAGTGAGGCCCATAGTTCAGGAGGGCTTCAGCACAGGCTGAAGGCTCAGCCCATCTGCTGCTGCTGGAGGAGGCTCTGTGAAAGGCTGACCTGCCCAACCACTTTGTGGAGGGTGGGAGGTTTTTTTTTGGTGTCTGTGTCACCCATGGATTAATTTAGGGGGAAATACTCTTTTGGGGTTTTACAATGGTCATACTTCAACCTGGCACGAACATATCCACTCATGCAGCTTCACAGACATCCTCATGGCTTGGGTCTGCCTGGAATTTAAATATTCTCCACACTCATGGGATGCACAGTGGGATGCTGCCTCTCCTCTGACAGGTGTTTCCTTGCCAGAAAAGCCTTTCCTTGCTTGTTTGAGAGGTGAAGAGCTCTCCACATGGCTGCTGCGTTCTGGTTTGTTATTCAGACCCTGATGGGACTCACAGAAAGAAATGTGGATGTGGAGGAAGGCTGTGATAGGGATGTTACAGCTCCTGGAGCTGGTTCTCCAGCTCCTAGAGGGCTGGAAGTGTTATCCAAGCTGAACAGAAACTCCAGAAAGTTGCATAAATGCAGGCACTCCCCATGGGCTTGGCATGGAGAGACTGTGAATTTTCCAGCTGGAGACCCTCCCCACATGAGTAGCAAAGGTGGTTAAGTAGCAAGTCAGTCTCTGCTTGGCTTCCCTTTGCAGCATCCCATAATTTGGGCACCTGCCAGCAGCTGAGGCATTTTTTGTTTGTTTTAAGAGCACAAGGTAAATCCATAAGAGGGCCTGCATCCTCTGGGAACAAGGCGATGTGCCTGCCTGCCTGGGCACAAGAGGTGTGTCTGACCCTGATGTTTCTGAGCCCTTCAGCCACTGTTGTGTCAGCCCTCTGTTCCATTAGCTGAGGTCCAGCTCTGCACTGTGGAGTGCTCTGAACCCAACATCACTCTCTGCTGTGGTTTATCCCCCAGAGAGCTGCTTCTCCTCATCCTCAGGAGAGCCATTGCTCTTGCAGCTTGGTTGCAGCTAAGTGTGCACTCAGGCTCGGTTTATGCTGAGGGTTGGGCTACCCCAACTTCCCATCACCGGAACCAGAGGAGGGCTTTGCCACTGGGACCAAGGGTTTGCTCCTCACCAGCAGATCAGACCTGGAGCTGCAAGTCCCTCACCATCTTTTCAGGCAGAAGCCCAAATTCTGATCTCTTGGACACCAGTGCAGGCTCTGCCTATCCTGGCAGAGAGGCTGGATGCAGTTCAGTGTTATTTTGCTGGTGTAAAGCCCAAGCAATTCATTCCAAAGCGATGATATTTATCTAGATTTACATCATTTAGCACCGAGTTCGGTCCTTCGGTAACGGATGCTCAAATGCATGACTGCATTTATTTCGTACCTACCTCTGAGCAAAATGACAGATACGTTTCCTGGGGGATGAAATCCATCTCCCAGGCACACAGCCAGGCTGGCTGAGTTTTCTGCAGCAGAAATTTCAAGGACATAAGAGGACCGGGGAAAAGGAACTTTTCCTCCTGGATCGGGAGCATGAACCAGTGGCCACCTCCACCAGCACTGGTGCACCAGAGGCTCCAGCCCTTGGGTTGGGTTGTTTGAGCAGCTAGAGGAAGAGTTTCAGCTTCATTTCCCTGCACTGGTCCTGGTTTTGGGGATGTGTTGTCTGCAGACACCGAGGCCAAGGCTGTGCCTTCTCCTGTGCCACCCCACCTCAGTGGGCTTCTCCGAGGGGCTGACAGAGGAGGGGAAAGGAAAACGAGCCCTGCTCAGTTCTGTGTAACACATGACATGAAATATGTTAGGTAAACACCTTGTTAGAAATTATTTGTCATCCCTCTGCCTCGCTCAGCTGCATGTAACTCTATCTCCAGACTATTATAGTATCAAATATATTTTACAAGAGTTTTACCTACAGGTGACTTGCTCTTTATTACTGGATGTAGGCAAAATCAATACTTTAGTAACCAGAAGATCATTTATTTTGCTTTTTGAAACATTTTTCAACAGTGGGAGAGCAGCTAAAGCCTGTGAAGCTATGATTAAGAACCCCAAACTCTACCTTCCTTTCCTTCTCTGCCTCCTAACCCATTTATTGACTTAAATAGGTAATTTCCAAACCCAGAACATCATCCTGAACAGCCACTGCTGGTGCAGGGTTTTCTTTTCTTTCTTTCTTTTTTTTTTTTTTTTTTTCCCTTGCAGACAGATAATTCTTTAAACTTGGATAATTTCAAGGGGGAATCAACTTAATATAAATGTACCTGTCACTGGTTGAAATGGAAGCAGATTCTGGCCTTTCAATAAGGCCACTTCTGCAGTCCCACACTGGGGAAAAATCAAAAATTGCTCAGAACTGATAATGCATTCCTCCAGCTCCACAGCCCTGATGGAGTTCAGTCAGGCCAAATACCCCGGCTGCTTTTATGTGTTTATTTTACCTTCTGATTTTTTTTGAAGGTCATATGATGCAAAGATGCTGGAGAGGAAATGTTTGTTGTTTAGGGAGGTTTGTGCCTGAGTCAGAGTGCTCTGCAGCTGGCAAGTGGCCCACAAGGAAAGGAAAATGCTACTTGGCTGGTGCAGAGGAGAAAGAGGCTTTTTCCTCTTCTCCCCAGCCACAGAGGCTTTGTTATCCTTCGGGTCTGTGGCTCCTCTTCCAGCTGATAGAGCACTTAGTCAATAAAGAAGTACTCCCAGGCTGAAATGTCCGTGTGTTCCAGGGCTTGGGAGGATGGACTCGGAGAGGGGCACATGTGACATTGCTCCAGCCATGGTGGCGAGGGCTGCTTGGCTAAAAACACAGACTTTACATGCACAAGATACAGTGGAACATCTGTACTCCACATCACCCTCCTGTGAGCCAAGGAGAAGGGCATCCCCCCAAGGAGAGGTGGGGAGGAGCAGCCAGGCATCAGCAAGAATGATGAGGAAAACCCTTCCTCCAGAAAGCCATCTCTCCAAGCATCTTTCACCCACCCTGGGATGCACTTCCCGCCCATCCCACCACCTCTGGCCACTCTGCAAACTGCTGGTCCCTGTCATGTGGTCACTTTGGTGTCAGACAGACCACCCAGGGTCCTGCTCCCATCCCATTCTCCCTTCCAGAAGTAGGAGCAGGATTTTTCTTATGGCAAAGGGAAAAGCAAAATGGAACAGATTGCTCATCATCCCTTTGGTTTCAAAAAAAAACTTCTCAATGAGACATTTGGTATCAAAAGAGCAAAGGTTTTGCTTAAAAAAGTACATATGCACATATTTGTGTGCCCACGTTCAAAGTCATGCACAAGTGTACAACCTACAGCTTTTGGACTACTACATTTATCATCTTTTGATGTCTTGATAAAGTCAAAGATCTTCTGAGCCACTTAATTTTCTAGAAAAATCTGATATAATAGTCTGCTTGTGACAAGAGGGATTTTTAGGGTTTCCTTTTAATGGCTATTATATCTTCCAATAAAATGTAATTTCCTGTTTTGGAGGGAAGAGCTTGATTCCCTCACTCCATTTAAACAAGGATTCTTCTTTTATTCATTCTGGCACAGCTGCACAGGGTCACACACACTGTGGTTTGGAGGATGAGGATCCTCTGGACCCTGCAGCCCAATGTGGTGTTACATCTGTAGTCTCACAGCTTTTCTACAAGTGCTGTGGGTATCAAGGCATGATCCTATGTCCCCAAAATAAAGAGCAAGATGGGGACATATATAAGTTGCCACAGGATGGAAATAAGTTGTCATTCAGGAGTTTTGCTGGATTTAAGCTGGGGTTTCTTTTTTTCTTGCTCCTTGTCCCTGCTTTTGAAATGATTTTGTCATGCAGGAGGGGTTGTCAAGTGCAGCTCTCTTTGTATTTTGGTTTGGGTAGGGGTAAATCTCCCATACATGTAAAACCTTGGGGTTTTAGAGGTTCTCTGTCTCCTGCCAGAAACCCCCACAGTCTATCTTCTAAAGCTTGGAAGTCCTGTTGGCAGGGAAAAGGAAGTGTTGTAATCACTTGCTGCCTGGTCTTGATTTATTTCTATTTTACTTACAGCTTTTTTTGCAGGGATATCATTATATCATTATATGAGGCTTTTCCAGTTTATCCTGCTTCCTACCAGAGACATGGCTTCCTACCAGACTCATGATGGGGGACATCTCCCCAGCACACGCCAAGATTTAAGCATCTCCCAGAGGTGGGAAGGCTGAGGATCACCATTCCCTTACACAGCTGGCTGGTGTTCGAATAAACGAGATTCCCTCATCTCCCAGCGCTGGGCTCCAGCGTGTCTGGAGCAGTGCTGTGGCTTCTTTTCGCCAGGGTTTGCTGGTGATGGTTCAAGTTCCACTCAGGAGAAATGCTGCCCGAGCCCTGGTGAGGCCTTGCCTTCCCCTCACTCTTCTGTCGCCAGCCCCAGCTGAACTTTGCTCGTTTTGGAGGAGAATCGGCGGCGGGAGCCGGGGACGCGGCGGCTCAGGCGGCCTCACCCCCTCCGCTCCAGCAGCCACCGTTCCCACTCCAGGTCTGGCCATCTCGCATTCACAACGTGTCCAGCAAAGTTTGTGTCAGGGGGTTTAAACTTTAGATTTGTGTGACCAAGGAATTCCCAATTCTGTTGCATGTGTTCCCCTGTCTCTCCCTCTCTCCCCCCGTCTTTCTCTTGGCTGTGAAACAGCACAAGGAGACTCTTTGTATGCTCCTAATCCTGAAGCAACACAGCTTTAGCAACATCCAGGGATAAAAGCACCATCAAACCACAACTTTATGGGGGCAAATCTCCTCTAATCCCTCGCTTTAGCTAAACAAAGCTTCTTGCCCTAATCCGCTATCGCTTTAAAAAAAAAAAAAGCTCAGATTTTGTTTTTAGTAAGAAGATGATCCAAAGGACTAATTTTAAGAGAGACTAACCAACTCTGACAGCTTTTAAAATAGACGACAAGAAAATAGATGCAAACTTTCCTCTCAATTCAAGGGTTTTCAGGCTATGCAATAAGAAAAATATCCAGGGTTTAACTGCTTTCCTTTAAGCTCACTTTTATTGTATTAAATGCTCTGACCAACTCAGATTCAAATCACCAGGCCCAAATGCCATTTGATCTTTAAAGGGAGAGTTAAAAAGTGTGCATATTATTCCCAGGAAGGCAGTCCAAGGAAAATCAATTATCATAAACAAGGATTATATTACACACACGGTCAATATGGAAAAACAAACACGATGCTGATAATGGGCCGTGGAAGTGGCTCACATCTGAAACCCCTTTGCATTAAAGATCATTCTTTATTAATTTCAGGATGGGTGTGTGTAAATATGGTAGTGAGGAGAAATCAAGCTCTTAAACAGTCAGGCCAAGATTTCACTCCAAACATGAACCAAATGTTGAATTTTTTCTTCCTTTTTAGAATTTCCTTCCCTGTGGGATGCAGGAGTGTTACAGTTTGACTCGGGAGCTCAGCGTGTGCGTGCGGCTTAGCGCTGCTCAGCCTCAGAGGTGGGAAAGTGCTGGGCTTGGAGGAATCCTGGGGAACCGCTGTGGTTCCCTGGGGACCGCGCTGGTTTGAGCCTCTGCGGTGAGCAGGTGCCCATCTCACTCCCATCGTGCTCCCTGGGTGTTGCAGGGAACCAGTTAAACCTTTTGGTTTCTTGCTCTGGATTATATCTCAGCACTTGGTGTGAAGAAGTTTCATCATCCACCACACCTAGGCTGACGTTTGGCAGTGTGCCTGCAGGACGGGGAGGACGAAGAGCGGGGTTGTGGCAGCACCGTGGTTTCATCCTTGCTCATGCTTTGCTCCCAGAGAACAAGGAAAATCTGTGCCCATGTTTTTCCACCATGTCTGATACAGTCTGACCACCTTGCTGATGTGAGGAGGGAGGCATTAGCAGGTCTCTGTTCCCTCAGCACACCTGGGTGGGAAGGGTTGGATGGATGGGGTTGCCCACCCATCTTGTCCCATGCTGTGACCTTGCCCCAAAATGGGGATGGGACCTTTCCTCATCACAGACCCTTCAATCTGGCTGGGGAGCAGCAAAAAACTCCAAAATAGCATTTCTGTCCCCAGGGGAACTCCAGCACTTTGAAATGTCCTTTGGTGCAAATACCACTGGGAAGTCAAAATTATCTGTGGATAATTTTGGCATTCTGACGTCAAAGGATGTGAGCAAACACCGAACACAGCACGAACAGGGTATTAAATAAAACTGAACTTGTAGGAATATTTTGACATAGCATAAACGTAGAAGCTAAACAAAGTGAGGAAATTCCCCAAGATGTGGAAACTTGCCGAAACGAAGCAGTTTTGGCACTCAGTGTGCTGAGGAAGTCTGGGGGGATTCTTTGGATGTTCTCCCATTGTGAGAGGCTGTAGAGCATGACATCTTTTTGCCACGTGTTGTCTGACTGCAGTCAGATGGGGAATGGCTCTGCCTGACTCGTTGGGAACATTCCCCATGAATCCAGCTCGTGGGGGAGCCCCACACCCCATCTTGCTGCTGGCCAGCCCAGCCTGCACCAATGGCTGTGGATCCCGTTTCACCTTTGAGGAAAGCCACTGATGACATCCCAGATATTCCACCTGGTCCCCTGTGCCGGCGCTGCATCCACTGGCTGCACTTGACTCCCTGTGCAGCTGTGACAGGAGCGTGTTTCCCCGAGGCTTTTGGCTGCCCGGGAGCTTTGTCCTCGGCCAGAGAGATGTGTATAATCTTTGGCTAAGCTCCCCCAGGACCCCCAGCCTCTCCCTGCTCAGCCACACTCAAAGGGCCCTTTTGAAGTCTGCCCGACTTTGCGGGGTGTGTTTGCCCGCGGACGGCGTACGGAACCAGCAAACACCATTTCTGGGCAGAAATCTCCAAAGTCCATATCCTTTCAGCCCTAAAGTTTCCCTTTCTCATTGACCTGTGCCCAGAAGTGACTCCTGATTTGAATAGCAAATAGTGGCTGTCTTTCCCTCCATAGCTAAGCTGTTTTCTTTCCTTCCTCCCAAAGCAAGGTGGGAGCTTTTTCCTACCGTGCTTACAGCAGCTGAGGGGAAGGGAAGGCAGCAGAGTTGGTGGGTGCTGAGTGAAGCCCCCATCCTGGCTCATGGAAATTGCCTTTGATGGACTTGTTTTCCCACAACAGTGGTTTTCCACCAGGTAATCATGATCCTGCAAAAGTGTCGTGGCACATGGCTGGGATTTTTGGAAGCAGCCTTTGGTTTGGCCAGCATGGGACTGCATTGCTCATCAACAGACTGATTTCATAGCACCTCCTGTCACCTGCTGATTCGTTGTGTGTTCAGCACCAGACATGGAACAGGGAAACCCCAGTTCCCTGTGGAAACAGTGGAGGAGAAGGATGATCAGCAGGAAGGTTTAACACTTCGAACCTCAGAACGCAGCCAGAGAAAAATACATCCCTAACCCCACCCTGCAGGACACGAGTGAGCCCGTGGGTTGGGTCTTGTAGCCCATAGTCAGGCCCAGGAGACCAAATGTCAGGTAGGACTGAATTTTGAAAGGCACTAACTGGATTTTTTCCCCCCAATATTCTTTTCCTCCCCGCTGGCCTTCGGAAAAACTGTGATTAACACAGGTCCCGGAGTATGCAGCCCTGAGGACTCTGCTTTTCCCAAAACATCCACGGGAAACTGACAGGCAAAGGGAGCTCTAAAGAGCTCAAGTGAGAGTCTGGAGGTAATGGGATGTTTTCTGTGCCTCTGATGGAGCAGCCTGGGAGAGTTTCCACAGGTCACTGGCACTTTGCCTTTTCAGTGCTCTTCCACTGGAGCAGGACAATGGGGAAAGTGCCTTCATTTGCTTTTGTGCTAATGAAGTCAAACGAGCATCAGTGCATTTGCACTGGGGTTCTGTCTTAGGGGTTTGATCTGTATTTAAAGAAAAAAAAAAAAAAGATGGCTCTTTGGGTAAAGCTTATCCCAAAAAGCATCTGGTAGGCTGAGGGCATCTCCTTTGTTTTCAAAAGTTGGGTAGTGACTGGGAGTGGGGGATATTTTTTCCCCAGATTTAGATTTGAATCTATATTTTTCCTCTGTTCAAGGGGGAAGTGATAGGATGTGGGAATACCCAGTTCGAGCTCAGTGGTGTAATCAATCTGTTCACTGAAAAGAAAGTTGCAAAAGCCTACAGCCTGGTGAGCAACCCCATTTGTTCTCCATCCCTAAATCTCCAGGTTCAGGAGTCATGTGACAGTGCTAGGCTCTCCACTCTGACTTTTAATCAAGCTGCAGGAAGGGACCTATGCATCATTTCAAAAGCCAGAAAGGAAATGTGCAGCATTACACTTTATTTTTCTTTCTTATCTCTTGACTTTAAAGTCCAAGCTACAGACAAGGGCACTGAACAACCTGGTGGGAACATTTTGAAGCTTAATGCAATTATTCAGCATGATGAGATATTTTGTAAGATTGTAAAATCTTCTTTGTTGTCCAGATGAACCCATCTGAAATCCATGGAGTTCACTGTACTGCTGCTACTGTGAATTCACTTCTACTTTTCACCCTAAAAAATTGACTGGGAGATGACTTTCAGCTCCAGGTTTTGAATCTGAAGCCTGGAGCATCTAGCTCTCTGCTTCAGCCTTTCCTACTTTCTATTGCTTTTCTTAACATTGGATGTGAATAGCTCATAAACCCCCCTGCAAACAGCAAGCAAGCAGCAAACCCAAACATGTCCCCATTGCAGCAAATGCTGGAAGAAATAAATTTAGCTGAAAAATCCCTGTCTTGGTTTTTTGTTATATTTCTTTCTCTTGGATAAGGCAAAAGAAGGGGGAAAAATTAAAATCCCTTGGCTGCAAAAATGCCTTCAGTCAAGTTCTCTCTCTTACTGACAGCTCAGTTCCAGCTACAGAAGTCTTAATGATATTTTGGCCATAATGCCGAGAGAAGCAAGAAAGCCCCTTCAGACAACCGGGAGCTTTCACCCGAGTGGAGCAGTAAGTAGACAGCTGAAATGCATCTTTGAACTCAGGCAGCCAAAACTAGTTTGTTGTGGTGTCCCTCCTCCTGCCCACATCCATCTGCCCGTGCTGGCACAGCGGGTGCTGGTGGCACGTGTGCCAGTGGCTCGGGGCTGTCCCCACAGCGTGGTCAGGGCTGGAGGGCTCGGTGCCACCAGGTGCTCCTCTGTCTGAGGTATCTCCTTCTTCTGGCCTGGAGGTGCTGGTGGGGCACAGAGGGTGTTGCCTTTGGTCTTTTTAACTGTGCTGCACTCTGGTCACCTCAGCAACACGAGTTTCCAAAGGTTTTCGTGGAAGGAAAGCAGCTGGACTTCCCCTGGCCAGAAACTGCTCACCAGTACCTGTCTCGGTGGGCTGTGGCCCCTTGTGGGCTTGGACACTGGTTTGTGTTAACTTGAGGTTGAGCTAAGGGAGAGGTGGCTGCTCTCCTCTTAAGTGTGGGTCTTCCAGGGCCTCCAGCTCCCCACTGGTCCAGGTGGACTTTGGTTGGATATTAGAAAAAGGTTCTTCACCCAGAGGGTGGCTGGGCGCTGGAACAGAGAAGTGGTCACAGCACCAGCCTGACACAGCTCCGGGAGGGTTTGGACAATGCTCCTGGGCACGTGGTGTGATTCTCGGGGATGGTTCTGTGCCGGGCCAGGAGTTGGCCTGGATAACCCTTGTGGGTCCCTTCCCACTCAGCATATTCCGTGGCTCTGTGATCTCCTGCCCCAGAGCTTGGCCCAACCACACTGAGCCCTCAGTGGCTGTGTCTGGCAAATGATGCCGTAACTCTGATTTTTGGAGTCATGGCCCTATACTCCCTGTTTCCTGCTGCTGACACCAAACCTGCAGGCTGTTTCTCATGGTCCCCCTGTCCTTGGAGGAACCCCAAGGTGGTATGGTATTGTCTTCTGTGGGGACAAAGGCAAAGGGCATCACTGTGCAGACTGTGCTCTCTCCTGCACCTCTGCCTTAAGAGGCTCTCAGAGATGTCCCCTGCACTGTCCCCCCATCCTTATGTCCTACCCAGGACTGAAGGTAACCCCAAGCAGCCTGGAAAAGGTGTTTAAAAGTGACATTTTGGTGCCCCCTGACACCGCCCCTGATGCTGTTGGGCACTGTCTCACCCCTGCTGGGTTTGGCAGTGGACTGGGGTGCTCAGTTAAGAGCACAACCACAGAGGGGAACTCCCACTCTGAAGAGGAGAGTGTTGTACTTGCAAGGCTTTGAGTGCTCACTGAAAATAATTTTCAAAAATGATCTTTTAGCCCTTAATCAAAGTCTTTATCCATATGTTTTAGTTGCCCTTAAGCCCCAGCTGGAACCATTTGCAGGTCTCTCTCGGCTATTGGCTGATCCCAAGTAATAAGCACTAATGTTTGAGCTTCAAAATCACTTGCAAAGTTGCAGTCTGGTAAAGCCATCTGGTTGAAATCTGTCAGTATTTATTATCCCCTGGAAGTTTCTCTTTGGACAGCTCTGATGCTGCCTTTCATTATCATGGAAAGCTGATCATATTAAACTAATTACAGGGAATAGCTGATGGCAAGTTGCTATTTAATCTGCAATCTTTTTTTTTAATCAGAATTAAGGTCATTCTCCAAGGCCTTGATTTTGGAAACTCCCTGGCAGCAGTTGTCAGCTGGGTTAAAATATTTACAAATCTGTATATCTTCTGTTGCTCCCGTTAGGAATGAATAAGCAGGGATTTGTTAGTGGGCCTGAAATTCACCATTGTTTTAGAGGTTCCAAGGATTGTTCCCATGTACTGCTTACACCACGTGGGGTGGATAAGAGGGGCTTTCACACATTCAAGCTTGCCAAGTCAGTTTTTCCTAGGCAGTGTTAGGTTGTTTTTAAATCAACATATTTTTTTCCCCGTCCCTAGACTTGGGCATACCAAAATAATGCAAGTCTGGTCTGTAAATTCTTCTTCACTGCCAGGCTGTGAACTGAGGACAGCCTCTGTGCAGGCTGGTCCCTGCCTGAGTCCTTACAGGCACCTGAAGGTAGATGGGGCAGTTTGTGGGGCCAGGGGGGGACATCTCAGGGCACCTCCTGAACAGGAGGTTTGTGACCTTGCAGGGAATGGCAGAATGGATTGGAAGGAGCCATTGAGAACTGTGGCTTTGGCTCAGCCTCCCTGGTCTGCTTGCTGGTGGGTTGTGTGTGGGATGATGTAACTGCTGCCTGCTTTAGCATCCTTGGAGTTAAAGTCAATCCCTTGTGGGGAGGCAGGAGGGAAATCTGGGCATTTAGAACCCCTTTTCTTTGGCTAACACTTTTTAAAAATGGTTAATTTTCTGTGGTCGAAGTTGGGAGGACATAGATCTATCCCTCCCCATTGCCTTCAACAGTCCAATGTAACTGCATCTGCTCACAGTCTGTTGTGAGACCTGGACAGCAGCTCCTCTGCCATGGCACTTCAACTTCTCACCTGCCTTTTTCCTCCCATGTGAATTTACAGGAGGGGAAGGCTTTGGTTCTTAATGTTTATACAGCCTGGCGAGGACACGGCTTTCCAATTACCCCCATACTTTACAAATTACTTTTCTGTAATATGATGTAATTTATAGCTTGAGCTTGCTGCCAGGTCCCTAGGATGTAACTTGGTATGACTGCCTCCATCCATGCAAACAGGAGCAACTGGAGTCCTTCCCTTAGGGCTTACTCAAATACACTATATTTAATAAGAGCTAATCCCTTTAACACAGTTGCTGGCCTTGCCTTTTAAAATTGGATTAAGACTGATGCACTATAGAGAGTTTTTAATGCCAATGAACCTAACCTGTTCTAGAAAATGGGAGTTGTAAACATGGTGTGGATACTAAGCTCAGTCTAACCTTAGGAACTGGCCTTGGGAAGAGCTGCACAAAGGCCTTTTTCACACCTTTAACTCGGCAGGACCTGAAGGCAAATCTGGAGACAGATGAGCAAGGCTGGGAGGAGTTCAGCTGATTCTCTGCTGCTCTCTCACAGGCACAGCTGAATGGCAGCAAGGCAGAGAAAACACTTCCAGGGCAAGTGTCCTGAGGAGGAAAAGCACTGGGATTAGGAGACTGGAGAAGCCAAGCCCAATAAGTGACCTTAAAACTGAGTAAAACTGATGCAGATCTGAATTGTTGATGGATCAGAAAAGTGAAAAAAATAAAGAGAGTGTGTGTGTGGTGATTGACAAAATGTTGTGACATCTGTGGGCTAAAAGGAGGTGTAGAAGAAACAGTTCTCATTCTCCTAGAAATGACTTTGAGAAAAAAATGCTAAGCTACATGCTTTTGAGTTAATTTTCTGAAAAGTTTATACATCCTTTTATCCCATATTTATGGACAAAGCATTTTACCTCTAAATCTTAAATGTAAGTTATGGATTCATATTTGAGCTCGAGAGGAGAAATAAGGGCTTAGCCCTCACTTTGCACCAAGGCTGGCTTCTTGAACTCTCATTAACTCCTCTCCACAACACTGAAGCTTCCCATCTTTACCTCCTTTTCAGGCCAATGAAGAAAAAGAACCATATGTGAATTATGTCTGTGCCTGGATCTCAGACACAAATGGGACAGGATGGGGGCTGTCCCCTGGCCAACACCCAGACTGCACCACACAGTCAGGGCTGGTGCACGGAGCTGAGCTCCTGGCACTGAGCAAGGCTGTGCCCATGGGCAGCCAGGGCTTGATTTAAGCTATTTCCTCCACACCTTTCATGCTTTTTCTAATATCTTTCACTTTCTGAAGCAGCAAGGGGAAAGAGGTGTTTGCTTAGCCTCCTCTGTTTGCCCCATCCTTTGTAATATGGAGCCATAAAATTAAGCCTGGGATATCTCCAGCCTATTGATAGGCATTGGCAACCTCAGAATCCTTCCCCTAAATAGAAGGGGCAGCTCACTGACACAAGCAATTGCTAGACTGCAGTGGTATTTGGATGGGAAGAAGAAAAAAAAAAAAGAAAAAGAATAAACAGACCTGGGGAACTCCAGTTTGACATAAAAAACAACGTGATGGATAGTCAGTCCACAGTGACCACTGGCTCCAGTGGCTGGAGGACAAGAGAGGAAAAAAAAGAAAGGCAGCAAGCAAGAAAAAAAGCCAGGACAAGCAATCTGCAACCAGCCTAGGAAGATTACTGCCATAAAAGCAATGCTGGAAGGGGCTAGTTATCAAGTGGAAAACAAGAAAGTACAACTCGCTCCCCAGCCACCAGATTTAGGGGACTCTGGTTGGAAGGTTCATACTCTGGTGGGCCATTAGAGCAGAAACAGAAATGGATGCAGTAATCCAGAACATATTGAGTCTCTAGGTTGCCATGAAATATAATGCAGGGAGAAATGAATTATTTTCCAAGGGAAGCTGTAGAAAGCACATATATAGAGGTTTTTTTTATTGGGACTGTGTTATCAACAGTCTCTCTTAATAGTCGAAAACAGCTTCTTATGTTTTTTATAGAGTTTTAAAGATCCCTCTGGATGTGTCTGGAGGGGCTGGATGGGGGGACCTTCAGGAGGAGGGAGCAGGGGAAGAGGAGAAGGGAGGGAAGTGCTGTAAGAGCGAGCACAGTGCTGATTTCCTTGTGCTGTCTCAGCATTTGGGTGTGGTGCTGCACGATGTTAAATCTGCCTCATTCCTTGCACGGGAACGATGGCACACATCAACTCTGGAGCCATGCTGGCCTGGGTGCTTGCCTTTGCAAGAGGGAGAACCAACACCTCTCCAAAAATTAGACAAAGGTAAAAGAAAGTGACTTAATTCTGTTTCTATCCACCCTGGAGCACCCACGGGATGGTGGAAAGGCAGCTGGAGGAGCCCAAGGAGAACTAAGCTCCTCCTGGTTTTGGAGGTTCAGGATCTTCTCCTTGTTCTCCTAAGCCCACATTTAAAGAATGAAAGAATCTTGTGAAATCCCTCTCATGAGATTGATGGGACTTTAAATGAAAATATTAAGGCAGATCTAAGAGTTCTGATGTGTTTTTTTCCATGCACAAAGAGCAGTTTTATACTTTAGCACCTGTATCCGCTTGTAATACTAACTTCTGGTGAAAGAGACACTGCTGGTGACATGAAGTTGTCAAAAAATGAATCTTGAGATTATAAAAACAACGTGTAGTGAGGTCTCTTTTGCCTTATTACCTGACTTGGAGGCTCTGTCCTGCGTGCATGTCATGTGTGCAAGGCTTTTTGACAACCATGGGTAAAACAAAGAGGAAAGGGAAGGGAAAGGGACAAGAAAGGGGTAGATCCCGAGCAAGCTGAATTGTCTCTCTCACAGGAGCTGAGGTTTGAAGAGATCAGAGCCAAGGACTCAAATCATAAGAGCTCATAGCAGAGATTTTTAGTCACAGCAGAGTCCTTCCAAGAAAAAAACCTCTGAGTTCCCATGATGGACAGAGCACACAAAAGCATGAAAATCACTTTGCTTTGCAATAGCCTGCCTGTGTCTGGAATTGGGAAGCTGCCTCCAGAAGCAGCCTCTGAAATGTAAAGACTGCTGCATGCAGGAACCAATCCACCAGGCAGGAGCGCAGGGATATTGTCCTCAAAACACACAGTTGGACTACTTGGAGTAAGAGATAAAAAATCATAATAATAAAAAAAGAATGATCAGTCTAAAACTCAGAAATGTCTTGAAAAAATGAATTATCACAGATAGAAAATTTGATTGACGCTCTCTGTCTGGCCACTTAACACTCCTGTGCTTTCTTCTTCCTGTAACTCCACAAAGCTGTTCAGCAGAAGAGCTCCTAGCTGCAGTTTTTACTGTTTCAATATTTTTTAAAAAGTGCCTGTCTTATTAGATTCCTTAAAGTTCAGCTGATGCTGTACACAATATATGTAAAAGAACAAGGCAGGACAGTAGAGTCTCACTTCATCGCTCTCTGGGGGGAGATGCTGGTGGCAGGATGAGCAAATATATACAAAGTGAATTTTCCACTGAGTACAGATCTAAATAATTTCAGAGACGCAGGTTGTGATCTGGCACACCATGCAGTCTAAATTACCTTCTTTCTAACAGCCACAGAGGTGCTTATGTCAGCTTAGCCTGCACCTCTCGGGTTGTACCCCTGCCAAAACACCATCCCCTGCCCCAAGAGCCAGCCCAGCAGCCCAGTGGGTGGATGGGGGCCCTGGCAAAATCCCCTTGGGAAGCTGTGGGATGTGGAAGGTGACGTGTGGTGGCTGCCTGGGCAGATGGGTGGCTGTGCTGCCTTCCTGGGGGCTCCTCCAGCTGCTGGGACAGGCATCCCAGCATGGCACGTGCTGGAATTTCTTTCTTGCTGTGCCAGTTTCTGGGTCTTGTGGGAGCACTTGGGGTGGTGTTGGGGGCAGATTGGCACAGATTTATATGCCAGGCTTGTCTCTAGCTCTGACACTGCTGTTTCACCTGGGCTTCCTTCATTTAGAGTCCTTTGTTACAAAATGTAATGGATATTGCCCTAGGAGCCATTTTCAATTGCTCGTGACGACGTAAGAAACAATTAGGCAAAGCATATTTTTGTTTATATCCTCACTGCCTCCTTTCCTAGGAGAGATTTAGAGATCCCTGGCTGGTCGGGTTATTAAAATGTTGCTCAGTCTGAATCTTGCAGGCTGGGTTGGGGCTGTGACTCCCCCTGAGCTCTGTAGGGGTGGGAGGAGTAAGGTAAGGGGAGAAACAGGAAATGAAAATAACAAAATGAGTGGAAAACCGAAGAATTTAAATTTTTCATTTTCTTCAGAAAAGGTTTCCAAAGTTGCCCTTAGGGCAGTTTGCAGGCTGGTATTGTTCTACTGAGGAAACCTGCACTGGGCACTTTGAACTGTGCTGTGCTTGGACCTGGGACTGAAATCCATATTTCAGTTCTTGTGGCTGGTCTGCCAGGGCTGCTTGGCAGATGATCCAGGCAAGGGTGGAAAAAGAGGTGGTGTGGGAGGAAGGGATGGCCCCTGAGCTGCAGAATGGTGATACCCAGGGAATCTCATGGCATGGGTTGTCCCTCCCAAGCTGGGTTGAAAGCTGAGTGCAGTGGGATGTGCCTGGACACGGGATCCTGGTCCTGTGTGTGTGTTGAGGAGACACAGAAAGGGATTGAGAGAGACCAGGATTCCTTCTGCCTCTCTCACTCCCCCGAGGGATGATGATGGGGGATGCGAGCTGCCTTGGGTATTTTGGGGTGGAAAAGTGTGCTCTCAGCTCGGGTACCCAGCAGGAAAGGTTTTCAGGCAGGTGCTGAAGGCAGTGGGAACAAAGCCAAGGGAGAGTCCAAGAGGGAGAGCGGCTGCTGAATGAGGGGGAGGAAGGGGAGAAAGTCCCACCTGCTGCTTAGGGAGAGAGGTGACAGAAGGTGGCAGACCCCTAAACAGCATCAGGAGGAGTGGGATGTGAGTCCATGTCTGAGCGTAAGGACAGGCTCAGGATGTCTGGGAATGTGATCCCAGAAGTTGCTGTATGCTGGGGCCTTCCAGAGAGAGGACAAGAAGCAGAGATTGCTGCCATGTGGGCTGTGGGGACACCAGGCTTGACCTGATCGGGCTCCATCCTTCTGACTGATGTCTACTGGATGTCACTGTCTGGCCTGTCTCCTCCAAACCAAGTGGTTTGCTGGAGCCATCCTTTGGGAAGAGGGCTCTCCATCTATTGGAGACGCGTTTCTGCGTTCGGAGCTTGCTCATAACCACAAAACCAGCCGGGAGCAGCCAATGCCAGCGGTGAAATGCTCCTGCTCTGTGCAGGCAGAGCCCCCTGCCCCCACCAGGGAGGGCAGACCCCTTCATCAGCTTAACGAGCCCCTGCGATCTGCATGCAAAAGAGGGCAGCAGCATTCATCACCGCGGAAAAGGGCTTGGAGATGCTCGCAACACATGGCTTGTCCTTGGGAAATTGTAGCCCGAGGATAACACGGCATTCGGACCTTCATCTGGCACAGGGAATAAACTGGAAGCTGCCTTCCGCAGTCATTTCAAATAAATCTCAGTTACTGATACAAAAGGCTCTCAGGGGGTCATTGATAAACCTCAGTGTGAAACCCAAACAGCGCAGCTACCTCCCGGTGAGGAAGGAGCAGGTTTAGAATGGGTTAATTAGAAAGATAATGAGCTAACAAGGCTTCATTTCTGTTCAGTGGCTCAATGAGGAATTCATTAGAAAGGCTTAATCTAACTGAACAATCCCAGGGCTTAGAGAGATTGCCCATTGATTGCCAGCCCAAACTGTTTATTTACAGGTTTTTGCTGGCTGAAAGGTCTCATTCCTTTATTTCTAAGGCCATTCGGATGTGCCATAAGGATGCCGTGTGTACCCAGCAAAAAGCAGCAGCAATAAAAACCTGGCAGTAAAGCCAGATGGGAAGGAGAAAGGGATTGATGATCCCAGTAACCCCAACCATGCAATTTTGGTGTGTTCCCCCAGCTAAGGAAGAGGGCAGGGGGGTTTATATACAGCAAGTGGGTGCCACTGGAAAGAGAGGAGAACTGAAACATTAAGAGAGAAAAAAAATCGAGCACAAACACCATCTAAGTGGGCTGGAGCTGATCCCTCCAGGCTTTTCTATTTCGCACTTCACATCATAAAATGGACATCTTTTTGCAAGTCTTTTTCAGGGGCTTTCAAACACCCTGGGGAACCTTCTCATCTTGGGAGTGTGAGGTGCCTCCACAGGGTCAGGGAGAAGCCAGGAATGTGCCACTGGAGGAAAACTCGTAATTAAATCTCTTCAGACAAATCCCCTTTCCCCTCAGCCCTCTAGCAGCTACATTCTCTGCCTTCCTTTATGGGAGGAGGTGGGACTTTGCACTGGAGGGGCAGAGGGATGGGCACCTTTCCCACCACAGGACTTGAGTCTCCAGCACATCAGGCACCAGTGACACTCTCTGCAGCCCTTCATGGTAACCTGTTCCATTTGTAAAAACATGCTTTTCACGTTTTTACAAACTGAATTCATGCTGGGCTGGGCTGGGCTGCACAGAAATCCCAGCTGGATTCTCTGGTTGAGATCAGCCTCTGATGGTGCCTCACTCCTGAGAACTGACAGGTTGCTAAAATTTCAAGCCAGAACATCTGTTAATGAACCTTTTTGGCAATCTGGCTCTGTTTTAAAGATTTTTTCCTCCACTGTTATGCTGGGTAGCTGTTTTTTTTGTTTTTTGGTTTGTTTTTTATTCCCACATGGAAGCAAAGCTGTGTGTTCTGCTGCTGGAGACCAAATCAATGTGGTTCACATCCAGGAATCTTGGAGCAGAACTTCATGAGTTCATTCATGACCTCACACACCATTTTAATGATGCTTTTAAGCATTGTATTTAAAAGATTTAGCATTTCTAGCATGTATTTAGTAAGGAAATAAGTGTCCTGGACATGGGTACAGCCCCTTTCACAAGGCCATCTGCCACTGTCAGAGCAATGACAGGATGATGAGCCTAGACACGAGCAAAGTTGAGAGTTGGAGGCTCTCAAAAGACCCCTTGGGCAACTTCTAGTGGTGTAAAAGTGAAAAAACCCGGAGTGCCTTTAAATAAATGGGAGCCTGATGCTGACCTGCCTCCAGTCTTTGTAAGCTCTCTGTGGTCAGTGAACATGACCTGCAGATCAGAACCATTATTGTCTGCACCAGTGAACGAGGCTGGTGGTAATTTCTAGATGGAGTATGTTAGAGTCACATTATATTTGCTGAGCTTTTAAAAATCTTACTAGATTAATAGCCTTTTAAAAAAAAAAATCTATTTTAGTGCCACATTAACCACAGGCCACAGTGTATTAACTGACAAAACCCAAATTGTTCTTTAATATTCCTAAAGCTGGTGTTAAGCACAATAAGAACAATTTTCACTTTCAATAAGAAACTGACCCTGGGTTTGCCCTCTGCCCTGACCTGGGTCTTTCTCTACAACCATGAGGGACCATGTGGAGTCATTCTGTTCTCCCTTAAAATGATGATAATTAAAAAGCATTTGCTTTCAGATTTTTCTTCCATCTGATTATCGCTTCCCCTTTGGACATTATTCCCTTCTGGACATGCAACTGGATTTTCCTTAGGGTTTTTTTTTTTTGTGCATTACTGGTGAATTCCTCTGTTATTTTGGTGAATCACAGCACACAGCAATCCAGATTTTATTTACTGCTAGATTGGTCTTCCTGAGGTTTATTTAAGGCAGAGAGAAGCAGCACAGCCCACTATTCAGTGTGTTATTTGTTGATGTGCTTGACAGCTCAGGGCTGCCTCTCACCTCAGTTTGTTTGCCCATCCTGTGAAGGCTGAACACCAGTACCTGTCTGGAAACCATGGGGTGAGGTTTTAACCAGGAGACTTTAACTGTAATTACAATGAAGGAGGTCTAAAAAGTAGGAAAAAATTAGGAATAAAAAGCAGAGGTGGGTTTTTTTCCCTCCTTGCAATGTTTATTAAGAAGAAGAGCTTCATATGTCTCTAGTGGTGATACCTGGACATTTTCATGGTTAGGCTCAATGACAGGCAGTGGTCTGCAATGGACATGAATCCTCATCCTTCAGGGTTTAAACTGATCTCCAGGGGTTAGGGCATTTCTGTGTAGTCATGGTCTGTCTGCCACCAAAGAGTGTTACAGCAGCTCCTGCTAAAGGCGCTGGTGTTGGTTCCTGCTTGGGATGGGAGATGTGAGCCAGAGTGTGGTAACTCCTGGCTCCCTAAAATTGCAGCCACAAGGGGAATATTTTGAGGAAATAATTAGTTTCCTAATTACATCAGTTGCATCATTGTTTAACAAAATCTGTCCTCCAGCAGCATGACAGCTTGGGAAGCAGTCACCTTCCTCCCTGTCTGCTCCGCTGTCTTTTCCTGCCCTCTTGGTGCTGGGGCACTGCTGTTATCTCAGTGACCAAAACAATGAAGCTTAAAAATACCCTTCTCCTTTGCTTTTTTAGTTTTTGAGGACAGATTTAATCCCGGATAAATTGGCTGATCGGCGTGGAGGGGATGGAGGGGCAGAAACTTCTTAAGCCAACCCTAAGGAGTGGCTGAGCCTCCCATATTTAGAGCAACTGAGGAAATCAGAGCATCTTCTGGATGGGGAATTTTTCTCTGCTATTCAGAATCAAAGCAGCCTGTTACACATCCTTGACAATCATCCCTTGGAACTGCTGAAAGGGAGAAAAAGGTCTTGTAGCACCCAATTTGTTTTCTGAAGAGACTGACAAATTTGCATGCTTCAAAAATAAGTATAGAAGGCAGAGATTGCCTATGCAAATGGACCAAAATAAAAAGGGGATAAGAAGTAACTTCATTTACTGATTTATTCAGAGCAGAGCAGGCAACACTATTGTCAGTTTGGACAGCATCTGTAAGGGAAAGAAAACACTCAGATTTCAACATTTCTGACTGTCTACTTCTTTAAAATCCTTTAAAGTCCTGCACCTGGAGCTCCCCTAAGAGAGAGCTGATGTAATTCACTACCTGTAGTGACTGTGGCCAGGGTCTGTTTTATGGGTTTGACTGCTGTAACACAAAATCAGAGTGTGGGCAGGTTTGTATTTTCTTCAGTCAAAGGGCTCGATACTGCTGAACTGTACAATACTGCAAAATATTTACTGGCTCAGAGAAGAGCAAGGGAAGAATTGTTGAAAGCAGAATTGATGTCCCTAACTTGAAGTTTTCTTTGCTCTTGGTTTTAGGTACCTGCTCCCCAAGAGAAGTAGTTTGGGGGGGAGTGGAAGGAGCAAAGTGTATTGTCTCTGTGTTTCCCATGCATTGTTCCCTATGAAAGCATCTCCCTGCAACCTTTACCTTCTGTTCAGACAGCCCCAGCCTGTGAGGAGAGAATGGCAGATTTGTGCTTTCTAAGCTCCAGATGGGGCTCCTTTCTTCTTCCTCTGTAAGTTAATGGTGTCTTGCTGAGACCAACTGGGCATGTAAAGATTTGGGCAAAACTCACAGCAGTGGTCTCATAACCTCAAGGCTTCGCAGTCTCATCCCAACGTGATGGCCGGTCCCCAGCGGAGCTTGGCTGTGGCTCTGATGTGGTGCCAAAGGAGATGGGGAAGGTTGTGTTGATTACATCTGTTTACCAATGGTTAAATAAATTAAAAGCCCATTGCAGGCCACCAGCAGGCCCTGCTTTCTGCCCAAGGTCCGCTTTGCACGCTGGTATTGCTCTCTGTGTGTCAGCCTTGCCAGGGTGGCTCTGGTTTGGTCAGGATGAATCTTCACAAGCACAAATAAGTGAGATACGAACTTCCTCCTTCCAGCAACTCTGAGTGCCTGAGCCAGATCCTCTTATCAGAGCAGGGTCACACCAGTGAACTCACTGGCTGGGCTGATTTGCACTATAGGGCAGCTGGACCAGCTCCCTCCTTGCTCACATCCTATGCTAAAAACAAAGATGGGAAGAAACTTTTGTAGGATCCCATCTAAGACCTTGGCAAACCCTGGAAGAGGACAAAAATCCTCCTGCAGAAGGATTTTGTCCTTCGTTGTCACTGTTGGCAGAGCATGGGAAGGGTCTGCCCATGATCATGGTCCCTGCATGCTGGGATTTGTGTTAAAGTCACTGCAAGGGACAGTGACTGTCCTTGGTTGTGGTAGGTGGGAGCAGAAATGAGGCAGCGACAGAAGTGGCTGCAGTGATGGGAGGCTGGGGAGGAGCTTGGAAGAGGATGTGATTTCCACTCATGAGTCTGATCCAACACTCTCACTCCAGCTGGCAGGATCCTGTGGGCAGGAGGCCTGGAGGGTAAGGAGGACTAAGTGGCCAGCTAGGGCTCCTCTGCCTCTAATTTCTTCAATTCTCTGAGCTAAGCCGTCAGATCCCTATTTGAGGATTTTTTTTATAATTCATTCCTAAGCAGCCAGATTACCAGCCATATGGACAAAGGATACTAGAGAAAGATTATTAAGATTATTGAAACAGATTATTTTTGCCATTTGAGTAGAAGTTGTGATCAGTGGGAAAGGCTTGAGCCAGCCAACTAAGGCAAGAGCTTTCATACTTTCACTTGCCCAGCCTAAACTCAGAGCTGCTGGTGGTTTCTGGAGCAGAGGTGTGTAATCTGTTCTGCTGGGAAGTCTCTGGGTGGCTGATAACAGGTGCTGCCTGTTACCAAAGATGGGGAAGGGGATGTTCTGGACACCTGAGATTTACCCATGCATTGCTGTGGGCGTGTATGGAAATCATATGTGTGAGTCCTGTTTGCTCTGATAGAAACTTGTGTGGCAGGAAACACTTCTGGGAAGAGAGAGGGAATCTACTCTTTGCTTGCTCACCCTTTTGGAGAGATGATGTCCCTTCTTTCCCAACATCCATCACTATATCTGTGATGCCATAAGGTGGGACAGCTGACCCCAGCTGACCAGAGGGACATTCTGGGCTGTACAACACCATACTCAGCACATGAATCTGGGGGCAATGCTCTAAAAGGCCTCCTAGAAACAGAGACCAGACAGGAGTAAAGGGAATAAAGGTGGGTATTTATTTGAAGGGTCTGCAAAGGTACCCCTGAGGAGCCAGAGGCTGCTGCCCAGATGGACTCCGAGATGGACGAGAGGTCACGAGTTCTTCACACCTTTATAGGTTTGGTTCGTTTGCATTTCAGGGTTAATTCTCCAATCAAAGCTTCAGTTTAATGATGTAATTTCCCTAACCTTGCCCCCCTCAGAGGCTCTTTGGTTCATACTTTTTGGGCCTAGGACAGTCTGGGTGCCCTTGAAGAGCAGCCCCAGAGAGGCTTTGTTGTGTCTGCCCAGCACAAAGACCAGAAATTAACAGGCTACAAGAAACTTCAGAGTTACACACTAAGCAGTACAGGATTTGAAAAATATAAAAGTTAAAACCTAAGGCATCAGGTGAAGAAGGAGGAAGGGGATGAACTTTGGAGAGGTGGTGTTGTCTTTGCCTTCCGAAGTGTGATGGAACCCAGCCTTCCTGCAGATGGCTCTCCATGGGCAGTGCTGAATGAATTCCTTGCTTTGCTTTGCTTTGCTTTGCTTGCACATGTGGCTTTCATGTCACCTATTAAACTGTCTTTACTTCAACCCATGAGTTTTCTCACTTTTACCCTTCCAGTTCTCTCTCCCATCTCACCTGGGGAGCGAGCGAGGGTGGCTTGGGGCTGAGTTGCCAGCTGGGGTGAAGCCATGGCAGAAGGCTGAGCCACAAGTCACTACAGAGAGACTCAGAGAGCTACCAGGCCCAGACGTTGTTATTTTTGGTATAAGTGTTCTTGTTTCAGGTTTTTTCAGGTGTGAAATTTCCCTGTTCGACAGCCCATCAATCACATAGGGGACACCATTAATAAATCTGTCCATGATTCTCCCTTGAGCTTGAAGAAAGAAAAACTCCAACTGTTAACAATTATTATAGAAAATTAACTCCATGGCTTTAAACAAAGACTCATTGCAGGCTATTTTTGCATAAGGATGGGGGCGGGACGGGGGAGGAAATCACCCTAAGACTTATAATGATATGAATTTAAATTTCTTTGAAAAAACCAGACATCTGACAAAAGTGTAATCCTGGAAGCAGAGGCAACTCCAATGGCTTCTCATACTCTTCTGTTGAACCTGACTCCTTGCTGGCTCCATTTGCTGACTGGGCACTCCAGAATGGCATAATAGGAGTCACCAGCATTACCTTTAAAGAGCCAGCATGGCCTGCTGCAATTTTCTAGGATCACCCCTTAAAAAATATTTCCCCGTCCTTCCTGAATCTCTCACAGCATTTTTTTGGCCATGCTTGGCTGTGTCTTTTAGAAAGCCTCTGCTCCTGGTTTCCTCCCTGTCAGTCATGAAGGAGGTAAGTGATGGAGGGTCCTTTCCAACTCCTAGCAATCCATTCCAGTGGCTAATTACCTTGGCTGCCAGTCATTTGCAAGCTCTGACTGGTTTGACCCTTGTTGGCTTCAGCTGCCAGCGATGGATGTTGCTGTGTCTTTGTCTTGTGGATTAAAAAGTGAAGGAACCACATGTCTCTGATTCTTTCTATGGTTCATGGGAAGCAGGAAGGGTATATCCATGGGTGGAGGTCCTGTCATCCCAGAGCCTGCCTTGGAGAACAGCAGGATCATGCAGCAAGTTTGCTGGGGTTTTTAATAAATTTCTACCTGCTCAAGGACTACGCTGCCTTGGCTGGTCTGATCCACATGCACACAAGATCAGACACCCAGGAGGTGTTGTGTAAGAGGTGCAGTTCCCTCTGCCCAACACCAGTTCTGAGCCACCACAGGCCAGCAGACTCCTGCTTTGCCCCCATAACCTTCTGGTCACCTTTGCACGTAGCAGAGCTCTCCCCTTTCCACCCACATGCTTCTTAGGAGCTCATTGCAACCTTCCTGTGCCCCTGCCTCTCCCAAATCTCCCCGTGCAGTGTCATTTGCTTCCCTCTGTCTCTGCCTGAAGCTTTCTCTGGGTTGATGAATCCATGCACAGCAGTAGGTTATATTCATTTGTCTTGTTCTCCAGTTCATTTATCACGAGGAGTGCTCTGTTGTGGAGAATCCTGATAGAAAGTCCTCTTATTCTCCCAGTTGGCTGAAATGAGGCATTTCAGTCAGCTGATTGCTTATTACTGTGACCTTGCTGGCAAATCTGGGCAGCACCCAGAAGGGTGGGCATGGAGGTCTCCCTTCGTCACTCTTCTCATGTGGAAGAATGACAATAGCATTTTCCTTTCTCTCCCACTGTCTGCTCCAAGGAGTTTTGCCTTGGCTTTTATTTTCACCTTGTTTATTTTCCCCTGTAGAATCAGGTTGGCTGTGGTTGTGGCAGGGCTTGAACGCCTCTAAGGATGGAGATCGCCCCCACCTCTGGTGTCCTGTCTGAGTGCTGCACCACCTGCATGGTATGTGATTGTTTCCTGCTCTCCAACATGAATCTCCCAAGCCACAGTTTGTGGATATTTCTCCATCTGAAATTGTCTTTCTAAACACCCTCAGTTAGCTGTAAGAAGCATTAAACCCCTGCTTAGAAACACAGGGACAAGTGACCTCTTGAAGTGCCTTCCACCTTAACTTCTGTGAGTAGGAGACCCACACTGTGAAACCATGCCAGCTGCCCATAAGCACTTGGACAGGGATATCCACAGAGCTGCTTCATGGTGTAAATGGGTGTGATTTTTTTCTAGCACAAGTGATACCTGCTCCTGGTTTTTTTTTGTGTATGTGACACATTTTCCCTCTCACAGCCACACCAAGAACCACATCAGTCCTTACAAAGTACATATTACTTGCAGGTTCAGGCTTGCAAAAACATGCATGGGTTTAACCTTAGATACGGCAATAGAAAGGATATTTGCACTATTCAATAATACATCTCACCAGGATGTAAATGTTGTGACACTGCTGTTTAATACCTTCCCCCGCATCCACCCATTCTGCAGCAAAAAACTGAGCAGAGGAGCACAATGCAGCCTGAGCTCTTCCCCATCACCAGTGAGAACAAATGGGTTCCAATAGCAAAGCAGACCGTGGCTTTATCATTCTTTTGACAGGTAATTTTCTCCCTGGTGAATACACCCGAGACTCCCAGAGAACACTCCTCCGTGGCTGGAATGAAGTTGTTTCACTCCTGGCAGCGAGGAATGAACCCGGCAGTGGCACTGGCTTGTTGCTCTGTGTCTCCCTCTGAGCCCAACGCTCCTGACAGCCTGGTGAGACTCTTTATTATCCCCTGATTATGTCATGTGTCCTCACCTGCCTGGTATGACCATCAGGCATGTTATTTATTGCAGTGTTTTCCCACCGACCTGGCGTAGCCCCTTCTCCGAGGCATTTCGCACACCACTAGGAGATGATGTTCTCTCCCATGGGTTTGCAGCAGAAAGGCTTACTCAGCTGTAAACTCAGTTAAGTGCTGCCCCTCACCTGCTAGGAAAACAAAAATTCAGATGCAAGAAGGGCTGTGGTGTGCTACTGAAGGCAAAAAGGCAGATACAGCCTCCACTGCAGGGAGAATCAACACCGCAGGTTGAAATGGGCTACTAGGGAAGTGTAGCAAAGAGAAAATTCAGCCAAGGAAATAGGGGAATGGGCCTAGAGAGAAACTGGGGAAAGAAGTAGAGGCTGCAGTAGAAAATCTCAGGCTATACAGTAAAAATGAGGAAAAGAACCTTTCCAGCTCTCACAAGAATATGAATGCAAATAGGCTACAATCACTGGGGCTCTGTGGAAGGTTTCAAGTCTCTCCAAAAGGACTTAAAATCCCAGCATCCCAAGTCAGAGCAGCGAGGTGGTCCTGCAGGGTCATTCAGCCTCTGTGTCAGTACTGTACCAAAGCAAGGGCTTGGGCTCCATCCCCGGGTTTTCCTGCTCAGGAGGAACCCAAACAACAAACAAGGTGGTTTAACACGGTGATATTTCCCAGAGGAAATGTGTTTTGCTTAGGAAAAATGCTTAGTTTTTCTCTCTTTCTTGCTGCCTTCTCACCCCTTCCTGCTCTTAGTTTTCAGCCAGACCAAGTCCTTGAACTGACACAACTTCTCAAGGAGGCACAAGGAAGGCAATAGGAACACACAGAACTGTAGTATGGGAAGGAGCAGAGCACAGCAGTTCTGCTAAAAGAAGGCTTCAGCTGGGGCAGAACCCTCTCCTGAACTGGTGAAAGCTCATAGAAAAGACAAAATTGTTTGTTGGCCATTGTTAATTTAAAGCTTTTCCGCTGGGATTTCAGTAAATCCCTTTTGGATTCAGGGTCTGGTGCATTGGAAAATCATTATTCCCAGTGAAGCTGAAATGCTGAAGCTGTGCAGAGCTGAGCAGGTGCTAGTGGAGCCTGATCCTGCCACTTCCATCTCAGGGCTCCAGGAAACCCAGCCCTTTGCTTGTCACCTCACTTGCCTCTCTGTATCCCTCTTCAATCAGTCCAACAGGTCTGACAGCGTTGGAAAGCTTTCCTCCCTCCAGACCTTCATGGGTCAGTGCCTGAGTCTCAGACCTGCTAGTAATGAGCCTTATAAAGAAATAATGAACTGGAAAGAGAGGAAGAAATGGAGGAGAAATTCCTCCAGACATTTGGAGGTTTTATTGCTTTTTTTGGTTTGGTTTGGGTTTTCTGGTGTTTTGGTTTTTTTTTTGGTTTTTTTTTTTTTGGTGGTGTTTGGGGTTTTTTTGTTTGTTTGTTTTGTGTTCTTTTTTTTGTTTTGTTGGGGTTTTTTTGCTATAGCTGTGATCAAGACTTGCAAAGGTTGCTTTTCTGGAGGAGATGTTTTGCCATCTTATAGCTTGCTCCACTGGTTCCCTTGCTGCCCTTTGGAAGATTTAATCTCTATTAAAATACAGGAATCTTGAGCTATTGAATGGTCTGAATTTCACCACCTGAGCAAAGCCACTGAATTGATTCATTAAATACTGGGATGAAGGTTGCTCCCTGAAAGAGTCAAAGAATGGGAAACGTTTTTGGCACCATGGTTCAGGTCCTGGGAAGACAGAGAGAGAAAATGATGCTGAGGATACCTTGTCAAGTTATTGCTCCTCAGGGCTGCAGGGAACATGAGGTGCCAAAAGCATCCTGTGGTTGCTAAAAGTCCCTCCTCCTTTGCAACAGCCTTGTGTGGGTGCTGGTGGTCACTGTGCGAGGCTGGGGGAATATTTCTTCCAGCTGGGAATATTTATTTTGAGATATGAATCAGCCTCTTTTGGTTCTGGGTTGTCAGTGTGGCCCAGAAAAATTCATCTGCTCCCTGTTGGACTCCTTGTCCCACCCAAGTTCTTGACTCACTGCCACCGAGCCAAGCAGCAAACCCCTTTTAGTACCCATTTTAGATTTGGTTTTAGTGGGATCCAAAGCCACCATTGTCTTGCTTTTCCATGTGTAAGAACTGTGCCTGACTCCTTTGCTGAGGCAGACTGCAAAGGGAGGAAGGCTGGGCTGTGTTTCCCTGGCCAGCTGTACTGGCTGTGCCAAGCTTTGGTAGCAGGGGGGCTGCAGGGGTGGCTTCTGTGAGAAGCCAGCAGCTTCCTCCATGTCCAGCAGAACCAATCCCTGGTGGCTCCAGAAGATGGACGTGCTGCTGGCCAGGGTTGGGCCAATTAGAAGTGGTGGGAATGCCTCTGTGATAACAGATCTGAGAAGAAAGAAAAAAAGTTATTGTGCAGCTGTAATTGTGGCCAGAGAAGAGCGGAGTGAGAATGTGTGAGATGAACAACTCTGCAGAGACCAAGGTCAGTGGAGAAGGAGAGGGAGGAGGTGCTCCAGGCACCAGAGATGAGATTCCTCTGCAGCCCATGGTGAGGACCATGGTGAAGCAGCTGTGCCCCTGCAGCTTGTGGAAGAGACCCACACCAGAGCAGGAGGATGCTTGAGAGGAGGCTGTGAGCCTGTGGGAGACCTGTGGAGAGAGAAGCCTACTCTGGAGCAGCCTGTCCTTGATGGAAGAATGGCCCACACTGCAGCAGTCTGAGGGGGATGGACTCGTGCTGGAGAAGTTTATGGAGAACTGTTGCTTGTGAGGTGGTCTCATGTTGGAGAAGTTCACGGAGAATGGTCTCCTGTGGGAGGGACCCCACGGTGCACATGGGGAACGACTCCTCTCCCTGAGCAGCTGGAGAAGCCACAGGGGATGAGCTGACCACAGCCCCCACTCCGTTTCCCTGAGCTGCTGGGGTAGGAGGTGGAGCTGGGAAAGTGCGGGTGGTGGAGGAGAAGGTGTTTTCAAGGTTTTCTTTTACTTCTCATGATCTGATTCTGTTATCAATAAATTCAATTAATATCTCTAATTCAAGCCTGTTGTGCCCATGAGGATAGCTGCTGAATGATCTCTCCCGGTCTTTAGTTCATGAACCCTCTGTTATATTTTTTCTCCCCTGTCCAGCTGCGGAGGGCAGTGAGAGAGAGGCTTGGGTGGGTGTCTGACATCTGGGCAGTGTCAGACCACTAAACCAGCCAGGGTTTGCTACCTTGGTGATGGGGGAATGCTGAATGGGGGCAATGTTGCCCAGGGGAGCAGCTGAGAGAGAGGCAGTCTGGCCCTCTTTGCAGCTCCCAGCGGAGCTGGGCAAGTCGTGCTGGTGGGTTGTTGGTCTGCATGAGCCCAGGAAGGGGGAAGGTCGGGCTGCAGCACCTCCCCGGCTCCGTGCACCCCTCTCCCAGGCCTCCCTGAGCCCCTGCTCCCCAGGATGCAGCTCCAGCCTCATGAGCCTGGGCAGCTCTGCTCAATTTGAGCAGACCTATTTAAAATTCAGCTGGGAGATGGGCTCCGGCTTGTTACAATGCCATTGCTGGAAATTGAGTCATCACTGGAGACTATTCCTTTTTACAACTCTAGGTATATAGATTTCCTCTCGATTCAATTTATTTTTATATAGTGTCTTTAATACACTGTCTCTCCAAATGCTTTAGCAGATAGAATTGCAATAATGAGATAACGCTTTGCAGGAGTGTGTGCAGCCGCTCTCAGACAGGCAGCGGGGTAAAGCAATAGATGGAGATGGAGCAGAGAGTGCAAGGTGGAGGCTGCATCACTTGGAAGCAGCAGTAATGTGAGCAAACATTCACACAGACTATTTATGGTGAGCACAAGGGCTGATGGATATGAAGAAAAGCAAGCAGGCAGGTGTGATCGAAAAGGAGGAATTAAGGAGTAATTTCGATTGAAGAAAGATGGGTCTAAAAGGGAATGAATTCAAGGGAGGGATGTTCTCAGCCAAATGGATCAAAGGCAGTGAAAACAATCCTTGATTCTCTCTGTTCATCAGGAGTGGAAGCCTTGTTTGCTCCTCCATCACCGTTATATGAAACAGAGATGGGGACAGTGTAGGTACTGTGGCTCCACTCCACACAAGTGCTGAAATTGCTGCGTTGCCCTGTTGACTTCCCTGGAAATGGCCAAGTGTGCAAAGATGCAAATGCACCCAGCTGGAAATTTCTGAGCGTGTTTTAGACAGATAATGTTGATATGAGAAGTGCAAAAGCTTTTAGAGGAGAAGAACTGGCCAGAAGGGGAAACTGTTTCAGTCTTATTAACACAGGAGTGACAGGACAGACTGTGACAGGACAGGTGTTGGTTAAAAATAAACATAAACACAAAATGCTTCGGTGAAAAATGTAAACAACATTGAAAAGGAAACTTAATTTCATCCATCTCATGTCACTTTTACTCAGCAGGGAAGAGCAATGTGAGAAATTGCAGCACTTTTTGTTTTCATTACAGTTTGGACTGGCAGGGAAAATGAAATCATTGGTTTTCCTGTAAAAGGGACACTCCTGTCATCTCAGCCACGGTGAGTGACGGGAGAAAAGTTGAAAACCTTTCTTGGACTGGGATTTCTGGGCCTAACCAGTGATGTCTGAACCCAGGGGTAGTTTCACTGGGACTTCTTAAGGGATAAATCTTGAGTGACAGGGAAAGCTGTGATCAGTCAGAGGCTGCTACTCAGAGACCAGGCAAGAAGATGGAGCAAGCTCATGACACTGTGATACCAAAGGGGTTCAAATCTCAGCAGGAAAGGAGCAGGGAGCTGGGGGGTTGATGAACACAACTGGTTTGCACAGAGACAATATCCCCACACTGCTGTAGAGATGGACCTGGGGAATGGAATTATTGATGGTGCAACACTGGGTGACTCCTTGCTGAACTTTTTGGGGAGCCCTTGCTCTCTGAGACACTTCCTCACTTCCCTTCCCAAAATCCCCTCCGCTTCACAGGACCCAGGTGTTGTTTCTGAGTACTCAGTGGCTCCCACCAACATCAGGATGATGGACGGATGGATGGAGGGATGGATGGATGGAGGCATGGAGGGATGGAGGGATGGATGGATGGATGGATCCATGGAGCATGGAGGGATGGATGGAGGGATGGATGGATAGATGGATGGATGGATGGATGGATGGATGGATGGATGGATAGATGGATGGATCCATGGAGGGATGGATGGATGGATAGATGGAGGGATGGATGGATGGATGGATGGATGGATGGATGGATGGATGGATGGATGGATGGATGGATGGATGGATGGATGGATGGATGGATGGATGGATGGATGGATGGATGGATGGATGGATGGATGGATGGATGGATGGATGGATGGATGGATGGATGGATGGATGGATGGATGGATGGATGGATGGATGGATGGATGGATGGATGGATGGATGGATGGATGGATGGATGGATGGATGGATGGATGGATGGATGGATGGATGGATGGATGGATGGATGGATGGATGGATGGATGGATGGATGGATGGATGGATGGATGGATGGATGGATGGATGGATGGATGGATGGATGGATGGATGGATGGATGGATGGATGGATGGATGGATGGATGGATGGATGGATGGATGGATGGATGGATGGATGGATGGATGGATGGATGGATGGATGGATGGATGGATGGATGGATGGATGGATGGATGGATGGATGGATGGATGGATGGATGGATGGATGGATGGATGGATGGATGGATGGATGGATGGATGGATGGATGGATGGATGGATGGATGGATGGATGGATGGATGGATGGATGGATGGATGGATGGATGGATGGATGGATGGATGGAGAGATGGAGGGATGAATGGAGGGATGGAGGGATGGATGGAAGCTGCACACCTGGCCCTGCCTCTGCCCCATCTGGAGAAGGCTGCCCATCCCCTGAGCTGTTCAGAGGGATGAAGAGGGAGGGGAGGGAGAACTACTGACAGTGAGAGGACAGGTGACGCAGGGCACTGCCTGTGGAAGCTCTGCTGCTGTGTCATCATCGTGGGAGTGATGGGTGCCAGGACTCCACTGGCTTGGCACAGCAGGGGACAAACCATGACAGCTCAGTGGGGTTGTAACTGGGAAAAACAAAAACTGAAAATGTCAGGGGAAAACTGCAAGGAGAAGGCAGGGACTGCTCCTCTTCCCAGGGCCTGTGGGAGAAGAGCTTAGGAAGCTTCCTCAGGTGTACTTCTCCTTTTCCAGATCTGCCATTAAAATCTCAGCAAACAGCTCATATTTGCTTTGAACACACCAATGTTTTAGGTAACGGGAAGGTGAAGTGGACATCTCTTGCACAAGAATTCCAACCTGGATCTCCATTTTTCAGTGATCTTCAAAACTTGAAATAGTTTTATCCTTGCAGAGGATGGGTGGCAGCTCTGAAAGCAGAGTGGAAGCAAGCTGGGAGTGTTGGGATCCAGGGTTCTGATTTGGAAATAAAGGAAAATGGACAGAAATGTGAATTTTGATTATATTTCATTTAATGAGTTTTGAAAAGATTTGGAGCTGAATTAAAAGTAACAAAAAGCCAGGGAGATGAATGACCCTTATATTAAATTCAATTGGCTTTTGTGCAATTTGTTGCATAGAGAAGCCTCGTTAATACATTTTGCAGGTGGTTGGGTCATTTGTCATCAGAATCGCACTTTATGGAAAGCAACTTTCCTCCCTCTTCAGTTATTTTGCTTTGAAATGAGTTTCCCTGGGTCCTGTCTACTGGCAGGAGCTGAATTGGCTTCAGAGGAGCCACAGGGTTTCATGGAAAAGAAGAATCTGGCCTGTTATTTTCTATATACTTATATCGTTATACAACGTGGTCTACAGTTCATATCCCAAGTATATGTGGCCATAGCCCTCATCCATTAGAAAAAGCCTTGCCCTATATTATCATTAATAATATTTATTGTTTCCTTTTGTTTTCCTTAAGACCCAGAGCAGCTTCCCTCTCCAGAGGGAAGAAAGTCTGAAAAAAAAAAAACCCAAATAGAAAAAGCGTATTTCGTTTGCATTTTCCTAATTTGCTTTTCTCTGGCTCAGACATGTGTTGCCTATAAGCTATTAAAACTCTTTCTCTAGGGTTATTCTCCCCCCTCCATCCCCCATCTGATATTCACAACTTCATTCTGCCTGGATCAATGACTGCAAATTTGCTTTATGACAACTTGAACAAACCCATGATGGATCAGAAAGGACCTCAAAGTAGGCTGAAGCCTACTCAAGTCAAGAGCACCAGACACGTTTGTTAAAGACCTCATTGGCCTCTGATCCTTGGGTTGCTGCAGTATTGATTTTTAGGGTCCGAGCTCAATTGTGCTGGAAGTCGAGTCATATGGAGTCGCGTGCTCGTGGGGGAGACAGGAGCTTTATAATGGGAACGGATCGATGGGGAATGATTTAGCACACAGGGAGCTGGAGGCTTGGCAGGAAAGTTAAGCAATAATCGAGTTCTGGGCTCAGAGCCGTCTCAGGCTGGCGTGCTGCCTGTCTCAGTCTGTGTGCAGGGCTCAGGGGCTGCTGTGCCAGGCTGTGCGTGGAGGGCTGGCACCGGCCCTACTGGGGCTGTGCAGGGAGTCACAGCGCTGGTACTGGTAATTTTTTGCTTCCCCAACACTCTCTATGTTTAAAATAAACCAAACTGGATCCTCAGATGCTGTGCAGCAGGACCTGCTGGCGTTAGTGTGCTGCAGTTCTGGGCTAAACCTATAAGTGACTCTAAGGAGGCAGAGGCTGAACATGGAGAGCAGAGCACCTGAATAAGGAGCACATTTTGTGCAGCCTTGTAAAGGTGGGGTTTTATTTTTAAACTGTGACTTTCTTGTAAACAGAAAGGTTTTCCATTCTCTAACCCCTCCATCAGTATGGATGGGGAATGAGAGACACTTGGGCAGGGATTGGCTCTCTGCTGTGTGCCAACACGCAGCACCCTGAGGCCCTGCTCTATATTTGGGTTACCCCCAAGTGATTTAACACAAAAATCCAAGCAATTCCACTAAAAAGAAAAGGAGACCGGTCCAACTTACGTTTTCCTCTCCACTGCTGCTTGCCTCAGTTTACCTCTGGGATGTGTAAGTAAGGACCTGCTTTGGGATGGAGGTGGCACCTCTGTAGTTCTTCCATGTATGACACACACAGGTCGATTTTCTAAAGCAAAGTGGGTTTATGTCTAAAGTGACTGTGAGCAAATTACCTCAAGGACCTTTTCTTTTATATCTGAGCCTTCAGGTCACCAGCAGTGTGGCTCTGCCTGGTCTGTGGTGGCATATCTGACCTCATCTAAATCCTAAAGGTTTCACAGATTGGGAAGTTGTTGGAGATGGAGCTCAAGGGGTAAAATCCAGTCACCATCCCAGCAAAGTTCATCTTCTTCTGACTCATTTTCAGGGCTGTCGAGGTGCCCCAGTTCCAGTCCTGAGCCAGGATTTTCACATACAGGTGTTCTGGCACAGCACAAAACTCATGGGTGGAATGGGACATGAAATGTGCAATAAGAGCAGATAAGAGGCTTTTCCGGCTCAGCTCAAGTACAGGTAATTTCCTTCTCCTGTGAGGAAACTGGGCCTGGATCTAATTAATAAAGCTATATTCCCTAATAGCAGCCCCTGTGCAGCCTGTGCTGCTGCCTGCAGGCACTGAGACCGACTGGGAGGACAGACCAGGAGTTTCCAAAGGGATGGCATGTGCACAGCTGCTCTCCTGCAGCAGAATGTGTGTGGGAGGTGTCAGGTGAGCTGGACAGAAGCAGATGAACACTGATCTTTTAGGCTTTCTCCTTTTTTAGGCTTTCTCTTCCCACCCCCATTCCCACTCCCCACCACCCCAGCCATCCACGGCGTGCAGTCTGTCATTAATCCTGTAAAAGGGTCCAGAGTGGCTGAGGGTTCTCCATCCTTGGAGACACCCAAAACTCAGCTGGGCAAGGCTCTGAGCGATCTGATAGAATGCTAAAGTTGGATCTAACCTCCAAGTGGTCTCTGTTTAGAGCAGGAGACTGAACTAGAGGCTGGAAAAGTCCATACCCACCCAAAGTGTTGTTATCCCTCCTGTCATCCTATCAAGCTGTACATGAAGCTTTGTTTGATTGTTTCAGGCCCCTCTGCTCCAACTGGAAAGACTGGTTCAGGGTATTTCTATTGGTGAAAAGGCTCCTCTTTCCCAGTCTGGGGATATTCATGATTGCTTCCCAGCTACTCAGTGTCCCTGTCTCAACCTCACCTACCCCTCGTGTGTGTTGGTGGATGGGTCTGACAGAAACAGGGTGAATCTCCCTAACCTGACAGAAAAGACTGGCAGCACGAGCTGGCTCAGAGCCCCAGGAACTCTAAACAAAGACAACTTGCCCAGATTTGTTTAGACTCAGTGCTCAATTTTCAGATGCTTAATTCTAAGTGAGGCCAAGCCCTCTGTGCCCGCACATCCCACAGTTCATGCTGCAAATAAACATATTTCTCTTGTGCTCAATTCCTGACAGCATTTCTTTGGGGGCCTTTGCCTTTCCTTCCCCTGGGTAAACAACTTGTTCCACCCACGGATGCTGAGTGACTGCTGGTAACAAATGCAGTCTGAGAGCCGGCCCAGGGACCTGGATAAGTGCAATTAGCAATTCTTTGCTTGGCAACTCACAATATTTTGGGGGGAAAAAAAAAGAGAGAGAGGAAGGGGTGTCTTAGTGCAGTGACAGCTAGGTGCAGCTTGTGCTCTGCAATCTTTGAGCAGAGGTGGGAAGAGGCAGCCAGGTTTCAGGCGGACGGGCAGATTAGGAAGTGTGGGGATTAGCAGGCAGTAATTACAGTGCCTCCACTGTATATTAAGTGTGTGAAACAATATCCAGGCACTCAGCACACGGCAGGCATTATGGCTGGGTGTCATAGTTGACGTTTTTAATATCCATTATTCAAAGATTGATTCCATGCCTGACTATCAAAGCAGCATCCAGCTATAATGTGGGTGTAGTACCACACAACAGCACTGTCATCTGCTAAGAGCTTTACAAACATTAGCTCATTCCGCCTACCCTCTCCACCAGAGACAGGTAAGGGCTGCTATTTCTGACTGTCTGAATCCCCAGGCAGGGCTGGGATTAGATGGAGGTGTTCTGGGGAAGCTGCTGTAGATGATGAGGCCAAAGCAGCCATGGGCGTACAGGGGATGAGCGGCAGAGAGAGTGGCCATAACTTGGGATAACCCCCAAATTCCTCCAAACCCCGAGAAAAAAAACATGTCTGCAGTGCTCAGAGATGCTGAAAAACAGGACCCTAAAGAAATCCCGTGTTCTGTGCTCGGTTTTAGTTTTTTTAAGCATTTTTAGGGAAGATTTTCATTTTGATGTTTTGCAAGAATCTCTAAGAAAGGTTTTCATCTGGAAATCCTTTTCTGCCTATCTTTGTGTCCTTTTTTCACTTAGGCCCTCAGGAAAGGAAAATGTAAGGGCAAAAAAGGTAGGGAAACCAATAAGCAGCTGAGGGGGAGACACAAACTAGAGAAAAAAGATTTTTCTTGTTTAAGTGGAAAAAATGCACAGTCAAAAAGACATTTTTTTTTTTTGCTGTTGAAATTACCTGATTTAGAAATAAAAAAAGCTTTTTTTTTCTCTACTGAAAACACCAGTGACTCAGAAGATGAACTGATTTGTGGTTCCTAAGTGAAGGCAGCAGTGTTTCTTAGAGAGCCTGGCTGATTTTTGGTGGGTCCACATCTCCTTGACGGCTGTTGACAAACCAGATTTCATCTTCCTCTTCCACCCCGACTCGACTCCAGGAATTTCCATTCCCAAACCTCTTTAGGCAAATCCTCTCTGAAGATTACCTACATTATCTGCTTCTCCCCGGAGACAGCTTCCTCTCCTTTGCTATCAATTAACAACAGCTCTCACCAACCCCTCGCTTTAATTGCACCATCTTTAAAAGCGGCCCTGACGTTGATGTGCCTTTTTCTCCTATTTTAGCCTCTCCCTCTGATTTATTCTGTTGCTTCCGACTGCAAACACCAGCACTGAAATCCTGGGGGATTGGTGAACCCCAGCCCTCCTCTGTTGGCTCTGGGAGCTTCCTCCCCACACTCGTGCCACCACCACACCTGAGGGCATGGAGTCCCTGTGGTTTGTATCTCAAACTCAAGCAGGCTCATGAAACCAAAGGAGGTGACTGTATGGAAAAGCTGTGTTCCTACACGACAAAAAGGCCATGTAGTCCTTTCTTCTGGGGATGTATCTGGAGGGTGTGTAAAAAGTATGAAGTGTATGAAGTCTGTGTGAAGGGTATGCTCTGACTTACCCCAGCAGTCTGCTCTGAGGCTGTAAATGTGACATGCAGAGCCAGTAAAGGATCAGGTGGGATCTGAATCGCAACATCAACACGAGAAAATGCAGCACACACTCTCCATAACCTGTTTGTACCAAAACCAGCATCAAACTGTCCCTTGTGTGCTCCTGTTCCCTCCCTAGGTCGTGTCTCTCTCCTTTTGGAGCTGCTTGTGCCACAGGAAGGTTGGGAGTGAGTTTTGCTCAAAAACTTGGGTACCTCGGCCTTTCCAAGACACCTTTTTTCCCTGAAAAAAAAAATTCCCAGTGGGGAAAACCAACTGGCTTTGATGAAAACTCTGTGTATCTGCCTGGTTCAAGCAGGAGGAGGACTGAGCACCCTGCCCCTGTGGATATCTGAGGCTTGATGTCTTTTTCCAGTTGGTGGCTGCTCCATGTGGGGTGTAAAGCTGCCACAGGGCCCCCCACACCCACCAGTGTACCCCAACTCCTGCTCCAGTGCATGCACCTCCAGTACATGCAAAGAAACACAGACGTGCCCTTGGGGTCCAGCCTCATTTGAAGGTTAAAAATAACACAAAGGTGCTTAGAAAAGTAGAAAAAAAAAAAAAAAAAGAAGAAATTAAACCACCCCCACACTTGAAAGAAACCTACCCCTTTAAGAAAGGATTGAACATAATCTATTTCCAGCGTACGAGAGATCGGCTAAGGATTGCTGGGACATTTTCACTGACACAAATCTACATAATCGTTTTAAACTTCTCACCATTTCTTCCGATTATTCTCTTTCTGTCACTTTAGGAAGCTCTAAAACTGATTTTCTCTCCGTAATCTTCCAGTATTGCTTAGCACCCAAATCTCTAATATTTTAAGAAGATTATTTCATTTATAATTGATTGAGTGTATTTGCCAGTTTGCTACTTCAAAGATGTTGTGCTTTAAGGGGTTCAGGTAGAGCATTACTAAGTTTCCACCCCTTACCCCCCATCCAAAAAAAAAAGGCAGAAAAATTTTGCATCCTGCCTGACACTTGATGACTTTTCTTTTTTTCCTTTTTTAAAATATTATTGGTATTATTTACATTGTCAGCATCCTGAATAGCTAAAAAAAGGGATCTCCAGAGATGAAAGTCAAACAGAGCTGTCTCCAGCTGCAGGCTCGGGCCACAGCTTCCATCACGGGGAGCAGTTTGATGAGCAGTGATTGCAGGCAGCCAGCTCCAGCAGCACCACATCTCCCTGTGCACCAGCACTCCCTGCCAGGGCCTGGCTGCCCACCTCGCTGCTCTCACTGAGAAAGGGATTGGAGAGCTGAAAGCAGTTAAAATACGTTTTATTTTTATTTTTTGCCTTTTGATGTTTTCCAGCCGTGTCTGCTCCCTGGGGTTGTTTGCTGCATCGAGACAGAATGCCCAGCATGGTGGTGAAGGAAGGGGCAGGAGAAATGGGTGTGGGCAAAGGGCATTCCTGAAACATGCTGCTGCTGGGAGTGGTTTCCACCCAGCCCAGGACTGGGCCACGGTAGCTGCTGCCTGTGGGCGAGTGGCCTCCATCACTCAGTGCTGGATGTTGCCTGGCAGAGCTCTGACAGAGGGGTTGAGAGAGGGGAGAAGGGTGCAATAGGGAATATTTACTGAGAGCAAAGGCAGTAGGACATCTGCACGCAGAGTTCTGGAGGGAGAGAGCCCATTCAATGCACCGCCATTGCCCAAAGCATAACCAAAGAGCCTCAGAAATAAGGGGGAGATTTCCCCATTCTCAGCCCTGCTCTGCTCTTCATTCCTTATCACCTGTGAACTAGAGAGGAGATGCATGGCACAATGCTCAAAGGAAAGCTCTGAGCCCTCCTTTAGGGCTGGCAGAGACTTAGTGATGCTCTGTCACAGTCATTTCGGAGAACGGAGCAGCTATCAACTAACAAGAATGAATTTCAAGGCTGATCACCTGCAAGCCAGGGATAATGGGAGGTCTGCACAATCAAACACGTCTCCTGTTATAGTAAAACAAGCAACACTTGAAAAAGACATGGAAACAGGCTTCTTTAAATCCAATTCAGGGATTTGGAATCCCCACTAAACGCTTAATTAATTTTTGATTAGCTGAGAACCCATTAAACAGACTGATTCTTCTAGCTTTATAAGTAACGGCAGCATGCTGCTTTAATTAAATTAATACTAAGAGATGTTCATTTTCAAATCCTTATGTTGGTTATTTGAGAAAAAATCATTTCATTCCCTTCCCTAAGAGGTTTACCATATTCTTTTATCCCATTGCAGTATCTCTTCCCATTCTGTTTGTGTTGCTCTTCGTTCGCCTGGAGGCAGGATCTGTCAAGGCCCTGAATTTGTTCTGCCTGAGGGATATGGGGGTGTCCCACAAGTTTAGGACCAAGAACCTCATGTTCCTATAGAGGTTCACCATATGGGTATGAGCAGTCAGAGCATTTGGGGTCTTACAGCCCTGGTTTCTCCCAGCCACTCTTCCCATGGAGTTACCACTGGCCATTTCCCATGTCAGGTACTGGACATGGATCCTGATTCTTCTTCCACAACATAGCAAGGAATTGTGAATTATCACCTCCTCTTCTGAGGGTCAGAGCCTGTCCAGGTCTCTGCTGTGACTACACCATGTAGCAGAGAACGTGCCATGGCTTGTTCACTCCTGGTTTTCAAACCCCTTTGGATTTCTGTGTTTCCCAGTGGAAGTCAGAGTTGCCGTCCACCCTTGGCTTCATCCCCAGTGACCAATACCTTCCTGTGTGTGCTGGTTTCTGTGGTGTTGGGAGGGATGCAATCAGGCCCTGGCCTTTTCCTTGATGATGGAGACATGAAATGGACACAGGTATGTCCAGGGTGTGATTAGGGAAGGAGCATGGACACACTCTTGGAGCAACCCTTTTCATGGGAGGATTCAAAACCTCCCCTCTGCCTTTTCTTCCAACCCTGGCAAGAACTGAAATTGAATTTTGCTGCCTTCTTACACTGCCATAATGGGTGCAAAACTCCTCCCTGCTCATTGCAGGGGCAGCATGTTAAACTTTGCAGCCTGATGCTCTTCTTGCTTCAGTCCTGGGTCCTACCCAAACCACTGAGCCATCCACCAGTCTGAGTCCAGTGTGAGCTTCTGAGGTCCTTGCCTGTGCTGAGCAGGGTCCATGAGCACCCAGGCATCCAGGGAGTGAAGCCTGGAGCAGCCAGGGAATTTCCATATCTATTTATTTATGCAGATGCACTGTGCCCAGCTCAGAGACCTGCCAGCCACACGAGTCCCGTATGACGACATCGCTTCCATGACGCTACTGAACAGCTTTACATTGATTATGATCCCATAACTGGGAATCCTTTCCTGTCGTCTGAGGGCTGGGATTATTTTTTTCCGTTTTAAGCTTCTTCCATTAGGCAGAAGAACTTTTGCAAAAGTAGCTCACAAGAACCCACTGCAGGGATGAACCACGTGGGAATAAGGCCAGGCTTGGTATAGGTGTGATTTTCCTTACACCACCTCCACGTTGTTTTGGCTTGATGTCCATCCCTCACTCCATTTGCTCTGTGCACATCTGGATGAAGCAGAGAACTTGTTTCACTCCTTGCTCTGAATGTCCCAACAAGTGAAGGGTGAAACAGGGCTTTCAAGCCACCAGTGTCCCCTTCACCACTGCCTTTGCAGAGCTTGATGTCACCTAGATCCCAACTGCAGGAACACGCTGGGGTGGTCCCCAAGGATCTAATCAGCTAATGCTGCCATTGCACAGGATCTGGAGAGGGGGGCCTGGAGAGCAGCCCCAGTCCCTCATACCTTCACCCTCCTGCTCAGCTCGCCTCGCCTCCCCTCTCCCCTCTGCCCACTCCTTGTTAGGAGCTGTCGGAGGCAGCTGGCTGCTCGTGCATTAAATTAGCAGATGTTGCTGCTACACAACATTAAGCACAACAATACTGTTAATGTGCCCTCCAGAGCCCTCTGCCTCCTCCTCACTGGGCCTCGCCAGACACAGCCTCTCCGGAGGCAGATTAATTTCAACTCTCTGGATCATAATAAATTAATTTTTTTTAGAAAAGGCGGCAGGGGGGTGGGGGGGTTCGGGACTGATCTCCTGAGCTGCAGAGATTTAAGCCAGCTGTCGACCGTCTCCTGGCATTTGGGTTGGGAAGTAAATACAGAAGGAGGGGATTTTAACAAAACACCCATCAGCCCTCCTTGCTGGGAGGAGTGTCAGTGAGGCTTGGAGGTCAGGCAGAAAAACCTGTGTTATGGGGTTAATGCTGTTCAGAGTCCAGGGCTAAACAAACTGGAATGGGGATATTTTCTTTCTTTCTCATGGGGAACACTTCCATCATATTACCCTGATGACAGCCTCCGTAGATGTGAGGCTGTGAGGTCCCACAGCAAGTCCCCAACCCCCCACAAGCTCTCCTTTGCTAAGAAGCCTCTTTCCCAAGGTGCTGGTTGGAACAGGCTTTACCAGCTTTGCACTGTCACCACTTTTGGAGGTACATGGCACAGTCCTGCCAGTCCTTGGAGCATCCCCACCCCATCCCCAACACCTGCTCCGTGCCCAGCCCAGCCTCTCGGTCACAGCCAGGCAGCAGATCACTGGAAGCTGGCTCTGTAGCACCACAGAGTTTCTGAGCAGAGGAGATTTTGACAGTTCAGCCTTGTTGCCTTGGACGCTGAAGGCTCACAGCTCCTTTTGGCTTAAGTCAGGACTGTCTGTACTCAGCAGTTATGAAAATCAGCCCTGGGTCTTTGCTCAGATTAAGGATTGGTGTGAGCACAGCAGCTGTGGGAAGCCCAGATCTTCATTTATCAGTGGGGAGTGCGCTGCCAGTTGTGGATTTGGAGGATGTGGGAGCTGGGCTCTGGCTGGCCATCCCTAGCTTCACTGCTGAGCTGAAAACTTGGACCAGGTAGTTTTAGTATCCCTCAAAATCATTGCTGAGGAATCTGGACTTTAGCAGGGCAGTGGACAGGGATATGTTATCTGCCAGTGCTGTGTTAAATGCCAGTGACATTGCCAGTGGTCATTTCAAAGGCCAATAAATGTAGCCAATCTCTGTGCAAAAGCTGATCCTTCTCAGCATCCTGTCCCCAGCTGTGGCCAGCAGTGAACACTGATGAAGGAATGTCACACCACAAACTCACAGGGATCCTTCACCAGAATACTCTTCCAAGCCCCAGATGTGTGGCTGAGTGACTTTCCAATGTAACCAAAATTAATTTCTTTCCTTGATCACTTTCTCCAGCTGCCTTTGATCATTCAGAACATCCAGTGGTGAGAAGCTCTGCAGACTAAACAGGCTTTGTGTGAAAAATTATTTTTCCTTTTCCAGCTGTTTCAGCTGCTGCCTTCCAGTTCTTCTAAAAGGAAAAAGGGTGAACAGTTTGCTTTTTTCAGTCCATTTTATCTTTATCACTTCCTCCTCAATAATTTCTTTTCCAGAGATAAGAAAACCCTATCACTGAAACTGTTCCTTATACAGACAGTGTTCTGTGCTTTGTTGGTAGCTGGTTCAAATACTAATAAACCTCCTGGATGTTTAGGATGCTGGTGTCTGTTTGCTGCTTTGATGAAAAATGCTATATTTTTGGTTGTGTAACTGTGGAGTTATCCTGCAGTGTGAGAGCAATAACAAAACCTGTCCTACTCACCCATATTTTTCTTCTCCGTCATGATATGATCTAGGTTATTAATAACAACTCATGGTTACGGAGAAGGGTTAATTTTTAAGCTGTAGTCATTTGATTTCTGGGTTCCCAGCCCCTACATGGTGGAGAACTGCAGCAAGGCAAAGAAGGGGAAGCAGATTTCACTGCAGAAATGATGAAAGCACAGCTCTAAAACCGGGGCTAGAGCTTGGCAGCTTGTGAGGCTGGAGCATGGATTTCCAGATGAGGTGCTCCTGGATCAGGACACAGCAGTCCTTGGCCAAAGACCTGGCCCTGCACCTGCTAAAGCCTTTTGGAGCTGCTGGGGTGCATTATCTGTGTCCTCAGCCCATGAGCATCTTGTTCACCCCTTTACTGTGCCAACACCTGAAGCTGTCACCCCACATTCTTCTCCTGAACTTCCCTTTGATGCGAGATCTTGGGGGAAAGCAAACCAGAGCGTGAGTGCAGGGGGTGGAAAGTGGTGCTTGTGATAACA